>JARYHS010013631.1:58196744-58221578 GCA_031002005.1 Vandiemenella viatica | reverse complement strand
TTGAAGGTCATAGGTATAACTAGATTTGAAGGTAGGGGAATATTCATGAGGCGAGCTACCGTGACGTTTCATCAAAGTGATTTTAAAATTTGTTTGGTGTGTATTCAATGTGACTGTAGTCTCAAAAAGTCTGATTTAAAGAGCCAAAAAGCCGGCTCCCTCGATTCCCGGTATGAAGTAATTAGATTTTGAAGTTCGGTGATAAAATTGGCACTTGGATATCTCTACATATAAATTGTAGAAACTTTGTCTCTATACATAAATTCAATTCAAAAAGAGTAATTGCAATGTATACTACTCGTGACATAAGTCAATTACCGTAAAATTTGGAATATTACTGTCTGGTACAAGAAAAGAAAAATGGAGTTGTTATTTTTAGCTTTGTATAGGTAAGCATAATTCTCTTAATCTCTCATATACCGAAGTACTTCAATTATTGGCAAAAGATTGTAGCATTGCCCCTTTATACCGGTGACAGGAAGTTTAAATCGTACAAACTGCAGTAGACAGACTATGCTATTCGATGAGAGATCTGATATGATAATTCAAATTGAAACAGATATTTTAATTTGTTTGTCCGCGCCCAAGTCAGCACCACTGTAGATATTGCTTTCAGAGGATTTGTGAACCATACTGAGATGTGTCTCGTATACATCACCCACAATCATAAAATCATTCGAAGGATTGGTAATTTCAGGGGCTAGTATAAACAAATGACGTGCAAAAAACGTGTTTGAAACATTTACGTACTATAACCTAAATTTAATAGGAAAGGAAGACCATCCCCCCTCAATAAAAATAAAGTAAAAAAAGAACTGATCATCTGGTCAATAATTTTTTCGTAGTTTGTCAGTGAATTAACAGCTCTTGTCTTACCACTCCTTTTTCTTCTATTAAATAAGACGATTCCATTAATTTTAAGTCAGTAAATAAATTTATTTATTATTTAATAATTACGAAAATTAACATGTAAGTGAAAGGAGGACTTGGAAGATTTCCAACTATACAAAACACCGTATTAATTTGAGTAGTTAAGATGTGATATTAAAAAAAAAAAAAAAAAAAGAATCGTTACATATATCACAATATTTTCAATACTGTGCAAAGTTATCTTTATCTAAACGTTTCAGACATGGATTTGTTTATTGCGGTCATACATCTTTATTTAAAAAAAACAAAAAAACAAAAAAAAAACAAATGAGAGAACGGCATCTTATGTTACGATGAAAATAAACTACATACAAAATTACATTTCCGCCGATTTAAACGTACAAACACATGAAATAATATGAATATTCCGACTACTTACTGAAATCAGTAACGTATGCTTTACGTTGGGATTATTTTGTAGAATATTGAGATAAATCAAGATGTTTTCGGGCATTTTGTGATTCTTTCGAAAACTCAGTCATTTAATCAGGGATAGCTCGTTTGCAATACAGAATACTAGGCTGTTTATCGTTATCTAGTCTAGAACTGTGAAGTCACCGCAGGACCAGGTATACAAAAGTCATAACTTGATACTTGCTGTGTTCCGTCCTTCGAAAACAGCTGGTCTCTTATGTTACGCACAAACGTACGCAGATAATATTTTTCAGTGATTATTACAACTCGGGATCAGACCATCCCATGACCTTTCTTCATACAGATAGACAGATCTCATAAATTTAGCAAGCAGACGTGGCGTCAGAAGTATTTCTGATTTCATACGGTCCACTTTGCCGCTTACTGTAACACATCAGATGACCGTATCCGCACAATACGAGGCATAAACGAAGAGTTCTTTATGTGCTCTCTAGTATAATGCCAGTTTAAGAGTGTTTCTAAAATGGCTGTATCTTCTTCTCGCCGCATTTTCTTCCCCGCGTATTGCCTTCAAACTATCTATCTATCTATAAACTGGGTAACTGGTAGAAAACGGAATTTTTTCCCAGCTGCAGTGTAGTGTAAATGAGCGTTCGAATCGGCATTAGCTTAGACATGCTCTGAATGCCTTCTGGTTTGAGTCCGACCCGTCCCCAAGCTATCTTTTGTAATGGTTCCACTCCAACGGCTTGTCCTAGCCCACACCTCAGCAAGAAACCTAATATTTAGCCATTCTTACTCCATTTACCTCTGATTTAAATTGCACATGCATTTCGATCACTCACTTGTTTGAGAATATCAGTACCGCAGTTTCGTCCAAGATTAAATAATTTGTTAATAATTTATTATTCCTTGTTTTTTTTTTTAAATCGAAGTTGTCAGATATGGACCACTACATGGCAAAAACCTTAATAAAGGTCTTTGTTAATGTTGCACTTTCAACTGGTGCAGCTGGTGTGTCAAAAAAGTTTGTTTTTATTACGGCTTTACGCCTCATCGAAGTCATTAGAGACGGTAAAGTAAAGGGAACTGGAAACGAGAAGGAATTTGGCCATGGCCTTTTGCAGGAAGCATCTCGGCATTCGCCTGAAGTGATTTGGGGTATCCATGTAAAACCAAATTTGGATGCCCGGACGGGGATTCGAAACCAGGTCCTCCCGAATACGAGGCCAGTCGCTCAATCGCCACGCTCGGTGGTGATAAAGCGTGTGTTAATTTTGAAGCTATTTTTGCTGGTACTGAGATAAGTAATTGGATTTTGCCTTCATGCCATCCTTTCAGTTTTTTTCCTATCTTTCTGCATTGTCACCTGAGCTTTTTCGTTGATTCTGTGGATAATATTGATGGAAATAAAAGTTTTTATGAGACACTTTAAAAAAATACATCATGATGGTTACCTCTTGAACCATTCCGAGAGAGTATAGTGCAGAAAGATCTTTGATCCAGACTCGGAATGAAATGTGAATGCCACTAGGGATTGAAGCGCACGGATTAGCTTCAGAGCAAAGCACACATTGCCACCCATATTTCTCTGTCAAACGTGGAGTTAAATGTAGAAGAACAAACACTACAGCACTTCGTACATGGCTATCAACCCTTAAAAACTTTTCCATACACAGCTACTACTCCCAGTTTCCAATATGTATGCAGGGCTATGTTGTCAGACATGATTGAAAGGGTTGTCCCTGAATACTCTCTTCTCCCATCACGTGCTTTTAAGACCTCTCTTGTGGGCAAGAATTCTTACCGTCTTGGTTTCTAGGGTGTCTTCGGATTCAGCAGGATTTACTTTGCCCACTGATGCATTAGTTCTAACTTGTACTTCTTTCACCTCATAGTGAGGAATTCTGAGACTGTAACATTTTTTGCACTGAACGTTTATAAAGTTAAGTTAATACTGTTCCGTTATATATCTATCTTTAGACTGACACTAGAGAATGCAGACCGTCGATCAATACATCTTTAGTGCTGATGTAGGGCGATTGGCTTTACCGTCCTATAGAATATAGACCACAAGCGAGAGGAGTTTGTTTACAGAGAAGGAATGGTGGACACGTGATTTATCCCACCTCGCATTAACATGCGGCTTAACTAACTAGCTAATAAACTATTAAAATTCACTATTGCTTACTTGGATAGTGTTTTTTGTGATAAAAAAGCTGAACAGAGCTAATAGATTCATTCACGCTAAAGAATAATGCCTAAAGGTATGATGGCATCGTTACAAATGCTGCCAACGGTGCGGCCATAGAAGTGCAGTTGAACCTGCAACGTATGTCGGTAGATTCTGCTCGCAATATGTCAAGTGTGTCGGTGTCGATTTCTGCTCAGTTTGTTGTCGTCGAGCTGGTTGTTTATTTCTACGAGCTCTCTGAGTCTCCTGGTTCCTGTAACTACACGCTCTATCTTCCATAAATATTTAAGCTGCCAAGTTTGCTTTCTTGGCAGCTTAAATGGCATGGAAACAAACTATTGGATTCGGAACTGCAGCAAATCTTGACGTATCCGTTTCTACGGAAAATGTCGTTAAGTTTTATTTTTATCTGCTGCGTATAGGAAAACATACACATATCACTTTGTCGTCGTTCAAAATTCCGACTTCCACATCACAACTCAAGTTTTGACTTATTTTGACATGTTGTTTGTTTTTTTCCGTCAGCAACACATATATGTTGCATTAAAGCAGATATTGACGATTGTCCCAAGCGTCAACAACAGTTATCGAGGGAATTATTCTTCCTTTTCAACTTTTTTTGGAATTTTTACTAAGGTGGTTTCCCCGTACCTTACCTGATGGTTGAGGAGAAGCGCTCAATTTGGGAGGATGTGGGTTCAAACACCCTTTTCGCCATCCAGATTTTGGTTTTAAATGTTTTCCCTAAATAATTCCTGGTAAATATTGGGATGATTCCTTCATAGGGCCAAGGCCGAATACCTCTCCGTTCGTTGCTCCCAGTCATTTTGCACCTCTTATGACCTCGACGTTGACGAGGTGAAAAGTCAGAAACAAAGAAACGATTTACCCTTGCCCCAGCAGAATGGATGCCTATATCTGTTTTGAGTCGGTGATTATCATGCGAATATGCACGTGTCTTTGGGCGATTGTGCGTGTGTTCAGTGCACTATGTTGGTGAATGAGTGAAACCTAAAAAACTGTCTGGGCGTAACCCAATATCAGCCAATTTAGGCCAACTCTTCCAATCCAAGTTTAACATCACACATCCGTCGGAGGAATCACCATCAACAATACCGTATGCCCTCATCGCACACTCGGTACGGAGAGTTTGGGTTTAACCCGGGATTTCGTTATAACACCTAGTGATTAGAATCATGCCTGGCCACATCTCCTCTACTGCTAGCCGAATCCGATGGTGAAAATATATTCAAGGATCGGAATTCATATCAGCTAAATCTGCGTGAGGTGCCGTACAACACAAGGTGTCACTATTATATGAGACAAATTGGTTCGCAAATAAGTATTAATAACAGGAAACTGTAATAAGCTTCGTGTCCGTCTTCTCAAAATACCCACGGAGGGAGGGAGCTGCTTGGATAGGAAATGACAATCCTTTATCTGTATTGGAGTATTGAGCATTTTGTAGGTATTTTTCGACACGGCACTTTAGGGTTTAACCGCTGCTATGCTGGCCATGAGGTAGCATATAATTCAGCTATCACAGCCATAAATATTATCAGTTTGTAGAGTTGAACTTATAAAAGAGTATTTGCATCACGTAAGGCGTGAAAGAACTGAGTGCAAGAAATAGGAGAAAAATTGGACATGGGCTTTTAAAGGAACTATCCCAGCATTTGCCTGAAGTGATTTGGGGAAACCATGGAAAACCCAAATCTGGATGCCCGGATGGTGATTCGAACACACGCCCTCCCGAATGTGGGGCCAGGGCGTAACCGCTAACCCACCATGCTCGTTGCCCGTTAGATTCCAGCCTCTGGCACTAACCGACTTTAAATTAAAAGTTGCGTCTTCCGTTCAACCTTAAATATATAGGTGGACCTATATTGCAATAATGTGTTCAAATCTAAAAATTGCAGATTCTTCTCGAATAAAATATGTATTAATCACCACAAAATATTTAGATAAACATGTGGTGCAGCTTTCAACGGCAAAGACGTGGCCGGAAGCCAATCACTGTGGCGTCTTTGGCACCAACACTCATAACGCGCAGCATTTTGCCACAGCTGCCTGCACTAGAGTCGTAATTTAAATTTTCTGGTTATTTGGATCTTAAGTCACTTCGAAGAGACTAGAACTGGGAAATGATTATGGCAAGGAACGGAGGAATTCGACAGTGGCCATTTGGCAGAATCAACACATTCAGCACAACCGTAGAAAAACGAATTTTTGGTGTTGGGTGTGCTTAATGTTTTGTCCTAAAATTAATTGTTAACATTCTTTACAAAAATTATTCCGCACAGAGGTGCGGTGGTAATTTACCTCCAGCAATATATTTACCGTATTTCTGATCCTAGCCCTGAAGAACCGAACACGGACAAATGATAGTCCCAGTTACCAAACATCATGCAAATCGCAATAAAGGAGCCATATCTTCTGATGAACCTGCTTAGAGAATGAATTCAATGTCTCCTTACACAAATTAACGTTCTTAACAAAATCCTCGCAGCCTTAAACATAAAGAGTATATACATAAATGTGTTTCGGCTTTTAAAGTTCACGAAGACGCAGAAATTAATATACATTTGATTAAAAAAGCAGGATAGTGTATAAACTCTTACATCAGGGGTGGCCAACCCGGTCGCATGCGGCCTTGAAAATTTTTCCTCGAGATTCACCACACTTTTACAAAATATTTTTTATATTTCATTTTTAGTATTGTATACTTCATTACAATGAGCGTTTAGTATCATTATTATTATTATATTATGTATGTTTACATGTAAGAATAATAGTAAACACAATAATAATATCTCAATTTACTCCAAAAAAAGTATATAGTGGGTCTAAATCCAATATGGGGATGCATAATTTTATATGTCACCCGCGGAGTAATGATGCATTTCCAAAGTGGTCGGCAAGATCATTTGGGTTGGCCACCACTGTCTTACATATTACTCATATGCTGTATGATTCTTTTGATAATAGGTAAGAATGTTGCAACTGAGACTACTGCGTAATATGGATTTGGAAACTTTGTTCTTAATATGTAAATTGACTGTGGAATCTAAATGTGGAAAACTGAAATGTGAGAGTGCTGTTCATTTGTATGGAAGCTAAATTTTAAACATGTTGTATTGCTGGGTTTAATGTGAAAATCACGTAACGTTTCACATACGCTAACTGCTCTCACGTGGAATCATACCTGCATGGAATATAAAATGGATAGATATTCCTCAGCAGAAACAGCTACCTGAAGTGCAAAGTGCATTTATCATTTATGAATTCCAGATTTGTTGATTTTTTATAACTGGAGCTATCATGAATATATACTGACAGTAAAAGAGTTAACGGGTTCTTGAATCTAAGGTAACGCGTGCCTAAAGGATCGGAAGAAACTACGCAATTGATAAGTGTGGTGGAAGCAGAGCTCGCATTTTTAACTGTCACACAATAGTTTACTGGTAGACTGGAATCAGAGCACAGCCCTGAAATACAGGATAGTTTAAAATACACGACAAAAAGGAGATACGTCAAATACATCATCTAAAGCTTAAAACTCTGTTCTAGACGCTGCACGACAAGTCTACTCTTTATCGTCCCTTCATACTGCTACAGAATAAAGTGCAGGCATGTTTATTCTATAACTATTAAACTTTTCACTGCAAATTTCTCTGGAGACAGAATGTGACATCCACATTCCTGTTTGCTTGCATTGGCCATGAAATGAAACGTACGACTAACATCTCTGACTTATAGTGACATCTCTGTCGGTCATCATACAACATGTTATAACAGAGCAGTGGCTGAAGGTAAGCATCTCTCCTATTGACGTTAATGCATTAAAGTAACCAGAAATATGGCACTGCATTCAACACGAGTAACGTGTGAAATCAAAGATGCGTGCTTTTTAGTCTGTTGCTGAAACTATTATGTGTCTACATTTTGTTAAAAACGAAGCTACGGATCCACGACCGTATTAGGACTGGTAAACAAAAAAGGTATCTTTTTGCGTTGCAAATTTACTAAATAAATTACTTAAATTAACGTTAGAGAACAGATGATTCGTGCTCGAAACCGCGAATTAATTTGTCGTCAAAATGTTGAAATTGAGTCTCCAGATCGTCTTGTTCTGTTTGAGATTAGTACCTAGGGAGTGGTGACTCCTTGGACAGTAAATCAACTTGAAGAATTGTTTTGACGAAACAATCTCAGTTTTGAAGCTAACATCCTGAAAATTAATATGGAAACATATCCGTACTCCTTAATAGTATCTACCACTATTAACATTATCTACATCTACATCCATACTCTGCAAATCACAAACATTGTGGGGGGCAGAGGGTGCTAAGCACCAAAAACAAAATACCGTGCATTCCAATCCCGAATAGCACGAGGAAAGAAGGAATACATAAAAGCATCAGTACCGCATCTTATTTCTCGAATCTTATCCCTCCGGTCATTTCGACCTAAATAGGTTGGCGGAAGAAGTATTTCATTGCACTCGTAATTTAAAGATTTTCGCATATTCTCCAATAAATTCAGATGCAGACTACGTCGTCTGTCGTCCAAACTATCCCAGCCCAATCTATGTATCAATTCTGTGACGCTTTCATAAGGGCTGTAGCAACCACGAATCGAGCGGCCCTCCTCTGCACCCTCTCCACTGAGTCGATCAGACCCTTGCGATACGGATCCCAAACTCCACAACAGTAATCCAGATGCAGACGCACAATATTATCTTTGTGTGTGGGTGGTTAGCAGTCCGGAAATTTAGATACTCGAATAACGTGTTTATCTCACTGCCTGTAGAAACATTTTTGCTGAATTTGTTCTCGTTCTCAGTTTGTCATGTAAGTGAAAACAAAATGGGCAGTTGACGTCTTATTCTCCACGGCCCACCGCGTTCTTAGAATAGTGGGGTTTTCGCCGCCCCCTCTTGGCAAGAGCCATGTGATTTGTAAGTACACGCAACCTGTTTGGCAAGCAGCCTGGAGAGATCGGGAGCAAACAGCTTCATCTACTGTGCTGAAAATTCACAGACAAATTATACAAGTGAACAGGAAAGCAGTAGAGAAAGTAACGCAATAAAATGAGCATTAACGTCGAGATAGCTTTTATATTGCGGTTTCTCCGTCTTATGCAACTAAAGCCCCTTTTATAGCATAATCGTTTCGTTCTTATGATGATCGCTGCCCTCGTGTAACAGTCTTGTTGGAAACGTTTTAAAAATGCTGGTTTTAGTTGTTGGTGCCCAGTGGCGTTCTTCATTGGTAGAAACCTGAGCAGAAGTTAGTTAAGCAAATAAGGAAAAGCGGCTTTGAAATTAAGAAGATTGAGTCTTAGCATTACAGCAATTTCGACGACTTTTCAAATAACTTTTTTCTCCGAAACTAATAATTCCCATAACTTTCTCAAACCTTCAATGCAGGTTTCTGAAGAAGGTTTTTTTCGGGATCCTGTGTAATTTGGGACAAAACTATTAGTATACAGATGGATTTTAAGGAAGTCTACTGGGCAGATCCGTTTTTATTTGTTATAGGCAGCCAAGGAGTGGGATGGAATTCTGCTTGGCTTTTTGAAGGAACAATCGTGGTGTTCACCTGAATGGAAAACGAAATTTCTATGGCAGATTTAGGATTTGAACTCGCGTCCTCTGGAATTCTAGGCCATGGAAAACCGAAATCTAGATGGACGGACGGAGATTTGAGCCCGCCTCCTCCTGCATGGTAGATCAAAGCGAGTTATTCGTGCGTGAATTTATGTCTGCCGTTTTCTGTTTTGCAAGTTGAGGAAAACAAACACTTTAGCAATAGCGTGGGTGGGCTGGAATGTGTGGTTACATGACGACCCGAGGTAGGTCAACAGAAGCTGGAGTTGCCACAGAAACCCACATTTAGGATGATATACGGCGTTGCCGTAGTCCCAGCAGGTGTTTTCTGTGGTCTGGGTGTAAGCCAGCGGGGTGGCCGGTCCAACTGCTTGTCCGCCCACTGACAGTGGAGGCTCAACACGGGAGTCTGGTATGGCGGTGCACTTGTTTACTGATCACACGTTGTCCCTCTGGGCACACCATCATATTGTTCGTAATTAATAATTATTTTAAAAGTAAATGTGGATTAATATCATTCTAACAAAAGATTTTATTTGTTTTTACCAATGTACCAATATCGGAATTCTTTCAGATGTACCGAGCCCATCGATTAAACACAAATCATCAAAAAGGAAGTGATAGGTTGTGGGGCATTTATGTTATTGCTCCAGCATCAATTAGGCAGACCTAGTGTTGCAAATTGAAAAAAAACATTTTGTTTTTTTTCAAAATTTTGAAAAAAAACATGAAAAAAAACATGGCACCGTTGTTTTTTTTCTAAATTTGGTTTTTTTTCAGAAAAACAATATATTTGATAAATTATAGTTTTATTTACATTTTACATTGTTGTTTTAAATATTACTGAATGATATAAATTATTACATAATGTTTGATAAATGTATCTCTATAGGTTACATAATATTATTATCATCGGTGTCAGTATTAGTATCACATTCACTGGAATCAGCGCTACCAACACTAGTTTGGTCGGTGTCGGTGTTTTCACTTTCTCCTTCTGTTTCCTCTAGTTCCATCACTTCAGAAACATTTGCATTTCCTTTTCCTGGTTGTTCTTGTATTGTTCTCAGACGATTTTTAGATTTCAATTTTAAATTGTGAGCAATGTACACAATTTTGCTAGCTCTATAATTTGTCAGTCTATTCCTTTTTTTTGGAATGAATGTCACTGTAAGTACTAAATGTTCTCTCAACTGCAGCCGATGTAGTTGGAAGGGTTAGAACTCTGATCGCTACTTTAGATAAGGCAGTCGACTTGCAAAGTCCTGCCCACCAAGCAATAGGAGTAAGCTCTTGTGATTTCGGATATCGATTACGCGCAATATTTCATCGTTGGAAGACCGTGGCATTGAGCTTGTCACTGTGGCACCGTTCATAAATACTGCGCCGTTAGTTCTGTATTACGGTCTTTTAAGTTTGAATTTAAATCTATTAACATACAAAATATGAGCTTTATTTCTTTTCAATAGTTGGTTTACGCAAACGGTTGCAAGGAAACGATTCATAATTACTGACAATTTTATGACTCGGTATCAGTATCACTATGCGCTGGCACCGTTCGTAAAAGGAAATTTTCAGTCAATGTCGCCAATACTTTCGTAATTATTGTTTTACTGAACCAGAAAAATATAGTACATTTAAAAATTAAGATAAGTACTTAGTATAAACTCTAAAACAGTCATATTAAACGATAACTGCCTTACAAAATTGAGATTTAGTAGTTGTGAAAAAAAACGTTGAAAAAAAACATGTTTTTTTTCTGGAACACGTTTTTTTTCACAACTACTAAATCTCAATTTTGTAAGGCAGTTATCGTTTAATATGACTGTTTTAGAGTTTATACTAAGTACTTATCTTAATTTTTAAATGTACTATATTTTTCTGGTTCAGTAAAACAATAATTACGAAAGTATTGGCGACATTGACTGAAAATTTCCTTTTACGAACGGTGCCAGCGCATAGTGATACTGATACCGAGTCATAAAATTGTCAGTAATTATGAATCGTTTCCTTGCAACCGTTTGCGTAAACCAACTATTGAAAAGAAATAAAGCTCATATTTTGTATGTTAATAGATTTAAATTCAAACTTAAAAGACCGTAATACAGAACTAACGGCGCAGTATTTATGAACGGTGCCACAGTGACAAGCTCAATGCCACGGTCTTCCAACGATGAAATATTGCGCGTAATCGATATCCGAAATCACAAGAGCTTACTCCTATTGCTTGGTGGGCAGGACTTTGCAAGTCGACTGCCTTATCTAAAGTAGCGATCAGAGTTCTAACCCTTCCAACTACATCGGCTGCAGTTGAGAGAACATTTAGTACTTACAGTGACATTCATTCCAAAAAAAGGAATAGACTGACAAATTATAGAGCTAGCAAAATTGTGTACATTGCTCACAATTTAAAATTGAAATCTAAAAATCGTCTGAGAACAATACAAGAACAACCAGGAAAAGGAAATGCAAATGTTTCTGAAGTGATGGAACTAGAGGAAACAGAAGGAGAAAGTGAAAACACCGACACCGACCAAACTAGTGTTGGTAGCGCTGATTCCAGTGAATGTGATACTAATACTGACACCGATGATGAATAATATTATGTAACCTATAGAGATACATTTATCAAACATTATGTAATAATTTATATCATTCAGTAATATTTAAAACAACAATGTAAAATGTAAATAAAACTATAATTTATCAAATATATTGTTTTTCTGAAAAAAAACCAAATTTAGAAAAAAAACAACGGTGCCATGTTTTTTTTCATGTTTTTTTTCAAAATTTTGAAAAAAAACAAAATGTTTTTTTTCAATTTGCAACACTAGGTCTGCCTAATTGATGCTGGAGCAATAACATAAATGCCCACAACTATCACGTCCTTTTTGATGATTTGTGTTTAATCGATGGGCTCGGTACATCTGAAAGAATTCCGATATTGGTACATTGGTAAAAACAAATAAAATCTTTTGTTAGAATGATATTAATCCACATTTACTTTTAAAATAATTATTAATTACGAACAATATGATGGTGTGCCCAGAGGGACAACGTGTGATCAGTAAACAAGTGCACCGCCATACCAGACTCCCGTGTGGAGCCTCCACTGTCAGTGGGCGGACAAGCAGGTGGACCGGCCACCCCGCTGGCTTACACCCAGACCACAGAAAACACCTGCTGGGACTACGGCAACGCCGTATATCATCTAAATGTGGGTTTCTGTGGCAATCCAGCTTCTGTTGACCTACCTCGGGTCGTCATGTAACCACACATTCAAGCCCACCCACGCTATTGCTAAAGTGTTTGTTTTCCTCAACTTGCAAAACAGAAAACGGCAGACATAAATTCACGCACGAATAACTCGCTTTGATCTACCATGCAGGAGGAGGCGGGCTCAAATCTCCGTCCGTCCATCTAGATTTCGGTTTCCATGGCCTAGAATTCCAGAGGACGCGAGTTCAAATCCTAAATCTGCCATAGAAATTTCGTTTTCCATTCAGGTGAAACACCACGATTGTTCCTTCAAAAAGCCAAGCAGAATTCCATCCCACTCCTTGGCTGCCTATAACAAATAAAAACGGATCTGCCAGTAGACTTCCTTAAAATCCATCTGTATACTAATAGTTTGTCCCAAATTACACAGGATCCCGAAAAAAACTTCTTCAGAAACTGCATTGAAGGTTTGAGAAAGTTATGGGAATTATTAGTTTCGGAGAAAAAAGTTATTGAAAAGTCGTCGAAATTGCTGTAATGCTAAGACTCAATCTTCTTAATTTCCAAAGCCGCTTTCCTTATTTGCTTAACTAACTTCTGCTCAGGTTTCTACCAATGAAGAACGCCACTGGGCACCAACAACTAAAACCAGCATTTTAAAACGTTTCCAACAAGGACTGTTACACGAGGGCAGCGATCATCATAAGAACGAAACGATTATGCTATAAAAGGGGCTTTAGTTGCATAAGACGAGAAACCGCAATATAAAAGCTATCTCGACGTTAATGTCATTTTATTGCGTTACTTTCTCTACTGCTTTCCTGTTCACTTGTATAATTTGTCTGTGAATTTTCAGCACAGTAGATGAAGCTGTTTGCTCCGATCTCTCCAGGCTGCTTGCCAAACAGGTTGCGTGTACTTACAAATCACATGGCTCTTGCCAAGAGGGGGCGGACGAAAACCCCACTATTCTAAGAACGCGGTGGGCCGTGGAGAATAAGACGTCAATGCCCATTTGTTTCACTACATGACAAACTGAGAACGAGAACAAATTCAGCAAAAATGTTTCTACAGGCAGTGAGATAAACACGTTATTCGAGTATCTAAATTTCCGGACTGCTAACACCCACACACAAAGATAATATTGTGCGTCTGCATCTGGATTACTGTTGTGGAGTTTGGGATCCGTATCGCAAGGTCTGATCGACTCAGTGGAGAGGGTGCAGAGGAGGGCCGCTCGATTCGTGGTGCTACAGCCTTATGAAAGCGTCACAGAATGATACATAGATTGGGCTGGGATAGTTTGGACGACAGACGACGTAGTCTGCATCTGAATTATTGGAGAATATGCGAAAATCTTTAAATTACGAGTGCAATGAAATACTTCTTCCGCCAACCTATTTAGGTCGAAATGACCGGAGGGATAAGATTCGAGAAATAAGATGCGGTACTGATGCTTTATGTATTCCTTCTTTCCTCGTGCTATTCGGGATTGGAATGAACGGTATTTTGTTTTTGGTGCTTAGCACCCTCTGCCCCCCACAATGTTTGTGATTTGCAGAGTATGGATGTAGATGTAGATAATGTTAATAGTGGTAGATACTATAAGGAGTACGGATATGTTTCCATATTAATTTCAGGATGTTAGCTTCAAAACTGAGATTGTTTCGTCAAAACAATTCTTCAAGTTGATTTACTGTCCAAGGAGTCACCACTCCCTAGGTACTAATCTCAAACAGAACAAGACGATCTGGAGATCAATTTCAACATTTTGACGACAAATTAATTCGCGGTTTCGAGCACGAATCATCTGTTCTCTAACGTTAATTTAAGTAATTTATTTAGTAAATTTGCAACGCAAAAAGATACCTTTTTTGTTTACCAGTCCTAATACGGTCGTGGATCCGTAGCTTCGTTTTTAAAAAAATGTAGACACATAATAGTTTCAGCAACAGACTAAAAAGCACGCATCTTGATTTCACACGTTACTCGTGTTGAATGCAGTGCCATATTTCTGGTTACTTTAATGCATTAACGTCAATAGGAGAGATGCTTACCTTCAGCCATGCTCTGTTATAACATGTTGTATGATGACCGACAGAGATGTCAATAAGTCAGAGATGTTAGTCGTACGTTTCATTTCATGGCCAATGCAAGCAAACAGGAATGTGGATGTCACATTCTGTTCCAGAGAAATTTGCAGTGAAAAGTTTAATAGTTATAGAATAAACATGCCTGCACTTTATTCTGTAGCAGTATGAAGGGACGATAAAAAGAGTAGACTTGTCGTGCAGCGTCTAGAACAGAGTTTTAAGCTTTAGATGATGTATTTGACGTATCTCCTTTTTGTCGTGTATTTTAAACTATCCTGTATTTCAGGGCTGTGCTCTGATTCCAGTCTACCAGTAAACTATTGTGTGACAGTTAAAATGCGAGCTCTGCTTCCACCACACTTATCAATTGCGTAGTTTCTTCCGATCCTTTAGGCACGCGTTACCTTAGATTCAAGAAACCCGTTAACTCTTTTACTGTCAGTATATATCATGATAGCTCCAGTTATAAAAAATCAACAAATCTGGAATTCATAAATGATAATGCACTTTGCACTTCAGGTAGCTGTTTCTGCTGAGGAATATCGATCCATTTTATATTCCATGCAGGTATGATTCCACGTGAGAGCAGTTAGCGTATGTGAACGTTACGTGATTTTCACATTAAACCCAGCAATACAACATGTTTAAAATTTAGCTTCCATACAAATGAACAGCACTCTCACATTTCAGTTTTCCACATTTAGATTCCACAGTCAATTTACATATAAGAACAAAGTTTCCAAATCCATATTACGCAGTAGTCTCAGTTGCAACATTCTTACCTATTATCAAAAGAATCATAAGCATATGAGTAATATGTAAGACAGTGGTGGCCAACCCAATGATCTTGCCGACCACTTTGGAAATGCATCATTACTCCGCGGGTGACATATAAAATTATGCATCCCATATTGGATTTAGACCCACTATATACTTTTTTTGGAGTAAATGAGATATTATTATTGTGTTTACTATTATTCACATGTAAACATACATAATATAATAATAATAATGATACTAAACGCTCATTGTAAGAAGTATACAATACTAAAAATGAAATATAAAAAATATTTTGTAAAAGTGTGGTGAATCTCGAGGAAAAATTTCAAGGCCGCATGCGACCGGGTTGGCCACCCCTGATGTAAGAGTTTATACACTATCTGCATTTTTTAATCAAATGTATATTAATTTCTGCGTCTCGTGAACTTAAAAGCCGAAACAACATTTATGTATTACTCTTTATGTTTAAGGCTGCGAGGATTTTGTTAAGAACGTTAATTTGTGTAAGGAGACATTGAATTCCATTCTCTAAGCAGGTTCATCAGAAGATATGGCTCCTTTATTGCGATTTGCATGATGTTTGGTAACTGGACTATCATTTGTCCGTGTTCGGTTCTTCAGGGCTAGGATCAGAAATACGGTAAATATATGCTGGAGGTAAATTACCACCGCACCTCTGTGCGGAATAATTTTGTAAAGAATGTTAACAATTAATTTTAGGACAAAACATAAGCACACCCAACACCAAAAATTCGTTTTTCTACGGTTGTGCTGAATGTGTTGATTCTGCCAAATGGCCACTGTCGAATTCCTCCGTTCCTGCCATAATCATTTCCCAGTTCTATCTTCGAAGTGACTTAAGATCCAAATAACCAGAAAATTTAAATTACGACTCTAGTGCAGGCAGCTGTGGCAAAATGCTGCGCGTTATGAGTGTTGGTGCCAAAGACGCCACAGTGATTGGCTTTCCGGCCACGTCTTTGCCGTTGAAAGCTGCACCACATGTTTATCTAAATATTTTGTGGTGATTAATACATATTTTATTCGAGAAGAATCTGCAATTTTTAGATTTGAACACATTATTGCAATATAGGTCCACCTATATATTTAAGGTTGAACGGAAGAGCAACTTTTAATTTAAAGTCGGTTAGTGCCAGAGGCTGGAATCTAACGGCAACGAGCATGGTGGGTAGCGGGTTACGCCCTGGCCCCACATTCGGGAGGGCGTGTGTTCGAATCACCATCCGGGCATCCAGATTTGGGTTTTCCATGGTTTCCCCAAATCACTTCAGGCAAATGCTGGGATAGTTCCTTTAAAAGCCCATGTCCAATTTTTCTCCTATTTCTTGCACTCAGTTCTTTCACGCCTTACGTGATGCAATACTCCTTTTATAAGTTCAACTCTACAAACTGATAATATTTATGGCTGTGATAGCTGAATTATATGCTACCTCATGGCCAGCATAGCAGCGGTTAAACCCTAAAGTGCCGTGTCGAAAAATACCTACAAAATGCTCAATACTCCAATACAGATAAGGATTGTTCATTTCCTATCCAAGCAGCTCCCTCCCTCCGTGGGTATTTTGAGAAGACGGACACGAAGCTTATTACAGTTTCCTGTTATTAATACTTATTTGCGAACCAATTTGTCTCATATAATAGTGACACCTTGTGTTGTACGGCACCTCACGCAGATTTAGCTGATATGAATTCCGATCCTTGAATATATTTTCACCATCGGATTCGGCTAGCAGTAGAGGAGATGTGGCCAGGCATGATTCTAATCACTAGGTGTTATAACGAAATCCCGGGTTAAACCCAAACTCTCCGTACCGAGTGTGCGATGAGGGCATACGGTATTGTTGATGGTGATTCCTCCGACGGATGTGTGATGTTAAACTTGGATTGGAAGAGTTGGCCTAAATTGGCTGATATTGGGTTACGCCCAGACAGTTTTTTTAGGTTTCACTCATTCACCAACATAGTGCACTGAACACACGCACAATCGCCCAAAGACACGTGCATATTCGCATGATAATCACCGACTCAAAACAGATATAGGCATCCATTCTGCTGGGGCAAGGGTAAATCGTTTCTTTGTTTCTGACTTTTCACCTCGTCAACGTCGAGGTCATAAGAGGTGCAAAATGACTGGGAGCAACGAACGGAGAGGTATTCGGCCTTGGCCCCTATGAAGGAATCATCCCAATATTTACCAGGAATTATTTAGGGAAAACATTTAAAACCAAAATCTGGATGGCGAAAAGGGTGTTTGAACCCACATCCTCCCAAATTGAGCGCTTCTCCTCAACCATCAGGTAAGGTACGGGGAAACCACCTTAGTAAAAATTCCAAAAACAGTTGAAAAGGAAGAATAATTCCCTCGATAACTGTTGTTGACGCTTGGGACAATCGTCAATATCTGCTTTAATGCAACATATATGTGTTGCTGACGGAAAAAAACAAACAACATGTCAAAATAAGTCAAAACTTGAGTTGTGATGTGGAAGTCGGAATTTTGAACGACGACAAAGTGATATGTGTATGTTTTCCTATACGCAGCAGATAAAAATAAAACTTAACGACATTTTCCGTAGAAACGGATACGTCAAGATTTGCTGCAGTTCCGAATCCAATAGTTTGTTTCCATGCCATTTAAGCTGCCAAGAAAGCAAACTTGGCGCTAAATATTTATGGAAGATAGAGCGTGTAGTTACAGGAACCAGGAGACTCAGAGAGCTCGTAGAAATAAACAACCAGCTCGACGACAACAAACTGAGCAGAAATCGACACCGACACACTTGACATATTGCGAGCAGAATCTACCGACATACGTTGCAGGTTCAACTGCACTTCTATGGCCGCACCGTTGGCAGCATTTGTAACGATGCCATCATACCTTTAGGCATTATTCTTTAGCGTGAATGAATCTATAGCTCTGTTCAGCTTTTTTATCACAAAAAACACTATCCAAGTAAGCAATAGTGAATTTTAATAGTTTATTAGCTAGTTAGTTAAGCCGCATGTTAATGCGAGGTGGGATAAATCACGTGTCCACCATTCCTTCTCTGTAAACAAACTCCTCTCGCTTGTGGTCTATATTCTATAGGACGGTAAGCCAATCGCCCTACATCAGCACTAAAGATGTATTGATCGACGGTCTGCATTCTCTAGTGTCAGTCTAAAGATAGATATATAACGGAACAGTATTAACTTAACTTTATAAACGTTCAGTGCAAAAAATGTTACAGTCTCAGAATTCCTCACTATGAGGTGAAAGAAGTACAAGTTAGAACTAATGCATCAGTGGGCAAAGTAAATCCTGCTGAATCCGAAGACACCCTAGAAACCAAGACGGTAAGAATTCTTGCCCACAAGAGAGGTCTTAAAAGCACGTGATGGGAGAAGAGAGTATTCAGGGACAACCCTTTCAATCATGTCTGACAACATAGCCCTGCATACATATTTGGAAACTGGGAGTAGTAGCTGTGTATGGAAAAGTTTTTAAGGGTTGATAGCCATGTACGAAGTGCTGTAGTGTTTGTTCTTCTACATTTAACTCCACGTTTGACAGAGAAATATGGGTGGCAATGTGTGCTTTGCTCTGAAGCTAATCCGTGCGCTTCAATCCCTAGTGGCATTCACATTTCATTCCGAGTCTGGATCAAAGATCTTTCTGCACTATACTCTCTCGGAATGGTTCAAGAGGTAACCATCATGATGTATTTTTTTAAAGTGTCTCATAAAAACTTTTATTTCCATCAATATTATCCACAGAATCAACGAAAAAGCTCAGGTGACAATGCAGAAAGATAGGAAAAAAACTGAAAGGATGGCATGAAGGCAAAATCCAATTACTTATCTCAGTACCAGCAAAAATAGCTTCAAAATTAACACACGCTTTATCACCACCGAGCGTGGCGATTGAGCGACTGGCCTCGTATTCGGGAGGACCTGGTTTCGAATCCCCGTCCGGGCATCCAAATTTGGGTTTTACATGGATACCCCAAATCACTTCAGGCGAATGCCGAGATGCTTCCTGCAAAAGGCCATGGCCAAATTCCTTCTCGTTTCCAGTTCCCTTTACTTTACCGTCTCTAATGACTTCGATGAGGCGTAAAGCCGTAATAAAAACAAACTTTTTTGACACACCAGCTGCACCAGTTGAAAGTGCAACATTAACAAAGACCTTTATTAAGGTTTTTGCCATGTAGTGGTCCATATCTGACAACTTCGATTTAAAAAAAAAAACAAGGAATAATAAATTATTAACAAATTATTTAATCTTGGACGAAACTGCGGTACTGATATTCTCAAACAAGTGAGTGATCGAAATGCATGTGCAATTTAAATCAGAGGTAAATGGAGTAAGAATGGCTAAATATTAGGTTTCTTGCTGAGGTGTGGGCTAGGACAAGCCGTTGGAGTGGAACCATTACAAAAGATAGCTTGGGGACGGGTCGGACTCAAACCAGAAGGCATTCAGAGCATGTCTAAGCTAATGCCGATTCGAACGCTCATTTACACTACACTGCAGCTGGGGAAAAAATTCCGTTTTCTACCAGTTACCCAGTTTATAGATAGATAGATAGTTTGAAGGCAATACGCGGGGAAGAAAATGCGGCGAGAAGAAGATACAGCCATTTTAGAAACACTCTTAAACTGGCATTATACTAGAGAGCACATAAAGAACTCTTCGTTTATGCCTCGTATTGTGCGGATACGGTCATCTGATGTGTTACAGTAAGCGGCAAAGTGGACCGTATGAAATCAGAAATACTTCTGACGCCACGTCTGCTTGCTAAATTTATGAGATCTGTCTATCTGTATGAAGAAAGGTCATGGGATGGTCTGATCCCGAGTTGTAATAATCACTGAAAAATATTATCTGCGTACGTTTGTGCGTAACATAAGAGACCAGCTGTTTTCGAAGGACGGAACACAGCAAGTATCAAGTTATGACTTTTGTATACCTGGTCCTGCGGTGACTTCACAGTTCTAGACTAGATAACGATAAACAGCCTAGTATTCTGTATTGCAAACGAGCTATCCCTGATTAAATGACTGAGTTTTCGAAAGAATCACAAAATGCCCGAAAACATCTTGATTTATCTCAATATTCTACAAAATAATCCCAACGTAAAGCATACGTTACTGATTTCAGTAAGTAGTCGGAATATTCATATTATTTCATGTGTTTGTACGTTTAAATCGGCGGAAATGTAATTTTGTATGTAGTTTATTTTCATCGTAACATAAGATGCCGTTCTCTCATTTGTTTTTTTTTTGTTTTTTTGTTTTTTTTAAATAAAGATGTATGACCGCAATAAACAAATCCATGTCTGAAACGTTTAGATAAAGATAACTTTGCACAGTATTGAAAATATTGTGATATATGTAACGATTCTTTTTTTTTTTTTTTTTTAATATCACATCTTAACTACTCAAATTAAATACGGTGTTTTGTATAGTTGGAAATCTTCCAAGTCCTCCTTTCACTTACATGTTAATTTTCGTAATTATTAAATAATAAATAAATTTATTTACTGACTTAAAATTAATGGAATCGTCTTATTTAATAGAAGAAAAAGGAGTGGTAAGACAAGAGAGCTGTTAATTCACTGACAAACTACGAAAAAATTATTGACCAGATGATCAGTTCTTTTTTTACTTTATTTTTATTGAGGGGGGGATGGTCTTCCTTTCCTATTAAATTTAGGTTATAGTACGTAAATGTTTCAAACACGTTTTTTGCACGTCATTTGTTTATACTAGCCCCTGAAATTACCAATCCTTCGAATGATTTTATGATTGTGGGTGATGTATACGAGACACATCTCAGTATGGTTCACAAATATCCTCTGAAAGCAATATCTACAGTGGTGCTGACTTGGGCGCGGACAAACAAATTAAAATATCTGTTTCAATTTGAATTATCATATCAGATCTCTCATCGAATAGCATAGTCTGTCTACTGCAGTTTGTACGATTTAAACTTCCTGTCACCGGTATAAAGGGGCAATGCTACAATCTTTTGCCAATAATTGAAGTACTTCGGTATATGAGAGATTAAGAGAATTATGCTTACCTATACAAAGCTAAAAATAACACTCCATTTTTCTTTTCTTGTACCAGACAGTAATATTCCAAATTTTACGGTAATTGACTTTATGTCACGAGTAGTATACATTGCAATTACTCTTTTTGAATTGAATTTCATGTATAGAGACAAAGTTTCTACAATTTATATGTAGAGATATCCAAGTGCCAATTTTATCACCGAACTTCAAAATCTAATTACTTCATACCGGGAATCGAGGGAGCCGGCTTTTTGGCTCTTTAAATCAGACTTTTTGAGACTACAGTCACATTGAATACACACCAAACAAATTTTAAAATCACTTTGATGAAACGTCACGGTAGCTCGCCTCATGAATATTCCCCTACCTTCAAATCTAGTTATACCTATGACCTTCAACAGTAGGCAATTACAAACAACGCAATTATAAATTTTAAAAAACGGAGAGGATAATATTCAATTGTGCCTCGTTATTCACTCTTTTTGTTTTAACATAATGGTTTCGTACGTTAATCATAGGTTTTGTGAAATTAGACGTAGAAAACACGTAAAACTTAGTACTGTATTCATTAGTTCACCTGGTACAAAATTTGCCACAATAATATGAAATATCTTCCTTTTAGGTTGTTCTTTATTATAATTCGCATCCTTTTAGTGTCAATTTTATTCGTGTTACTGTTAGTACACTTTTAATTAGAAGTTAACGAAAACGAAAAATTTATATAACTTTTTATTTGTGTGGTTGAACTTATATCTGTGCGTGATCATGTATATTAAAATGTACAACGAAATTTATTGATTTTGTGTACAAGAGAAATTTAAATATATGTACAGACTTCTGGTGTAAAAATACTTCAATGGAATGCGGTTATTTTCTATTGTAAGGTGATTATTGCCAAAAGCCAATAAATATTTTTAAAATATCTGAAGCTTCGCTCATGGTTTCTTAAGAGAAAGGAAGTTTTGACAATCGTGTTGGAAGAGACGTTCCACTGGCTTAGCTATGAATTCGGAAGAAGATTTAAAAAACCTATAAAAAAAATTAAACTTAATGGTGTCCTAGGAAGAAAAGTCTCTCTCCTAACTAAAATGACGATATATTGCATTCCCAATTCCCAAAAAAATAATTGATAATCACAACGCAATAATTTTTTAGATGAATTATACACTTTAGAAGCAAGTTTGATGTTTTGAGGCTAATTGCAGTAAATGCGAGAGTTTCAAGAATTTAATTCAGAAATTTTCTGGAAAAAAAGATATGGTTTCAATCTGAAATTAGTTACTAGCACGCGACAGTACGCTTCTAGTTCTGAAATTATTACAGCCACTGACGTACAAAAAAAATCTAATCGTACGCCTTACATTGCTCTTTGTTTCGATCTACGTTTTAATAATCGGCAAATTCTATCGTCGCTTTAAAGCGATTCCCTCCTAGACACAGGCAAGGGGACGGTACTGAAATTTCTAATCTAGAACTACAGAATCCAGAAAGAACTGTCTCTTAAAATACAATATACAGGTTACACATTTCACAGGCATACAGCGGCGCATATGTTCCTACAATTAGTGGCCAATTAATTCTCCAGGTAGAGTTAGCACCTACCCGCTACATATGAAGCAATGGAGGATCTTTGCCGTAAAAAAACCGAACAGGATGGGGAAAAAATGTAGAAAATTATAGCAGACGCTGATTTTTCTCAAACAACTGAGAATTACATCAACAAGTAAGCGCTTTGTCATCCTACGAACCGTCTACAATTAATAAGTTGTAGAGGTAGGACAAGCACGGAATCAGGTTCCAACGCCGCCTACGTTCCAGCCGTTCCGGTTCCCAGTAATGATCTACGTGGATGCTGCCAATGCTGTCAACTTCCATTTCAAATAGAAAGGTTAAACATACAATGTCTGATAACGAGCTACAAACACTTCCTTAGTAAATATTGTCCCTTTCTCAGTTGCTTTGAATCGTATATTTCTTATTGAAGTTTCACCTCCTGCTCACCCTTCCCCCTCCCCTTCCCCTACTCGAGGGGATCCGATCAAGCGACATTTCAATTGCTGTAGCATAATTACAAATGGCGCGGCCTGAAGATAAGAGAGAAGATAAAGCCAATCTGACCTACCTCAATAACTATCTACCTGTTGATCTGTTTCCTGACCCCATTCGCTGTCTCTGAACCCAACATCACTTTAATGTTTCATTACTGGCTTCCTCGAGAGTCCAAAGAACGTACCATTAATTTTTCTTACTTAGTAAGTGTATTTTATCTACTCCCTCAAATTGACACAGTCCTGCCTTTGGGAAGATACATGGTGCACCCCAATAACTGTCTACCTCTTAATCTGCTACCTGTCATCATTCGCCCTCTGTGAACCCAACAACCATTTAATGTTGTAATATTGACTTCCTCTAGATCAAAAATAAGTAATTCCTTACTTGATAATTGTATCTTATCAGCTTTCTCAGACTGACACTGTCCTACCTTTGGGTATCCTCCTGAGCTGCCTCCTGTTTTTCCTCGCCCGCTGTGATCCGGCCATCGAGTACACTCCGGAGTCCGCCCTCGCGTGACCACTGACCACCGCTGCCATCACCTCTGGATCAACACTCTCGCCGACACTCGGTCGGTACTTCAGCAGGAAGCTACGTAACTCACTTGACTTGCTTTCGCTTAGATTAGACTTCTCACTGTTGTCACTACTCTCCGTGCGGCTCACACATATCCTGGGAATGCCTGTCGGTCTCTTAGTGACTTCACTGCTTTCCGATTTACTGTCCGTCCCATCCCCTCGCTTCCCACTGTTCTTAACAGTCGACTGAGATCCTGTGCTCGTCGTCGACGATGATTTGCTACTGCTTCGGTTGCTGTAACCACCACCTCTTCCTCTGAACAAAGTTTCTAAACGACTCGCTTTTGCTTGTTTATTCCCGACAGGATGCTGATCAGCATCAATACTTCCTCGAGTAACGCCGGTGCCACTGACACATTGTTCACTGTCTTGGATTTCCTCAGTGTTGGGATCTTCGAACTGACAGCCGTGCTTCAGCTCACATTCCACGACGACTGGCACAGATGTGCAGTTGTACTCCACCTCCACAATGCCACCAACACAATCACTGCCGTCTTCGCTGACAAACGAACAAGTTGCGCTATCTACCGTGTACACAGGTACCGGTATTTCGCTGTCAGGAGTGGTCACGAGGTAAGAGACGTATCTCTCGTCATCCTCCTGTTCAACGTGGTCTTCACTTTGCCAGCTCAGGCGTGGTGAGCTGTCGGCTGACTCTACGCGGACGCCGGAAGCGGTGTTGTTGCCACTCAGCTGAGCCCCCTCGCCCGTCGCTCCGCACCCACCAACAGGTGTCCCGTCAGCTGAGGAGCTCGCGGGGCGCCCCTGTGGCGCTGTTCTATTTGTGGCGTCTCTACCTCGGGGAGTGCCACGGCTGCTCACCGGTAGCCGAGAGGCCACCGTCGGTATTTTGCTGCCAGTCCTCGACGGCAACACAGCACTAACTGGCTTCTGGCATTTCGATGGCTGTGCTTTGACGCTT
>JARYHS010013631.1:58112574-58195744 GCA_031002005.1 Vandiemenella viatica | reverse complement strand
TCACAGGCCCACTGTGGGACGGTGTGATGCACCCTATTGTGATACCCTTCTTGTCCACCATCCAAATAGCATCTTCCAATAGGATGATGCCCGTTCTCATACTATGGCCATCACAACGCAAGCCTTGCAAGGGGTTACTAGCACAATTAGGACCACGCAGTCCGTAGATTTGTCCCCAATAGAGCATGTCTGGGATGCCAGGAGTAGACACATTAGATTACATGGTCACTCAACACAAACTGTGCAACAAATGACTGCACAAAACATGCAAGCTTAGAGAGGCATACCCCAAGAAGACATTCGAACACTTATTGATCCAATGCCAGCAAGGAACCACGAATGTGTAGGTGCGCTAGGTGGGCGCAATTCTTACTGAAACTGTATGTAAAGGTAATAAACTTACCATGATCCATTTAAATTTGATGTTATTTCTTCTGGACATGACCCTGCATATATATATATACATATATAAAGTTTCCTAAAATTCAACGGTTGTTGTCTGGATGTTGCTCTTTTAATTTACGCCAGTGTAGAACGCTCTGAAATTCTCCATCATGAGTATTTTCGTTGCCCTTCTGGTATGAGGTTGAGGGAGCTATTTGGTAGACGATATCTGCCTAATAATTATGAGGCAACCAGCATTCAGAAAGCATAATATTTCCCCTCAACTATATTTTTTCAATGACAATATCGCTGTTTTAAAGCAAGAACTCATACATGCATGGAGTCAGCAATGAGGTATCTAATACAAACTTCGTCTATAGTTGTTTGGTTCTTCCTGTATTATTTATGATGTTTTCTGTAACTTTCGTTCTATTTCGTCCGTAGCTGCAAATTGAGTTTTATTGTTAGTTTTTCACTGTGTCTTGTGATTGTTTTCTTGTTTCTGTAATTTTGTTCTATAATTGTTTTGTTCAACCATTTCTTGTATTCACTTTAATTATTTGATGCCAGTGATCATCATGTTTACGTTATTGTTTTTATATAATATGTATTTCAATGTAAAATGGTTTTTCCGTTGGAATAAATAAGTAATAACCTTATTACCTATAATATGGCAAATCTTTAAAGATATTTAATAGATTTTGAGCAGGTTTACAGTTTAATCTTACAGTTGGATTTGAAATCTGAGATTTTTCATAATACTACCTTAACTTGAGGTAAAGCAAACAATTAAAATCTTAATGAAAGAAATCCATGTGATTGTATCTTAACGATATAAGGTGTCTAATCTCTAAGCCCCGTATATGGCCGTAGTTTGGCGAAGCCACCGAAGTAGTGAATGCTAATTTCACGCAAGTAAACTAGGCTAATTATTGATAATAATTTACCAGTCGGCAACGAAACTACCAAGAGATTCTCTGGTAAATATGAACGAAGTCGTGAGTAAACTCTAGGACAGAATTAAAAATGTAGAATGGATGATCGATTTTCAAACTATTCCAGTTTGAAGCAAGAAGAGCAAATTTAAACAGAAAAATGAGGAAATTAGTTCTTGTTACGAAACGGCAATTCTACATTACTGCCAAATAAGAGTCTTCGGAGGTCCAAAAGTGTACTTCTTCGTCGGTCTTGATAGGAAAATAATGGAACTGGGTTCATCATATAAAATAATAATTCAGCGAGTTCTCAAAGGCCTAATTTCTTACCAGCTGTGCAATACGCCTAACTTGTAGCCACCTAATTCAACCTAGTGATTCTACCATATGGAAGGGAACTGCATTTTGAAGTGAAATCTGAAACTATCTTCGTCTCGTTATCAAAGATGTTAAAGTACGTTTCACGAACCGTTTAAATTGCGGGATTTGAAACGGAGGGATTTAGATCCTTAGTAACGACCTTTAACTAATTCAGGCATCAGACCGTTTACAACGAAAACTGGTTGGTAAGGAATGAAAATTCCAGAATGCATCCCATTGGATGGAATTTAAATGACTTCAGCAAAGATAACAAGAATGCCCGTTCCGTGGTTACAATCATTATGGTAGAATTTGTCGCTCGGTACCGTCTGGTGAAATTAATTTTTACCATCCATTAGTTGGCCTGATTACCGGATTGTGAATCGAAGGCCCGAGTGAGTGTATTCCAGAAATTGATGATGATTTATCCACCACGATGACTATTGGAAGAATAGACCCGAGCGCCCTGCAACTGGTTTCACTCCCACTCGCGTTTCTCTCTCATCTACAATACAAACAATGTTTTATACCCAACACATGGCTCCCACTGTCGGCATGAAAAGCTGCATGATATACAAAAATGATAATACACTAATTAATAGGCACAGGTAGTTGGAAAAACTCAATAACATGCCTCGAGGAAGATGGTTTTTAATGAGTTGGACGTCGATAGTACGTAAAGCGCAAACAGAAAAGGAAAAATAAAGTAAATTTTTACAGAAAAAGGGACTAAATAGAATTTCTGAATATAGAACCACAAGTTTCAGATTTAAATCAAAACTAGACCACATAATAAATCCAACGAGTGTGATAATGTGTCGCAGTAACAATACATGAATAGAATAGCCGAATGTTCACAAGAATTTTCATACGAAGACTTATCAAGTCCAAAATGAGTAAAACGTCTTCTGAATAGAACAGATCTGGAGATCCTATGAAATTGTTACACAAAAAATTTACACATTTAGATTAAATTCTTCCTATCAACCCATTTGGTAAAAGCCTTTTAACTAAAAAAAAAAACCTAAAAAAATTGTCGGCTGTAGATACCTCGTATATGAGCGTGCTCCAGGTAGTTTTAGTTCGATATTCGTCTACTTCACTAAATGTCTGGCTGTTGTTATTAAATTTGCTTTACTCGAATAAGAAAGGAACAGAAAATGTAAAGGTATTAATTAATAACGGCGAAAGCGGCTGAGAAATAAACTCACTCCAACCCAAAAAACATAATTTTTCGATTTACCCCTCTGTCATCTCAAAAAGAACATGGCTTGACCAACGTATACGGTCGAGATTAACAGTACCATGAAAACGTTGCTATATTATTCTGCTATTCAATTTAATTAGGTCTACGAAACTGGACTTGGTAAAATATGTTAGATTTAAATGGTATTTGTAATTGATAACCCATCACATATAATGCCTAAAGAAATAAGTGAGGTATGACCACATCATAAGGAGAAGCCAAGATCGTAATACACCCGTAGAAGTTCATTTTGTTTTAATACGTTATAAACAAGAATTTTATGGTGAAAAAAAAAAGCACCAAGCGCGAAGATTTTAAAACAATCACAATATTCCAAACAAAGTATACATGTATTAAGGTTACAACTAATTATTAGAAATTATTAGAAGAGTGTATATAAACCTTATTTAATTTCTGCTGCCTTAGCAACAAATATCTAGAATGAAATTAATTTAGTACAAAATAAACTTAAATTAACACAATAGTGACTACTACTTCATTTGCAGGAGACAAGTAATAACATCCGAAAGCTATTGTTATGTTTCTTATATCAAAGCTACAAGAATTAAGAATTTATACGCTAATAAGCAACTTTAAAACATTTGAATTTCAGTTATTAATACAACCGTTAGCAACATTTGGCTTAATAAACCTATTTCAGAACTCGTTAATAGATTTTATCATTGGTAGTCTTCCTTATCTTTTCAAAATAACAAAACATTTTAATTGCTTTTAAAAAAATTATACCTTCTTTCAATAATACCGTGAAATGAAGCAGTGCGCTGATAAATTTCCCAATTAAATATTAACACTTCTATTTTGAGCATGGAAATATAAAGTTAGGTACTAAAATAGAGCAACAGGATACAGCCGGTAGAATAGTGTTAAGGTTCTTTGGGTGGTTTAATTTACTGCATTAATTAATTAATAAAGTCCACCAAAAACAAGGTTATGTGAAGATGTTCGTTTATTTTCAATCAAAACAAGTCTGCGATATTCACAAGCATAGTTGTTACAATCCAAAGATGCAATACTGACTTACTAACTGAATGAAAACTTAATGAATGTCTCTGTAACATTGAATTAATACTTAATGCAAACTAAACTCTCTGTCCAGGCGATCTGTTTATATAGAGTCTATCGAAATTACGAGAATTCTTCAAAGGCATCCGCCCGATATTTCTCGATCATTAACAATCACTCAAACAATCAAACATATTAAAAACAATCGGAATTGATACAAAATTAATTAATAACATTACAAAATGATTAGAAATGGTAATTAGAGATACTTAAATACAAAATTATTTACAGAAATCCTTTCAAATAGTGTAAAATTGTCCTGTAGACATCGTAACTTACATTAATACATGTAATTACAAACTTTTAAGAAATTTTCTTGCATCATTCGGTTCTTAAACATATTAAATGGTCTTTAAATAATTTCCTTACCTAAAACAAAGTCTATATACACTTATTTACAAGAATTTACAAAATAAACATATCAAATCACTTTCAAGCAAACTTTGGCTCACTACAAATATTTCACACAGTCCAATACTATTCAAAATACAGGTATTAGGGCTGTTACAATAGGACTCAACTTTTACTAATAAAATACAACCATTTACAAAAAAAAATGACTGTAATAATTTTAGCGGACGCAAGAAACAAGAAATCCAACCACAACGATTCATTTCCATTTAAAATAAAATAGAGAAACCTTGAGAAGAAGTTTGAACAACTATGTGAAATTTAGATGGGTCGAAATGCGCTCTTACTTGAAAGGATTATGACGATGATAATCGCAGATGCAGCGCCTTCATACTATTTTCTCTGTGTTTAGTGCAGAGAACTATTGTAACGCTGCCATGTATGCTGCCGGAGTAGACGTTATTAC
This sequence comes from Vandiemenella viatica, assembly GCA_031002005.1. Lineage (NCBI taxonomy): Eukaryota > Metazoa > Arthropoda > Insecta > Orthoptera > Morabidae > Vandiemenella > Vandiemenella viatica. Next base: position 58,190,919 of record JARYHS010013631.1, on the reverse strand, counting down.
TGGCGGAGGGAATTTCCGCCGAACGCTAAATTTAAACGCCACTTGCTGCACAGCCGGTGGGCAGCCCCTTTGTGCTGCCGCCGACGCCACGCGCCTGTCACACCAGCTGCCACCTTCCCAGGGGCGGCTGCGGGCAAGTGGTTCAAGGCCTCACTAGTCCGTTGATTTGCAAGTCAGTATATTTTTTCTTTCACGGGAACACCGAAATAATGAAGGTTTAATTATGATCTTTTACTTCAAACGACAATGTTATTCTTGTAAATGCGCCATGAATATAGCATGTTTAAACAAAGTTAGTGATATTTATGAGTTAAACTGTTAAAATATAAAATTGTAGTTTAAAAAACTAAAAACACGCTTTCGTAGTAATGTGAACTAAAAGGTTAAAAATAATCTTTAAATATAAAGATTTTGTTTAACAGTGATGGGACGTCCCACAATACAGGATAAATTAATTTTTTTGAATAAGCTTAAAGAATAAAGTCACTGATTACAAAATTAACTTTAATGTAAAAAAGCATGGGGTGCTATATAAGTTGTCTTATTTTTTGTCGTTCGCTGTTTGTAAAGGTAGAGTCATTGTCAAAAGTTGTGTAGAGAGCACCCCACGCTTTTTTTACATTAAAGTTAATTTTGTAATCAGTGACTTTATTCTTTAAGCTTATTCAAAAAAATTAATAAAAAAAAATTATCCTGTATTGTGGGACGTCCTATCACTGTTAAACAAAATCTTTATATTTAAAGATTATTTTTAACCTTTTAGTTCACATTACTACGAAAGCGTGTTTTTAGTTTTTTAAACTACAATTTTATTTTTAACTTTTTAGTTCAGATAGTTTTAAAAGTATGTTTCCTACTGTTGGCTTTTCTTCGCCAATCTTTCTTTTTCTTTGTCTTGTAGGTTCATTTTTAATTATTATTTCCACGAGTTAAATACAATTAAATGGTTAGCTCAGCCAGAGGTCCTATAGTTGGGTAAATGTGGAAGACTATTCTTCTATAATAGTACGAATACTCACTCTTCCTCATCACGTTATGCGACTGCAGAGAGAGAAAACTTTCTGGATAGGAGACAGTGGAAGACGATCGTCTTCAGCAACCAAGGCTCGTAAATCACACCCGGGAAACTGGAGATGGTCCCCAGCGATGATGATGGCTATATTGGGCGTTAAAGTAACGAGAATAGCAGGATGTTGCTAAGAGACTGCTGTATTGTCAACGGTTCTTAAAACGTGTGCAATTTTTTCTGTTTTTACTGTCAAAGTAATGAGAATATCAAGATATAGCTTTGAAATTATTGTATTGTAATCAGTTATCAATACATGAGCAAAATTTCAAACAATTCGGACATCTGGAATTGGGATAAAATTAAATTGCAAAATTTCACGACATTTAACCATTTTTCTGTTGTTTCTGTCAAAGTAATGAGAATAGCAGGATATAGCTATGAAATTATTGTAATGTCACCGGTTCTTAATATGTGTGCCAAATTTCAAACTGCTCGGACATCTGGAAGTGGGTCAAAATGGAGTTGTAAAATTCCGTTACATTCATTCATACATTCATACATACATACATACATACATATATACAAGTCAAGCTAATATAAAGCGTGTAATAATCGAATTCATCAGATGCATTGTTGTATTTGAGGCTATACAAAATAACCAATGAAAATGATGAATATTTTAACAAAAACGCTAAAAAAAATTAACATACGTAGATAGCAAAAGCAGGCTGGTACGAGAAAGGGGGGAAATGGGTGTGTAGGGAAATTATCACGTGGCACTCCATCGCAATTAAATTAATTTATTCTATAGCATCACTTAATGGTGTTATACTAGAACGAATTCTCGCCTTTACATGGTGGGAATGAAGCCTGCTGCTTAGTATGAAATACTAGATGATTTAAAAGGATTTGCAAAATGCTTCGAATGATACATCAAACTCTTTTTGTGGCAATCTGCAGTAAAAATGAATCTGAAGATCTCAATCCTATAATAACAACTTAATCATCATAACTTAGTGATCAAGTTTCTCCATATATAACTATCGATTAGCCACATTATTAGTTCATGAAACGTGTAAGTCGCCAAAGGAACTAAAATAATTCCTAAGTTACAGACTCAAGGAAAATAATTAACTCAGCAAATAATGGATCCAGTTTTACTTCTGACCAAAAAAATGCTTATCGATTCGTGCTATAGAATAAGTGGGAACTGCACCACTTTCGGTACCTGCGAGAAACTGCTACTGACCTGTTGAAATTTACATCAGTCGCTTCGTCAGTTCCCGAATAAGTTGGCCGCTTGCTTTCGCCTGCAAGACTGCATGGGACGGTACAAAGAGCCACTCATGAACATTCTTGGTGTGACTTCAAAAAAGTGATAGTTCTCGTTCATCTGAATAACTTACAAAATAAGAAGCCGTCACTTAAATTACACAGAAACAACTTGAACTAATGGCAAACATAAAATTGATTCTAAAATATTTATTGTGTGAGTAGAATTTAATAATAAATCCATTGGAATTAATGTCCATGGGTTTCATTAGAGTAAGTAGGACAAGAAAAATATTTTACGTTTCAAGCACGGTCACTAAGACTTCCGTGACGCCACATTCAGGAAGGCTATGTAGAGGACCATTTAAAAACTTTAATCGTGCACACCCCTGGTCATTGGAGAGATGAGATGAGGTGAGACCAGACATCCATCATGCGGGATTTGCTTATTTTGGCCTAAGTTCAAAACCGCATCAAGCCAATACTTCCGGCAGAGCGTGGGTGGGCCGTCCTGGTCGATATAAACTGTGGTCGAGTCCGCTTGTTTACTTCCTGTCTGTTTGTCTGTCTGTCTGCCATGGCTGCGCACTAAGGAAAGTTTTAGTATTTCGGGGAATTTATGTGAGCGCATTACGGCAGGGCGAGGACAACTAGATACACAAATCCTCCTTCGTCTCAAACTTAGTTTCAGAAGCTTTTAAGAGACTGGATATCTTCGTTACGCTTTGAACAGATACTTTCTACTCGTCGCTAACAACCTATTGGCGCAAACATTTCTTCAATAACAGCGCAGAACCGGTCATTGAACAACAAAAGTCCTGGTTTACAACATAAGTTTGAAGATGGCAGATGTGATAAATGAAAGTAAAACTACAGAGGGCTGCAGTGTCATATGCGAAAATGCTACAGGAAATAAGAAGTAAAGAACAGTTTAACACAACAAGTACGCGTTTTTTTATGTTCTTTATCAGCAGCACTCAATAAATGGACGAACATAACATTCAAATATCTACTAATAAATCTATTTCTAAGTTAACAAACAACGAAAATAATTTTTTAAAAACTGTTAGGCACCGAGACCCGCTATTAAAATGATCACGGAAGGTAACAGAAATACCAATAAGCATGAACGAAGAGATAAGAAACGTAAACTACAGCAAACAGAATAATTTTTTTGCTTATGCCTTTTTGCCTAGTTGACGTCGGTCCGTTAGGGGCGTGAAAGGACTGGGAGCAAGGAACGGAAGGAAATCCGGTCTTATTAGACTTATTGAATGAGTGATTCCGGCATTGGCCTAGAGTGATTTGGAAAAACCATGGAAAACCAAAATTTAGATAACCCGACGAGGATTCGAACCCGCGTTTTCTTGAATGCCAGGCCACAACGCTACCGCTCACCCATCACGCTCCATAAAAATATCAATGGCACTTACAGTAGTATGAACACGAACCGAAGAACAGCGGCCGAAAAGATCATTGATGTATGCTTCCACAGAATGAAGAAAAGTAGACGACCACAGGTATTTTGGAATGAGTGTATACAATAACCTTACAGAGCAAAATTAGGTTCGGTGGATAATACCTGCAAGGACAAAAAGATCTGTAAACTGAAACGCACTGTACTGGACGCACACCGTGTTCTTGTTCTTTTTAATTGTTGAAGAAATAAATAAAATTATATTTTTTCTTGTCGAGTAGGCTTAAAATACGATGCTGTGGATTATTCAGTTTTGGTTCTTTTTAATTATAAAACTAAATGAAAGTTTAATGTGTATTCTATTGTTGTATCTTGTTTAAATATTACCTTACAACACGTTTGAAATTGCTGCCCGTTTCGTCTGTTGTATCTGGACCTACTGTTTAATGTCCAAACTGAACTTCAGAGTAACCTAAATTCTTTTTTCATTCTTTTCTTCTTTCTTTTTTATAAAGATTGATCTTTTGAACTGTTTGGTGTTTAATAAAATATGTGTACCAGTGAAACTTTATCCCAATCGGTGAAAAGAATTACGAGGAAATGACATTCTGTGGTGTAACGAGACATATGGATGTGATAAAAGTGTAAATAATTATAATTAGGGACTCTAAGGGGCAGTATTAGATACGTAATATGACATTTAACTATGAATCTAAAGTTGTGTAGCGGGAATGAGGCATTTTGAATACTTTATTGTGGAGTTAAGCGTGCTGCTGTAGACCAGCCAATGTGGGCCAGGAAGAGACGCTTTGGGATCATTGGACTCCCTTTCCCGCAAGTTCGTCTTGGCTCTGTACAAATTTCACAGGAGCAAATGTGATCTCTTTGGAGGTGTATTATCTGTGGAAACCTACTCCTTTTTGCCTCTAGGCCGAGAGTTGCCGAACGACCACATGAACTCAAGAAATCAAGGATGGCACTACCCCTCTCGTAATGGCACAAGACAATCCTAGTTACAGTTATCCGAGCGGTATTTAATCTCCTTGGGACACAATAGGGCTCTCAGCTTTGCTTAGTGTAACTGCCTGCATCGGAAGCCTGCCCAGCAATGATGTAAGTCCATTGTCTCACTCGATGTTTCTGTAATAATGCTCACTCTTGCTACGGTTATTATGTAAAGGAAAGATCGTGAAGATAAATTGTTAGTATTTCGAATATTTGTTTGGAAGATTTCTATGAAGTTGTTTAGTTGTACCAGTCTTTAATGTTGAGCCCGCAAATTAATCTCGGCAATGCAGCAGCAGCGTGCCTTCAATGTCTCATTTTAGCCAATACTTTTGAAAATGATCCTCACTCTCTATTAAATCAATGAATACCTCCATACAGAGAACACAATTTTCTGAAAATAGATGTTACGAAGTTACGTAAAGCAATTTGGAGTGGAGTATTTTAGTACAGAAGAAACAGTTTTTCCGTAAATTACGTGAAACTAAAGTGATTTCAACAAAGCGATTCAAAATTTAATTTCCTAATGGTGCAGTGAGTGCACGGAAGCAAATTCTGGTGGCTTTCACGCATGACGGTTTTGGATGTACATTTTACTGTAGCATTCTTGCTTTCACGCACAACGAATGTTAGCCGTCGATCGAGCTCAGTAGGCGATAAGTTGGTTGGTTAACTCTGTTGAAACATCAAGGGATTTTGTGGTTCTGTTATGGCGTTGTTGTGGATGTATAGCCTATTTTATACGCTTTTTGAATAATGAAACTAATATGCTTAGCTGGTCTGGTCTCTGATTCTTCCTTTCTCTCATTTATTTCCTTTATGCATCCTCAGTAGCTCCCAAATTCCGGGTGGGTAAAGTACCAACCGGAATTTCCCAGGTGGGTACTGCTACCCACCATACGCACATCATTCGCCGGCCCTAGCAATGGCAATGGGTCACAAAACACGATGCCTTTCTTTGGGGTTGATCGATACATTTATTGATTAGTTCCTTGCAAGACGCTCAGCCCCACTCTCTCCCCCCCCCCCCCTCCCTCAGTCCTCGTCTTACACAAATAACGGCAACACTCATGCTAAGTGAGAGTAAAAGCGTATGATGTCATCAGTCGGGAATCCTTTTTGGACTGCAACATCTGCCTCTGCTGTTGCCAAACATTATCTTTTGTACTAGACTAAATTGTACACTGTTGTTCCGTTACACTCATCTCTGTTCCTAATACTATTTTATTTCATTCCCATAAAACCACTACCAATTCAGTTTATTACCATGAAACATTCTCACAAGGTGATCAATTAAAGGAACAACCCACATGACTCTCTTATTGCTTTACGCATGTTTAGCTAATAACATCATACCAAAATAAATAAGAGCAATGATTTTACTTCTCACTGGCATGTTTTGTAAATATATAATAACTAGGTGGCCCATGTGAAAATTTCGCGAATTTATTTATTCACCATTAGGATACGCAACTAATGTCAGACATACAAATACACATAATACATGCAAGGACAAGAACGTTTGTAGCATTCACAAATCTATGTACAGTTGTTGCAGCCATTCTAAGAAGGAAGGAGTAGCAGTTAAGGAACCAATGGTCGCATTACCCCGCAGCCGATGTGAACAGAATTCGAAAAATAGCAATCACATGTTTTAAAATCAAGATTTTTATTGGGTATCATTCTCACCACTCATCCACGTCACAAAACTTCCCCGACTTTCTGTACGGAGAGTGACCAATTTGTTCGTGTTACATCGAGAGTTGCTCGTGTTCCCTCTGCTCTAAGTTTCGCGCCTCACTGGCAGAAAGTCACCGTAATTCCCACGGGTAAACCGCTGTCGCTATCCGGACGTAAGTCTTTGATAAATAATTGGCGTCTTCATTCGGGCGTAATACCTGCCGAGGATCACCTTAGAGTTTACAGCTATCTATTCGCTTCTTTCAAACTACTTTTGTCTCCCTACTGTTCGGAGGTAGGCGCGTCCCTTGATCGACGCTCATTTGGGTACCACAGGACTAGTCGCCCAGCCCCTGCGGACTTGTCTCGCGCCGTAATAAAACTTTTATTCATTGTATGACTACTCTCAATACAAAGCTAAAAATAACAGTAACTGAATCTTTATAATCTTCGTCGACATGTTTGATTCAAGCTTTTAAATGTGTTATCACTGGGACAGTAAAAAAGTTTCAGAAATTGTTTAATAATTCCATACCAAAAAATATCTCGTTTACTGCTTTCATTTTTTAACTGCTTAACGTCTCTTAACAGCGAGGTCTTTAGAGACGGGAAAGGATGGGGGGGGGGGAATTCGGCCATGGCCTTTTGAAGGAAGCATCCCGGCATTTGCCTGGAGTGATTTGGGAAACGATGTAAAACCCAAATCTAGATGCCCGGACGGGGATTCGAACCGCCGTCCTCCCGAATGCGAGGCCAGAACGCTAATCGTTACACCACCACGCTCGATTTTACTGCTTTTATTTTCTTTTTGTCTGTCCTAGAAATTCTCGTTTTCATATTTGTGCCTGTTAGTTTCAGAATATGACCGTATGGGTGTTAGTTAACTAATTGCTTAATTGGGGAGTAAATCTGCTTATTAGGCAGCTAAAAATCAACAATGGTACTCTGAAGAGTACATTTAATACGTGCGGTTAATTATCCTCTTAGTGCCGAGTCATTACCTTAAAACCTCAACACAAGAATGAGCTGTGGAAGGGCTACGTTATTAGCGAAAGCTCGAGTGGAAATGTCTGAACTCTTGTACTCCCAGTGGTCCAAGTTTACGGCGTAGCGAAGCTTAGCTTTAATGGGAGCTAAGGATTCCGGGAACAAAGTAATTACCCGCCTGAGGTCCTCAAAGAGGAGACAAGGTCGTTGCGACTCTTTGATAGCAGGTCGCTTTTAAACACAGCTCACAGGAGAGAACTCCTCACTTTTAGCAACGCAGTTTCTGATTAAAAAAACACGCGGTGCGTTAACACTGAGGCTATTACTCACCAGTAATTTCGGTTGTAGCAAAGAGATAGTCGTCACCCAACAAAAACAGCACTCGCGTATGAGCACCAAAGATATTTAAAACACAGTAAAATTCACATATACACTGCCAAGAGAAATGTTAGAACTTAGAGACCTTAATTCAGTTGACACTTACAGGAATGCGTTAACACTCGCAGCAATTCATTTCCCTATATATATATGTGTGTGTAAACAAAAACACCTCCCTTTATAAAAGTCATCGTGGCCTGTAAATTAAGCGAAACCCAACTGGTAGTTTTCTGTGTATTGCGATAAACGAATTAAACGAATTTTTATCTTTAATTTAATTGGTTTACAGTATCACATAAAGCTCAAAAATATACATTATAATAATGGGACCAAATACTCATTAACAGAAACCCCATCGAAATACAACTAGTATTTTTTCTGTGATTCCAATTCAACGAAAAACTGAAACCATTTTTTTTTTTTTCTAATTTCTCAGCTTTTCGACATCTCATTAAAATGAATCATTTTCCTTTTTACATTTTTTATGGTTTTACGCCTCGTGGGCATCGAGGTCATTAGAGGCGGAAAAGGTCTTTTGAAGGGACTATTCCGGCATCTGCCTGGTGTGATTTGGGGAAACCATGGAAAACCCAGATCTGGATGACCCGGATGGGGATTCTAACCCGAGTCCTCGCGAATGCGAGGCCAGAGCGATACCGCTCACATACCACGCTTTGTACCATTTTACGAACCACGGGATGTACATTAAACGAAACACAGTCAAATTCGACCAATAGTACATGCACGAATCACGTTCATCCCAACTTCCAGATAGACAGATGGGAGGAAAAAAATTGATTCCTTCTCTGTAGCTTATTAATAGCAACCCAACTTATTTTCTAAAAAAAAAAAAAAAAAAATCTCAAATGTACAGCCTTTTTCAGATAAATTTTTATTATATATATATTCTAACATCGTTATTATATTAGTTGCTTTACAATAAACCAGAAAATTCACGGCGTAGTAAATAATATCTGTGAAGTATTTATATGGTTCTGTGGAATGGCATGACTAAAGTAGGTGTGATTCTTTCAGTGTCTTTGTTAGCGCCGATGATAGAGAGGAAGAACGAACTGTTTTCCGCTAGAGATAGATTGCATGTCTTCCCTCTCTCCTCCCACACACACACACACACAACAAGAATCTGCAACAGAAAGCTTATCGGAACTAGTCAGAAAAAAAAGTTGCAAAATTTTGCACCGTGTATTTATTCTGAATATAATTTCGTGGCAGAAACAGAGAAAAGACAGTGATTGTGATTGAAAATTACCTAACGGACCTGCAGTTTTATTGAGTTGGTGTAGTTTCGCAGTAGCTAGTCGTATTTTTTTAACTGCTGTAAATAAAGGAACAACGAGTAACTATATCGTTAACTGTGTTCGTGAGCAAAGTTCCAGACCGTTATATCAGTCGTGTTTATCTTTCTTTTAGTTTGTAGAACATTTTCAGAGGTTTTTAGTCATCGACTGTTGCATGCAGGTTCACGAGGCCGAGAGAAACTGCAATACAATGGGTATCCCTGCATTGTATCATAACAACATGTGAAGTAACCTCGTACCACCAAAGATCATTCACGTTGTAAAAAAATATTTTTTTCACGTTCGGTTTTTTTTTTTTTTTTTTTTGTAACTGCTTTACGTCTCTTTTTAACATCGAGGTCTTTAGAGACGGGAAAGGATGGGGGGCAAGGATGGGGGCAAGGAATGGGAAGGAATTCGGCCATGGCCTTTTGAAGGAAGCATCCCGACATTTGCCTGGAGTGATTTGGGGAAACCATGGAAAACCCAAATCTGGATGCCCGGACGGGGATTCGAACCGCCGTCCTCCAGAATGCGAGGCGAGAACGCTAACCGTTACACCACCCCGCTCGGTTTCACGTTCGTATATGACCAGGGAAATAATGTACAGTATTGAAAATCTTGTCATTAGGGGTTGGAGTACGTAGGGGAAAAAATAGTTTTGGTTCATATTATCTTAAACCATTCATAGTTTGGTGAATTGCGGCTTTCGCCTCTTCGATGTTGAGTTTATTAGAGGTAGTAGGGGATTGGGGGTTAAAGAACTCTAATAAATTCGATTATAATCATGGCCTTTTGAAGGAAACATGCCAGCATTCACCTGGAGTGATTTCTGGAAACAATGAAGAATCACAATCTGGATGGCCGGATGTAGATTTCAATTCGCTTTCTTCCAAATACCACGGACCCTCTAACCCATCGGGTTTTGTAGTAAATAAATTTAAAAAATCTTAATCATCTCTTGACGCACTCAGAAGTTGCATGGTGCTTTATTAGCTTATTATTATTAGTTCCCTTTACGTTTATTTATTTATTTCGTGTCAGAAACATAGATTCACACAATCACAAACATCAAATTGTACTGGACCAGAACTTGGCTACTTCCAGTGCATTTTCTGAGGCCTCATACAGATCAGCTGCCGAGCAGGATGCTAGACACAGACGACACTGGAGCATGTGCTGAACAGTCTGGTCTTCACCGCAGTCGCACTTGATATCATTGATCTCAGTATAGCCCCATCTTGCTAAATTCACTTTGCATCTGCCCACTCCTGATCTCAGCCTATTCAAAGACTTCCACGTCAACCATCCCATGTAAGAGCCAGGTGGCGAAGATTCGGACAATCTTCCCCAGCCATGCGGAAGGGGAGCCTAAGCTTCCCATACTTGTAATATGGCTTTCTCAGTTGTCATTGTAAGTTCCTGAGACTTTCTTAGGAAACTTTTCCTGGACTTGAGTCTTTGTCTGTGTCGTATATGCCGATATAATGGATAGATTTTTCATGGTCCACTTTCCCCCTTTTCTTGTTCGCTGCTATTTCTCTTCGAACAGATGGTGGTACTATCACTGCGAGGCGGTGTAGCCAATCGACTGGAGTTGATTTTAAGCAGCCTGTTATGATTCTGCAAGTGTCGTTAAGAGCAATATCTACCTGTTTGGCATGCTCTTTACGTTGATCTGAGCCAAAAAAAAAAAATTAGGCCTTGCTGCGGGCTGGCAAACTACATCAACAATTGCAGATTTTTCATTTTTTTATTATTCCAAAAATGAAAAGTGAGTGTTGCAACCTGTATACGACCCCTATAAGCTTGTTGCTTATGCGTGTTGCGTCATTGCGTTATAAAAGTGTTTCTCAACCTTTTTCAATCCGAAAATTATTAAAAAGTCATAAAATAATTGTGGGGATCACTAACTCTATATAGGCCTAATTTTCTACCTTTACGTTTATTGTTAATCAACTCTACCAATTTGGTATCAGTACTTACTGCATTCCCTTAAAACATACACCTAGATTAAATCCCAAATAAAAGTCATTAACTCAACCCTCTGTTTGAAGGTAACTGGAAACGTATTTAGTGAATAGATTATTATAATAACAATGCCGAGCCTAGTGGGTGAGCAGTATTGCTCTGGCCTCGCATTCGGGAGGAAGCGGGTTCGAATCCCCGTCTGGGTATCCAGATTTGGGTTTTCCATGGTTTCCCAAAATTACTCCAGGTGAATGCCGGAATGCTTCCTTCAAAAGGCCATGGCTGAATTCCTCTCCGATCCTTGCCCCCACTTCCTCTTGCCTATAATGATTTCGAAGTCGATGAGGCGTAAAACCATAAGCAATTAAAAAAGTAACAGTGAAATACCCTGTAAGTACAAGATGTTTGTTAGTCGTTGATAAATCGATGGCTTATAGAAAATTTGGCTTATAGTTTATACTGCTTATAGCTTTATGCAATACAATTACGATAACAATTTTACGTCAAAAATTTTGACTAATTTGTTTATGATATCTCTAATTCAGTTAGAATCAATTTGTAATCATCTGCCTGCGGAACACCTGAAGAATCTACGCGGCCAACGGTTGAGAAAGGCTGCGTTATATCATGATACCGTACCTGGGAACAATTACAACATTCGCAGGAAAAATATCCCATAAACTTATGGCGGCTGATTCACCGTATTTGAAATCGTATCAGATATTTCTTGTCGTATCGAGAATAATGGAGGGTTTAAAGAGCCAGATCGTGCGGAAACCGTATTACATAAAGACCTAAATGGCAATGTGCAAAAAGTGTTTTATTAGTGATACAATACAACGAAGAGTGCCTATGAAACGTTTCGCCCAGTCATCTTGACCTTCTGGCATACGGTAACTAAAAGAATTATTTATCTCCTCACAGAACTTTATTTACTGACGATTTACGACGGAATCGTTGTAGGTCTTTTTTTTCAATTAGGTGCCTGATACTGAAACGATTATATGTTGTAAAGAATCGCCTGGCGCCCGGTGTGTTCTTTGTGTGTGACGAGACAAAGCTGGTACTGTGTTAGTCTGGCAGCCTAAACAGAGCCGCTGAGGGGCGGGCTCGTCCAAATTAAACACGGCACAACCTGCACGCCGACCCTCACACCTGTAATTATCGACGTTCTAAACAGTGTTCCCAACTTTCCGCATGCTACTTTGACGACTTTTCTCAAAGCAAAGCTCCTCTAGCTTCTTTGTTCTAGTGACAAATTTTTGGGGAATTGTAAGAAAGTTTCCTCGCGACCAAGAATGTTGCAGTATCTGGCGATTTACAAGTGACTTTCTGATTCGAACACCGTTGGTAAAACGATCTTTAGAGACTTGGCCATCAGGGAAGGTGAGGTGGTAATGTAACATTGCAATGTCAATAAACAAAGTTTTCTAAACATTTTGTGTTTTTTTTTCTTTCTTTATTTAGCTTTACCTCTCTACCTGAACTACATCTGGATCTTTTCTCGGGCTTCAAAACGGATGTACTTGATACCCATTGTAGGTACAGTTTGGAGAAAATAAATGGTTACCATGACTTTTGGACAGTCCCTACCATATTTACGATGAGTTATAACGTGGAAAATTACTGTGAGGCCTTTATGCTGCTTCTGTTTTTCCTCTGAACTTGTAATTTAAACTCCTGTAGTAAAATATTTGTTCGGTGGCTACCTGCAACTAACGATTTGTGATCCCGTCTTATCGCTTTCTTTCAGATCCCACACAGCGAAACCTACCTTTGCCGTTCCGTTTTCTTTGGACGTGTATGGTACATATTCTCAGAAACTTGAATATGAAATTTAGACTTCACAGTAGGATCATAGATCACCTTCAGGCCCAGGCCGTTAATGCTTTAGACAGCTGGGTAGCTGCTTTAAGTCCTAGTAGTCCCAGAAACTTTTGGTCATTCTTTACTTTATTACTTTCCTAATCACCAGATTGTGTACTAGAGAAATGGGCCAAATCCCAAACCTTTCCGCGGTACGTGGTGCGTGCGGGAAGTTATAAAAAAAAAGAAAAAAAAGAAAAAAAGAAAATGGTTTCCGGCAACATAGGCCACACGGCCAGCTCAATGTGGTTATAAAGACTCTTCCAGTGTATTAATTCCTCAATTGTATCGTTCCTCGTAAGTATGGTCACTAAAAGACGGATAAGACATTCACACAGACACAAGACTTAAAAACAACCATGCCCTCGGGCGTACTCCAACCGGTGACCTTCGGCACGCGGAGCTAATACTCTATCCCCTACCGAGGCCAGCGGAGTGAAATTTTGATAATTCGTCCACCGGATTCGAACGTTGAAGTTGAAGACACCTCAGGTGTCTTTTGGAATAGTAGACGCTCATTCATATTTCATGCACAACATGAACAACGCACGTCAGTTAACACACAAACACTCATCCAATAACACCTGAGATGATGGGTGAACTTCACTGATGAAAGGGCGGCGGATGTAATGATTAGATACAATACAGCAGAGGGTTCTTACACATGTAACATTGTTCTCGTGTGTGTCAGCCGAGACAGGGTGAGACGTTTAACCACTGTTTGCGGTAGTGGTGCACTGGCAGCGTTTCCCTTTAAGCGATAACGTGCGCCTCTTCATTGATCTGCTGGCCTTTTGTGTGGGTCAGTAGGACACCACGAGGCGTAACAGCCGCAAAAGAACTCCACTGGTTGAGCAGGTAAGGCGACAGACCGGCATCAGCTGTACAACTTCAAATGACGTTAAGCTTTAAATGTCACCATTATCGTCTTGGGAGCAGTTCAACATCTTAAATGGACTGTTTGTAATGTAAAAATTCTCTCATTACGTGCAATTATTAATGTTCTTCTTATTCCATGAAATAAAAAGCGAGAGGAATCTAAGGTACACGCTGTCCTATTTAGGAAGAGTTCTGTTTCGTTTTTGATGATACAAACAAAATCAAATTGATTCACTGCTGCAAATTAAAAGAATTTTTGTCACCAATTGATTAGCTAGACAACAGGTGCTAAGTATTTTGGGATTCTCTTTTTAGAAAACCATTTCTTAGCATAGTTAGTCTGATGGTATCGTTTATTTCTTTCTGTGCTAACTTTTTACTGACAAAAACAATGAATAGATGCTTGGTGGCACTTCACCTACCGTGTCAAAAATTACTGTCTCACTTATTTTTCCCCTTGCTTCTGGCTTTGCAACTTGTTCGGGTCATCAGAGCCGGGAAAGAAACGAAGTGAGACAAGAAACGGGAAAAAATATGGCCACGGTCTTTTGAAGGAACCATCCCGGCTTCAGCTAGAATGATAGAAAATAGGATGGCCAAACGGGGATTCGGAACCGCGTCCCCCAGAAAGCGAAACCAGAGTGTTGCCACGCTCGGTCCAAGTGTCTGATAGAAACAAAACGATGTGTCAATTCTTTGGGATGAGAAATAATAACAAAACAGAAAAGGAAATTGGTTTACGCATTATTATGGGAAGTATTTAAAATGTTGTTTATCTAGCAGTGGATTATCGGTACAGTATGTGTGTGCAATATGTTACTGAATTAAATTTTGTAAAATATTGCTATGGTTCAAACAAAGCCATTTCGTCATTTTTTATTGGAATCATAGAGATTTTAGAGATTTGACATCAGAATTTTTTGAGAGATCATGTGAGCAGACAAAAATTCAAAAAAGTCAAATGAAAATTATGAATACTAATAAGTTGCTCTTTCAAGTGAGTTATTCAGCTGCTCCTTTTAAGCAGCCAAAACGAAAGAGCCATTTTCTAAGTGTTAGCAAAGCCCTGCACCTCAGGTAGAGTACGACTTAGCTTGAGTCAAATGGTTACTAAATACTTATACCGTTTTCGAACACCTCAGTTGAAACAAGAATTGTTGGTACGGAAAAAGAAATGAATTTGTAGAAATATAATTCTTTCTCAATACAAGGTTTCTGTCCACACTTTCTGAGGGAAAAAGTAAGGCCAATGATGATGGATCAAGTCTTCTTTCCGACAGAAAACGAGACATCTGGTCAGTGGCGTAACAAGGTTAACAAGGGCCCCGTTGAAAAAAAAATATTTTCGGCACTCGGACCAGATGGGCGACCTTTTTTTTTATTTTAGCTCTACCAAGTCTTTTGAGGTTTGCTGGCAAGGGCTCGCTGAGTTGTGTTTGGGGGTCCCCTAAGCTGCGCCTGGGGGTCCCCTGAGCTGCGCTTGGGGGCCCCTAAGCTGCGCTTGGGGGTCCCCTGAGCTGTGTTTGGGAGTCCCCTGAGCTGTGCATGGGGGTACCCTGAGCTTTGCATGGGGGTCCCCTGAGCTGTGCATGGGGTTCTCCTGAGCTGCGCTTGGGGGTCCCCTGAGCTGTGTTTGGGAGCCCCTGAGCTGTGCATGGGGGTCCCCTGAGCTGTGTTTGGGGGTCCCCTGAGCTGTGCATGGGGGTCCCCTGAGCTGTGCATGGGGATCCCCTGAGCTGTGTTTGGGGGTCCCCTGAGCTGTGCATGGGGGTCCCCTGAGCTGAGCTTGGGGGCCCCTTAGCTGCGCTTGGGGGGCCCCTGAGCTGTGCATGATGGGGGTCCCCTGAGCTGTGTTTGGGAGTCCCCTGAGCTGTGCATGGGGGTCCCCTGAGCTGTGCTTGGGGGGCCCCTGTGCTGCGCTTGGGGGCATGGCACCGCCTAGCTCTCCGATAGCTAAGTCCTTGCATCTGGTGGGGAAAGGTCGAGGAACGCCTTCGTGATGGCACTGTGTGGTTTGACTTAATAGAGTGTGCGTCTATGTACACTTGATTTACTGTCTCGTGGCTGATTGATATCTACTGAGTGAAGTCTTGTACCTAGCACCATGGACAAACTAACAAGTTAGCACTGTTGGCAGGACTTATTTAAACTCTATGGTTTACTGGCCGAGCGTGGTGGTGTAACGGATAGCGTTCTGGCCTCGCATTCGGGAGGACGGCGGTTCGAATCCCGTCTGGGCATCCAGATTTGGGTTTTCCATGGTTTCCAAAATCACTCCAGGCAAATGCCGGGATACTTCCTTAAAAAAAAGGCCATGGCCGAATTCCTTCCCATTCCTTGCCCCCATCCTTTCCCGTCTCTAAAGACCTCGATGTTGAGAGACGTAAAGCATTTAATAAAAAAAAATGTTTTACTGAAAGAATCCTCTGAAACCATCTGATTTCAGCGACCGCCAGTAGTCCCAACTTTGCTTCCACTGTTTCTGTAACTCAATGTGTGCTGCTACGAGGACCCTCAAAGAAGGAAAAGTGACAACTATGAAGGTCACACGTATGAAACAGTTCAGAACCAAGCAACTACATAGTATCAGCACATATCGCAGACATATTAAATAGCTGCTACACTGGCGTCGACAGGCATTGAGCTCGTTACCCATAGATTGCAAATATTAATAAACTGTGTGTTTTTTCTACAGGATTTCTACCAATTATTTTGTTTTTTGTTTGTTACGGAAACATTTCTGTTTTGCTATACAATTCCTATGAATACATTTTATTCACGAAATTTTTTCACGGGCTATGATCGCAGCAACAAATATCACAGAAATATGGACATGCTGTGTTTTGTTGATGTTAGTTGTATTTCGCGAAGGCCAGTGACAGCTTGATATACATATATACATAACGCCTCCAAACGTTTTTCATAATTGTTACATACCTATTACACTAAACAAACAATGCTTCAAATGAGGTGGTTCTTCTTTTATCCTATTACAAAACACCAATCTCACTATTCATCGTATTTTATTCGCGAAATTTTTGCACAGGTCATGTATTATAAACCTATTACAAAATAAATGCTGATAGATAAAGTATTAAAGAACTGTAATTTATCGTTTTAAATTTCAGGAAAAGATGTTTAACAAGCTTAATGCAAGATTTTTGCTTATTGTTTCCAAAAATTTTGGCCAAAGTGCTAATTGCACTTACAACTTGTCGGCTACTTCTGTTGTCTGCACGGCTGTCTCGGTTACGTACGGGGAACGGATGTGAATCGGAGATTTGTTGTGGCGGAATGGGAGAAGGGACGCCAGTAAAGTTCATTAAGATTGCGGCCAGCCAGATGCCCTTAACAGCCTCCACAGAGGCTACACCAAACACTAGGGACCAGCGCTCAGCAGGCAGTGGAGCGACAACTGGTCAATAAACGGAGTGCTCCACACACCGACTCAGCAAACATTGTGGTGCGCAGTTTTCAAAGACGATAGAAAACGAAATTTTATCTCGTGGATTACTTTGAACGGTTGATAAATTTCGTTGCTGCAATAAAACTACATTTAGTGAAACATCAAATATCCGCATCACAAAGCGTAGAGATCAAGACTAACGAGTGAGGTGAGCGGTTAACGATTAGGCCTTATATTCGAGAACATGCAGATTCGATCGACGAGCAGATCGTTTTGTCTAAGTTCTGGATGGTCATCCATAATCATCATTACCGATTTCTTTCACATTCCTTCTCCGCCATACTTTCCTGACTTTAATGACGTCAACGTCGGCAACTCGCAAAGCGTCCATAAACTACATAGCTTGGTCTGGAGTGGGAGGGGTTGGCTGGAAAGCTACCTGGCGGGGGGGGGGGGGAGGGGTTGTCAGAGCCAAGCCACGTAGCTTTCCATTCATATTATTTGTCACAGTTAAAATGAGGTACCGAACACACAACAGCATGTGAATATTTATTTCCGTCATTTAATTATCCCCGCATGTAATTTACGATAGCCTGACAAGAGAACAAGTACAAAATGTCTTCTTTGAATCAATAGGGGAAAAATCTACGTGCTAGGTGGGGGGAGGGGGGAGGTTAGAGGCAAAAGCCACGTCGGACTACGTGAGGGGAGGGGAGGCTTCACAAAAGGCCAAAATGGAGCTACGTGGTTTATGGACGCTCCCAAACAGGTAGTGCGCAATTTAAAATTCATTGCAAAGGCAAAAATTATTTACGTAACAGTAAGTGTTCTAACCAAATAGAGGTTGGGATATGTTTTATATTTTGAATAAGATGATTTTCGGAAAAAGCTTTATTCTGTTTCCTCTCATGAAAATTCTAAATATGAGATAATGGATTTAGCATAGTTAAATGAAAAAATGAACACCTGTGAACTATTTAACAATAATCAATTGTTCCACATTTTGATATATTTCTTCATATCTCTTTCTGCCAAACAAACTAGACTCTGCTCTATGGTTTCTGAACGAATGACACAGTGTTACTACTTGTTCAGTCGGTGCTTTCAGCTTGGAAAGAGGACACGGATGGTTGCGGATCAACTCAGCATACGTCTGCCGCTGCAACGTCAGGTAACGTCACAACAATAATTCATCGTCCACCGTAAAAAGACGAAAGATCACACAACCCCACCATATTCGACTAACGTCAAAACCATCAATTTCATGTTCTGTAAAACCATGAAGAATTCTCTTGAGATTGTTTGTATTCTGCTAAGGGGGTGTCCATAAATTACGTGAGGTGAAATAGGAGGCAGGGGGGTGTGGCGAAATCTCACCAAGTGGAAGGGGGCGGTCAACGAAAATCTCACGTCAGGTTTTGAAAATTTTTGTTGGACTGTAGAGCTAAAAAAAGGTCTACAAATGACGCGAAAGTCGATTTTATGAGGGTATTTCGTTGAAAAGTGTGGGTGTAACCGGCCTTGGAAGGGTGAGATCTAGGAGGGTCTTAGGCACCTGATCTCACCAGAGGGGGGGGGGAGGGATCGTACCAGATCTCATGAAGTCTCACCAGAGGGGGGGGGGGTGTCCGGAAAAACACCTCACGTAATTTATGGATGCCCCCTAAGAATTTTGTCTGTTTGAGTCTTGTTTTTTAATAAACCAGCCAATTTAATGTGAACTTTCGAATTTCAGTAAATAGCGTATTACATTAAATGTTAGTAAATAATGTAAATACAACTGTTACTATACGATTTAATGTCATACACGTTTCGGCTCTCATCAAAGTATCATCAGCAACGAATCTATGTTGAATTTACATTTAGGTTACAAACTTATTGTATGATGTTTAACAAAATCCTAAATTGGAAGACTTACTGATTCTTTAACACATACTATTTACATTGGTGATCTCAGGGTTCTTAACCACACATCTCTGCTTTTCCCTCGAAGTATGTTACCGCTGAAGCCATTTGTCTTAAATGTTGCACGCTGGATGTAAACATTGCGCCTTATAATATAGTTTATTAAATTCATCAAATTTCAATTTACTTGCAAATATAAGCGTCATCCTCTTTATCCCATAATAGCATTCACAGAATTATTAATATTATTGTTAGTATTTCTGAGGAATAAGGTAATCATCACAAATCGAACACTGACTTGACCAATACTCCACTACTCGGAATAAGTGTCTCTTTGCATTAAGGGAGCGTCGATAAACCACGTAGCACCATTTTGGCCTCCTGTCAACCCTCCTCTCCCTTCCGCGTAGCACGTAGCTTTTTTCCCTGTTGATTCCAGAATACATTTTGTACTGTTTTTCTCTTGTCAGACTATTGTAAATTACATGCCGTGATAATTAAATGACGGAAATAAATATTTACATGCTGTCGTGTGTTCTGAACCTTATTTTAACTGTGACAAATAATATGAATGAAAAGCTACGTGGCCACGCTCGGAAACACGGCCTCCCCCCCCCCTTTTATTCCACGTAACCCTTTTTTTTCACGTAGCCCAGCGTAGCTTTCCAGCCAACCCCTCCCCACCCAGACCGAGCCACGTGGTTTGTGGACGCTTTCTAAGCTACTGTTTTTATCGTATAACTTCTCTGGCGGGTAGATCCTCGAGGGGATAGGTTCGGTTGCCTAGTGGCAGAGTTTTAAGTGCTCGCGTCTTTCGCCTCTGACTTAAACGCTACACTAGTGGAGGAAGCGAAGTGCTGCCATCTATAAGAGAAGCGTGTAACTATGTTCTGTATGTGAGAAGTGTATTTTTTATTAGTGAAACGTATAGTTTTTGAGGCGGAGACTGTGAATAGACTCTGTATTCGCGTTGAAGATTGCAGGAAACTGTCGTAAAGCTGCAATCAGGATAGCCGGAAAGTGAGTGGTTCGTGCCAGGTTCCATTTTACCTCCTCGATCCGGTGTGCAGCGTCTTAGCGCACTAAGCCACACTGGCGGGTGCAAAGGTACTACGGGAAACTAAGTCTGACTGGCACTACTTGCAGTCAAATCTGTAGCCAGAAAAAGAGAAACTGTAGCGGCTACCTTCAATGAATAATTTTTATCTATGATGAGGATGCAATCGTAGGCCTCGTAGTGTTGCTTGAAAGTAGTGGAAACAGAGGATTTAAACACAGACAATAGTGAATACAAACAGTGGTATAGTTAATTTCGCAATATTGTTGAACAGGACCAATGCGCAACACTCAGTGCCTTTAAAATCTGCGACTACTCAGTTGGAATGGTTCGTCCCAGACTGCAGTACATGGCAACTCCCTATCTTACCATCTAAGGTGATTCAGAACTTGCTCGAGAAAATCAAATTTTTCTGATCGGCCACTGCATCAAGACCTCCCAGCGAGTAACTTTTTCTCTTCGGTAGGAAGCGATTGGAATATTGTATGAAACACTGGCTACGGAAACACAACACGGTTACTTGGAAGAAATGTTCTCGGAACTTGCCTTTCCCGCATAAGATAAGGAGTAATATTTGTGCCCTGAAGGGCAGTGACGTATTCTGAACACTAGCTAACAGTTTAAAAAAAAAAATTAAAAAAATTGAAATTTACTTTTTGTACTATATACAAGGAACGAGCAGTAAGATACCGAATAGTAAAAATCTTGGAAACATTAGAAATGATTATGTAAAAGAAATAAGCAGGAGATGTATATTTACCGTAGAAAATTTTATTTAGCGACACAAATAAGTACCTGAAATTTAAATGGAATGCCCAACTTACACCAAACTCCTGAATATGTAAATAGATAACTGCATAAACTGCAACTTCCTAAAAACTTAATTCTGAAATTTTTTTACTAAGAATAATAGCCACAATAGTTGGTATGAAAAAAGGAAGCATCGTGCTACTTGTGCACAATATCGTTTTGTGCCACACTTCTACTGCTATAAAGCCAGCAAAATTGGTATAATTACAAGGGTCCCCTTTAGATAATCCTCTATGGTCGAGATTTTCAGCTTGTGTTTATTTTTTGTCTCGACAACTCAAAAAATATTTGGCTGCCAATAAATTTCTCAGAGACCTTGCACGCAACACGCTACATTATAGTCCAACAACTTTTTATAAAGAAGGAATTAAAAACTGTGGGTGTGATGAATAAAGTGCGTTCACAATAGTAGAAGTTATGTTGAAAAATATATTTCTTTTGACATAAATTAAACCAATAAAGATTTGTTTAAGTCTCTTTCATATTTTTCAACTTTCGTACGTATCTACCATTTAGGTTATGGAATAATGTTTGATAGAAAAGGAAACAACAGTTTACTTCACTATAGCTGTAATCTAATCCAAAGACCTAATCTTTGATGCATTTTCTGCGTCGATGTACAATACATTCACGCTCTTATAAAAGAAAACGTGGAACTGTTTCTATATACATAAACGTAAAAATCTGATGCCTTTACTAGATTAATGAATCTGTACTATGTACTTACATAAATATTAAACTACTAAATGCAGTATGTAATAAAGATTTAATTTTTTCCCCAAAATAGAGCTGTAAAAGTAACGATAAATTGTGTACACGTATGTATTCCTTATTAAATCAATCAGTGTTCGATATTACTTTTGGTACAATCGAGAGCTAGCATGAAGCATCGCACCGAGTCGTGTCGCTTAAGGGTGACGGGATGACTTCGTTCGTAGTAAATTGTTCATTCAGTAAAGTAAGTTTAGGTAAAATTAGCACTGTAAAATAAAAAGAGTACCGCATTTTGGACTAAACGAATTTCATAAATGTTAGAAATTAATAAAATCTCACTAAGGTATGATCAATGAAAAAGAAATAAACATCTCAAATTATCTACCCAAATTTTCTATTTATAAATTATGATCTGTAAATTTTAATGTTAAACAAAGCCAAACTACAGCATAACTCTTTGCCAAAATTACTAACCTCGTTAAAATATCAACACTTAACAGTAAATAATATTATTTACATAAATAATGTGCGAACAACACGTTTGGACTTACACATTTTCATTTGTAACGAACCGAAATCAAATCAAAATTGCCAGAAATCGAGAACCACGATATTCAAATGTTCATTCCCTCATTCAGATTCATTTTGTCGCTGGTCGAACCGCCCCAGTTTCCACATGGTGAGTCGTATTTGTTCGTTTGTCGAATCAAACTTACATCCGTACGACAAATGCGAGTAACAAAATGAATTTGTGAGTAATGTTTCCGTACTTCAAGTCAGGCGACTTACTCGCTACTCAGTAACGAATAAATACTGTTTGTTACAGCTCTACCTCAAAATCCTACAAAATAGCTCCAGTCTTTTTAAGAAATAACAAATTTCATGAGCTTGCTTCAATCTTCTTCTTTTTTTTTCCTTTTTTTTTCGTGCGGGAGCGACTGGCATGCTGACTAATTTGCATGGCAAAGGAACACGCTTTACGAATACCCCTGACCAAGCACCATTAAATAGAATTACACATTAAAAAACATTGAATTTCATCTTAACCGACGTGATCTACATTAGAATGGAATCAGAATACAGAACGGGTCGAATCCAATTGATCTTGAGACCTGTATATCGATAATGTATTTTTTTTTTTTTTTTTTAATATGAAGAGCTAAAAAAAATATGAGAAAACAAACGATTCAGGTTTGATTTTGGTTCTATGTATGTTGCAATCGTTCTAAATGTATACAGCTTGGTAGAGTCTAGACTAGCCTTTTCCAACCGAATGTCAACCTCTCCTTCACGTGGTTCACCCTGTTTGCACGGACGATGCTCTGGCGACTGAAAGATTCCCGGTATAAGGAGTCACCCACTGCTTGCCAACGGCCTCCGAAAGAAGGACGGAAGAGCGGGGAGCGGTTCAGGGCACCCTCTTGCGCTTGGGGATTGGAAACGGCTCCTAAAGGCGGATGAATCAGAAATGATCAACGGCATGGGGATACAGAAGGCAACGGGAAACCACTTCATTAAAGACCCAAAAGGTATCCCGAGAACATGTAATCCTCTCAAATTACATATATCATGATCGCTTCTTCCTGGGTAAAATATTGCGGAGGTAAAATAGTCCACCAATCGGATCTCCGGGTGGGGACTGCTCAGGGAGGAGTCATCAGAATGGGTAGAAACATTCTACGAGTCGGAACGTGGAATGTTAGAAGTCTGAATAGGGCAGGTAGGTTAAAAAACTTAAAAAGGGAGATGGAACAACTTAAGTTAGATGTTGTTGGGATTAGTGAGATTAAATGGAAGGACGCACAGGATTTCTGGTCTAGGGAACACAGGATAATTAGCACACAAGCTGTCAATGGAGTCACTGGTGTAGGATTTGTAATGAACAAGAAAGTAGGGAAACGGGTGAGTTATTATGAACAGTTTAGTGACAGGATTATTTTGATGAGGTTAGAACCTAAGCCCGTCCCAACCACATTAGTACAAGTTTATATGTCAACGTTACAGGAAGATGACGAAGAAATAGAAAAAATATACGCCGAAATTGAAGAATTAATCCAATATGTGAAGGGGGAGGAAAATCTAATAATCATGGGTGATTGGAATGCAATAGTGGGAGAAGGAAAATAGGGGAACACTGTAAGAAGTTTTGCTCTAGGAGAAGGAAATGAGCGAGGAAGCAGGTTGCTAGAATTTTCTGAAAGATATAAGATAGTAGTGGCAAACACACTGTTACTTGGGAAGCAAAATTACAACCGATGGCGAAGCAGGAATGATGTTAAAAGCAGAATAGCACTAGCAAAAAGAGCCTTCATGAAAAAGAGAAACCTTTTAGTTTCAAATTTGATCTAGGAATTAGAAAAAACTTTTAAATACTCTTTGTGTGGAGCACAGCGCTTTATGGTAGCGAAACATGGACTTCGAGAATACCGGAAAGAAAGAAAATTGAAGCATTTTAAATGTGGTGGTACAGAAGAATGCTGAAAATTAAGTGGACAGACAAAGTAAGAAATGAACGAGTTTTGGAAATGATGGGTGAGAAAAGAAGTTTATGGAAGAACCTTACAGAAAGAAGAGACAGGCAGGTAGGTCATATTTTGAGACATGCTGGTTTGGTTAATTTGTTAGTGGATGGAACGGTCGAAGGTAAGAACTGTAGAGGAAGACAGAGATTAGAGTATATGAAGCAGATAATTGAGGACGTGGGCTGTAAGGGATATGTAAAAGTTAAGAGGTTAGCACAGGATATGAAGGGATGGAGGATTGCATCAAACCAGTCGAAAGATAGACGACAGCAAAAAAAATATATAGCTTATACCAAGAACCAAGAAGTACGTAGTAAACGTTCTGTATTTGAGACAGGTTGGTCGTTCTGCAATCGGAATCATCAATTGTGTAAACAACGTTAAAAAAAGCAAACATGGCATTCTGTTAACTAAATTTTTGTTGTTCATACAGTCAAGGATCACGTGTCTTGGTAAATATATTCGAAAACACACACTGCAAAAAATTAAAATACAAATAAGCAGTGCTGTTTGGAGTTATAAATCATGCTGTAAGTATTCTGACTGCGAGAGAGAGAAACTGAGGTATTATTGACCCATATTACATGAGTTTTAACGGAGTTTCGAATGTTCATCCCACGGTCTCAAAAGTAAAATTAAGTGCAGCTCATCCTTCATCGTCAAGCTATCAGTCGTATATTATCTGCTACTAGAAGCTGATTTACCAATACATTCTAATCACTTTTGTGAATGTGTTCGATGGTGCCCTTATTTATTGCGAGTGAAAATCATCAGTCGTGGGTTTCTCACTTCATTTTTTAAATTCTTGTTAGTGCGTTAATCGCAAATCGTATATTTTATTTCTAAGAGGTGTTTTGCCTTCGTTCAAACCAAACAGAAATCGATAAATAAATGAGGTAGCATTTTGAAGATTAAGATCTCCGCTGTGGTAACGTTGTAAATTAAGAAAAGAATTTTTGTGAATTCTGCACTTAAGGGAAAAGTATCACCATTTCCTATACTGTATTATTTGTGACGATCCACTTATCTCCCTTCATACTTAACAGTAATCAACAAATGAAGTATCATTTTATTGATTAAATCACAAATTAAGAAAGGAATTCATCATAAGTCAACCCGCAAAACTATCAAAGTTACGCTTACGACACAGTTCAGAGCAAAGTAGGTAGGCTTCGCGTTCGCTGATGTCGATAAGGATTGATCGCGTTACCGCTAGGCAACAGCACCACGTACCATAGAGACATCGGTAAGCTGTGCGAGGTTTCTCCAGTAAAGAGCTTTACGGATATGTTTTACTGGTAAGTTATATTCTCTTTAGTAATGTAAATTACCTAGAATTTGTCTCGAGTTACGCCTCCAAGTTTTTTTTTTTAATTGTTTAGCAAGACGTTGTGAGTGTCTTGTTACGTACCTATTTCTGTTGACCAAACAATTGCGACATATAAGTTGGTTCCTCTTTTATATTACTACAGATTACTATTCATCGTATTTCACTGGCGAAATTTTCACGCTGTAGTAAGAATTATTTTTGAATCCTCATTAAACTAAAATTTTTTTTAAAAAAACGAAGTTTCGGACCATAGCTGGTATAATAGTTAACTGTAGGTAGCTTTAAAAATGGATATTTTACTGCGAAACTATAAAACTTGTTTATGATTGAAACAGATCCGCCATCTACTGACTAGAAAACAATTTTTGAACTGTAAGTAAAAGTCAACTCTTCTAAGTTCCACCCAACAATGCAGATGACCATAAAATAATATTTGGGTGTAACTATGAAATTAGAAATGTAGATATTACATTGCAAAACATTCATTTATTTTCTCATCTGCTACATCCTTAATGAGGCACTCAAAATTAATATTAGCTGGACGTATTCAATTTTCTTGACTTGCGTTGTCGAAGTAACAGAAGATGATTTAACTGGTAAATTTATTACTTAGTTTAGTTACAATAGAAAGTGGACGTTGGTCAGACGTAAAAAAGATGCTAAATTGATACTGACTGTCAGGAGCCGACACATTGGGAAGCAGTAGGCTGCTAGAATCAAGCAATTCAGGGCGGATTTAGTCTCGACGACGAAATGTTATTCTCCACTAAATAGAAAATGACGTCCTGTAGTTGGCAAATGGCATCCCATCCTGAGGGTTATTCATCTTTTCCAGAATTTGTATGAATTTCGTCATATAGCTGCCTCTTATGTTGTGGAGCACACAGAACTTCTTGGCAGCTTGGTGTGCCTCTGTAGGCTTACTTATTAAGTTGTTACACACAGTAGAAGCGCTTGAATTTAGTAAGAAATTCTATTGCGAGGTAACTGAATTTAGTAAAAGAACTCACTTAATCAAGTCATCTTAACAATGACAGTCTTGTTCAACTTCAAATAATATTTAGTCTTCCATCATTGCACTTAGTACCAGGAACGGTCTAGTAGTGAGTGATTGTACCATCTACATATATTTTACTCTTTACCCGCAGAAAATTGTAATTAATATTTTCTCATTGAGTTTATGAACGATATACAAACTCTGTGTTATGAATCGTTACACGTAGCTTGAGTTCCCCTTGAAGTGGCTCCTTATTTCAGCATGGAGGTTAGCCTTCTTCAATCTCTAGGAGAAGAGATCTTCAGTTATAACTTACACATTATCATGTCATCACCTGTTTGTGCTCTCGGAGACACAACAATATTTTACAGAAATAACGACATTGATGTCCTGCTATAAGAACATGACAGGTTTTATTAAATAACTGACAGTGAAGAGAATCTACATTCAACCAGCACTTGTGTACACAATTTATAATTTAAAAAATCATGTTCTTTCAAGAGAGTGACAGATTGGAAGCAAAATAGTAGGTTACAACAAAATTTTAGAATAAGTTAAACCTTTCGAGAACTAAGGTTATGATTAAGAAAGTTAAAAAGAAAAAAAATATATATAAAAAATTATGACAAAGCACTGTGGTTGATTAATCTTGTGATTCATATCTGAATCATAACGACATACCTAATCGAAGGCTTCATAATTAGTTAACTCTAGGGCCTAGGATAGGGCAAAAATTTCTGTCCAGTAATAGAGGTTTCGGTTTTTCATGGTTTTCCAATATCATTCCATACTATCACTTCAAAAGCCAAGACCGAAAACAATGATAGAAAAGGTGAACGGCAATTTGATGTTGTGCAAGTCGGATTACTGGGAACAGTCTGAATAAAAAATAAATTTAAGTGACTCCGCTGCTGAATGTATCCAGCGGGCTACGAAGAACTGGTTTCAGTTTGTAAACGGATTATGTATAGTCAGAATACCACAAAAAATGTTACAATACATTCTTAGGGAAAAGGAACTGATAAAAAATCGGGGAGACAAACACAGGCCAATATACCAAAAATATAAAAGTTGAAAGTATGATGATAATTTTTTACCATAACCAGATAAAAAATGTTTTGTGGTTCCATCAATTAAACAAGAAATAAAACTTGATATATAGAATAAAATGCACCTTTCCCTACATATTCATCAACTAAATTATTGCGTTTCTCTTTTACTTACACAAGCGTGGTGGGTGAGCGATTAACGCTCTGGCCTCGCATTCGGGAGGACGGCGGTTCGAATCCCCGTCTGGGCATCCAGATTTGGGTTTTCTATGGTTTTCCCAAATCACCCAAGGCGAATTCCGGGAAGGTTCCTTCAAAAGGGCCATGGCCGAATTCCTTCCCGTTCCTTGTCCCCAGTCCCATCCAGGCTCTAATGACTTCTATGTCGACGAGGCGAAATGTCATAAGTAAAAAAAAAAAAACTTTTACTTACCGGCTGTGAATTCTACAGTAGGAAGAGTAATTAAATATACAACAACATATGATTGGCGCTCAAATATACCTTGAAAAATAGTAGAAATCTTTCTTGTTTGTTTTTTTTTTTTTTTTTTTTCTTCATTGGGCGTTCTGTTTAATCAGTGACATAAAACTCATGATCGTGGATCTGCTCCGTGACCGATTCTTGCAGTACGCAAACATCCTACATCCTTAAATAATGATGAATTATGTAGTTCTAAAGAGTTCCCCATGTTTTAGACCCAAATTTTCTCGACGATTGCCGACTGTGGTGTAAAAGTATCGATACTTGGTTCATTAGATGTATCGATTCGTTGCGGCATTCTATCACTACTAACACAAAAGAGTTCAAATCTTAGGACAATCCCATGCGGTGGTATCCCCCCCTCCTCCCCACGTACAGTGGAAGCGCAAATATTCCAGGCCGTTTATTTTTTTTATTATTTTTATTTTATTATTATTTGGTCCTTGGCTTTCGCCAATATTGACCAGCTAACAATGTTACATTTTTGACCAAATTACAGAAATACATTCTTGCTCAGTTGACATTAATACATTTTGCATAGAAATCTTGTTTGGCCATCATTTTAAGACACAAATAGCAATAAAATTTTTTACATATTTCTCTTACTTTTATCCTTCTATCTTTAATAATAACATATAATCCCTATATCATTATTTAGTGTTGGAAGGAAATAAAATTTTTACATATTACCTATACATTTTATATTATGCATATACATGATACCCATTACATCGTACAAACAGGGGTATCCAAAAATTAATTTTTTCGCCCGCTTTCTATCTTTTGTAATTAATTTGTCTATCTAAGTCCTTATATATTCCAACAAAAACCTAATTGATATTCAGAAATGTACATTTGTTTATAATACATTATTTCTCCACACAAACATTTTCCTATCATCCTGTACTGGATTTGGAAAACTTGATAGTTTCCTCATAACAGTAGTTCTAATCGAGAAATATTATAAGAGATACCTTATTTATTTTGAAAAGAACTATTAATATCCCTGCTCACAACAAAAATTCCTTAAAGACTAATTTGTGTTCTCTTGTACAAAGTAGCTCTCATATCTACATATATACACTCTTACATGGGCGCATACACGAACACTTACATATCTATACCCATACATATATTTACATACCCATATCCCACAAACATACAAAATTAGTCCATTTGATATGAAATATACTACGTTCCTTTATAATACATCATATTTTCCTATTACATTTAGATATATATTTACATAGTTGTTTTATCTTATCTACCGTAGGAGTCCCTAGAAATTGTCGTAGGCTCTCATAGTCTGTTATATTATTGCCTCCGTCTTTCTGTAAGATTGATTTCCTGTGTTCGCTGTATTTGCGGCATTCCACCACAAGATGCACTATGTCTTCATATGCCCCACAATGCTCGCAGTTCGGTGATGTTGTCAAACCTAGTATAAATTTTTTGGAGTTTAGCATAACGTGGCCTGATCGCAATCTGTTTATCATTGTTATTTCTTTCCTACTTGCCTTTACACTAAACCATGGCTGTTTCGGTATGCTGTGTTGTATTGCATGGTACCATGCACCTTTGGTTCTGAATTGGACCTCCCCTACTTCTTCCCACTCCTTCATCTGTAGATTTCTGATTTTACTTAGTAAGTCTCTATATGGTACCGTGCCATCGATGTTTTCATGTTCCTTTGCTCCCCTTGCAAGGTGGTCAGCATTTTCATTCCCCACTACTCCTACATGTCCCGGTACCCATTGAAATTCTATTTTCTTCTTTAACTGTTGTGCTTTGCTTATCTCATTTATGATGTCATATACTAGATGGTTCTTTGTTTTCCCTTTTGGACCATTTTTTAAACATAATAGTGAACTTAGTGAATCGGAGCAGATTAAAATCTTTTCTTCCCCTGTTTCCAGTGCATATTTAATGGCTTCTAATATTGCATATAGCTCCGCTGAGAACACTGACATATCCACCGGTAGCTTAACTGCTTTTCCAACATCTGATTTTTCTTCGTAGAACGCTGCGCTCGTATTTGAGCCTGTGATTTTGGAGCCATCCGTGTAAATTTTATTCCATGTCTTCCATTTCTCATTCAGGGTTTGTAACGTCGTCTTACAAAGATCTATCGTAATATTATCTGTTTTCTTGACTCCTAGCTTGCCTATCCTTTCATGTGTTTGGACCTCGATTATTTGGGGCCACGTATCCCCTATAAACGCTGGATTCATTTTATGTTGTTTTATTGGCCATTCTTTCATTTCATTGTAATTTTTAACCGTAATTGGGGTTGCCTTTTTTCTCCAGTATTTCCTATACATAATTTGGCTAAAAGCCCCTAGCTCCAATTTAGTGGGTGGTTGATCATAGCTCTGACTTTCAAGATAAAACGTCTGGAAAGCATACTTCGTCGGAGTGAGAGCGGTGGTGTACCTGTTTCCATCTGAAGTACGTTAATGGGGGTTGTACGTAGGAATCCTCCACTTATGCGTAATGCCAATGATTGTAAGCGGTCTAGTTTGACTAGGGTTGATGTAGTAGCTGCATCATATAGCATGCACCCATAGTCCATTTTACTACGTATTAGTTGTCTGTACAGGCGCAGTAACACTGTTGGGTCGGCTCCCCAATGATTACTAGCTATCCCTTTCAGGATGTTAATTCGTTTCATTGCTTGGCCGTGTAACTCCATTACGTGTTTCTTCCATGTTAATCTCATATCTACCCACATCCCTAAAAATTTCACTTGGTGTATTGCGGTAAGAGCTTTACCGTTGAGTATTATCCTAACATCCTCTGTGTCTCTGTGTCTTGTAAATACCATTAGCTCACTTTTTTCAGGTGACAGTTCCATCTTCTTTTCTTGCAGAGCATTTGTCATACTGTTTAGGCCATTTTGTAAATCTCGTATTGCCTTTTCTTTCTTCCTATTTCTTACGTATACCACCATATCATCAACGTACTGTATGTACAAAATCGATCTACTCAGCTTGCTGAACACATTGTGCATATAAATAATAAACAATAGTGGGCTAAGGGGGTCTCCTTGCGGTAAACCAGAGAAGACGTGTCTAACTATTACCTCTCCCCTGTACATCCTAAGCTCCAGGATCCTTAGTGAAAGATAATTCGTACACCATTGTACTATTGTTTTTGGGATATCGCATTTCAGCATCACCTTTACCAGTTCCGTAATGTCGACCTGTCCGTATGCATTTTGTATATCCAGGAAAGCAGCTAAAAGGTACGAGTTGTAACTGTTACTTATTTGTATATCTGTTATTAATGTGGCTATTGCATCTATAGTGCTATATCCCTTTCTGAACCCCATCACACGATTTGCTAGGAGTTCCCGGTGTTCGACATACCATTCCATTCGCTGTTTTATCATCAGATTCATCAATTTGCAAACACATGATATCAGTGATATGGGTCTGTACGATGTATATAATTTAGGATCCTTTCCGTTTTTGGGTACCGGAGTGATTTTAATTCTCCTCCATTGATGTGGTACTTCGCTTTGCCTGAATAAATTGTTTAGTATTGTCAGTAACAGTTCTTTGCCACTATGGGGTAGATTATACACCATTGAGTATGATATTTGATCTATCCCTGGAGCTGTATCTTTCTCTTTTAGGCTGTTTTGCATCTCTGTCAGGGTAAAGGGTCTATCTAGGTTGCTGTTATTATGTATTAAAGGTTCGCTGCTATCTGCAACTACCAGCGGTGCGTCCTCTACCGTAGCTGGAGCTATTTTATCCATAAATTGTTCAGCTGTTTCTTCATTTACTCTTATGCTCTCAGCACTTAGCTTTGGTTCTTTGTACCATCTAACCTTTTTCCATAGCTCTTGTGTTGAGATGTCTCCGGTTAATTCCGAACAGAACTTTTCCCACCCATCTTTCTTCGCTTTCTTAATGGTCTTGCTCGCTTGTGCTGCTATCTTCCGAAGATTGATAAAGTTTTGGTACGTCATATTCTTACGATATGTTTTGAGGGCTAATCTTCTCCTTGCCACCGCTTTCGAACATTCTGGAGTCCACCATGGCTTCCTTTTATGTGCATGGAGATTTTGATCACTCTGTGGTCACTACCCAGTGTGTCATTCATTGCTACCCACGAGCATTTCATTGCCATTCTTGCCGATACCAATGATATATCCGGCGAGGAGGGTCTTTGGGATGGTGTTCCTATGCGGGTATTGGTCTTCGTGTTTAGTACCACTAAATCCGATTGACATATTGCTTTTGCTAACTCTTCGCCTCTATGATCCGTTACTTCATCGTACCACATCTTACTGTGCGCATTGAAGTCTCCTGCTACAATACTTTTATCCGGGAGTTGGGAGAAAATTTGGCTCCATTCAGTTTCATGAGTTCCAACATGGGGGGGCACATAAATAGCTGTTACATTCCTGATCTGATGCAGATTCAGCACATCCACCGATATGATTTCTATGTTGTCGTTGCTGCACTGCAGTGTTTTGGGCACCGCTACTATATTCTTTGCTATGATGACTGCTACTCCACCATATCCGTCCTCCCTATCTTTTCTAAACATTTTATATTGTCTGTCTCTTATCCTAGTATCTTCTGTCAACCATGTTTCTGACACTATAGCGATATTTGCTTTACATTCACTCATTAAATTGGTGAGGTCATTCCATTTGGCCTTAACACTTCGGGCGTTCCACTGAATCACATGTAGTTGTCTTATATCACCTGTCCTCTGCATAGTTGGTATTATGGATAATTTGGTTGTACTATTAATTCGATAGATTTCCTAATTTCATCCAGTTGCAGTGTCTCTAACCCACTGTCTTTTATATGTCTCGTTACTATCATGATAAGATTAAAAATTTCTTCAATTAGCCTGTTTTTCCCGTTTGTTGTATTGGGATAATTCGTTATCCCCTGCATCCTTGGAGGATATGGGTTTTGGGCTATGGGTGTAACTGGCACTTGTGTTGGGTAGAGCCAAAGTTGTCGATAATCCTGTGCGTTACCGCGCTGTTGGGTTTCCTTGAGCGCCGATCTACTCCCGACCAAATCTCCGTTGTTGTTTAGTTGTGCTGTACCCAGTGTGAACCCTGTTAAATCAGATTGTTGTTTTCTTTTGTCTGGTATCAGCTGGGACTCAGTCGGATCCTCTCCTAAATCTTCCTGGACCTGTATAGAATCTCCACTGAGGTATTGAGTTGGCCCAGTTGCTATCCTAATTATTCCATTTCCCATCTCTTGTGCTGTTGGTGTTGTTGTCCCACTACTCAGCTTTATCTGTGGGAAGTCGATGTAACTTCCCGCGTCTGGTACTACAGTGGGCCGAAATATCGCCTTTTCTCTCTCGTATGTTGAGGCTGCTTGTGCATATGTTCTGTTGTTTAAGGTAGCTTCCGCTTCCCTTAGGGAAATGTTATTTCTAGTAGCAACTTCTTGAATATTTTTACGTCTATTGTACTCCGGGCATGTTCGGTCCGTGACATAGTGTGCTCCCCCACAGTAAAAGCACCTAATGTCTTGAGTTATGCACTGTGTATCAGGGTGTGTCCCACCGCACTTAATGCAACGTGTTTGCCCCTGACATTGTTTACTAATATGTCCATACCTATAGCAGTTATAGCATATTTTAACCGACGGGAAGAAGGGTGTCACTTCACATCTCGCCCCGTGGATATTCACATACCTTGGGATAGTTTGGCTATCGAACGTTAATACACACGTTTGTAGGTTAATTATCCGTTTTTCTTTATTTTGTACCACTGTTTTGTTCATTCTCCGGGCATTAATAACCTTGACCGGCGATTGAACTTCTGCTACCAGTTCTTCCATTGTAATACTTTGATGTACTCCTCTTATTACCCCCTGTTTGTAAATTAGGTGGTTAGGGATATATATTTCTAAGTCCTTACCGATTTTTCCTGATGATTTTATTATGTTATTAGCAATATTTGCATTACCTACTTCAATCCTTAATCTGTTTCTACCCGAGTAGCTAATGTTCAAAATTTTCCCTTTTATTTCCGGGATTGATAAATGAAGCAACTTTCCCACAGACATTGGGTGGAGCTTACCAATACTATTATTCTTACTCTCGATAAAAAGAATAAATGGGCCATTGTCCCACTGCCTATAAAAACGATGAGGTCTACTGTTATTGTTATCAGATAGTGCCTGATTACTATTATGCCTTACACTCTGTTGCTGTTGTTCCGGAACTAGCCCTATGTTATTTCTTGTTGAGACGGATTCATAACTGAGGTCCGAACTGACAATTTTCCTCTTGTCTGCTACAAGTTCTACACTTGGTTCTATCGGCCGCTTTCTAAAATTAGTGCCTTCCTTTTCGGCATTTTCCAAATTATATTCCATACTTTCGCTCTCCACATCACTTGCACTGACAGTACTTACTGCTTGAACCACTGCCGCTCCGACTGCAGCTACTCCAGTTGACACGTCTGCTGTCGTCGGGGGCGGAGTCGCTCCACCGCCTTCCCCATACTGGCCGCCAATCATTTCCACGCCGTAGGGAGGGTGCCCTCCGGTGGGTGATGAGGATGCACTGTATGGGCTGCCCTGTCTTCAAGCTGGTTTCTTTTCACCGGTTACGCAAAAACTTTCCACACCAAATTCACTCTAAACAGGAAACACAAGACACGTTCACTGAGCCAACGAGGAAGTGATCGCTTCGGCGACTCGCTACGAACTGTCCAGGCCGTTTTCGATGCTGACAAGATTGTGGAAATTTTCCATGTGGAAGACATTGGGGAACTTAATACCTATATAGTGGAAAGTACAAGATTGTTGGCACGCGAATATGCTGCTTTGCGATGCGACAGAAACATATGCCTGGTTTAGAGACGCGTGCAGTAGTGCTTGAGCCGTAGGATCATGAGGTGAAGAGGAACATCCTGCAGCTACAGTTTTGTTTCCGTATAGATCCTAATTCTCTCAGAAAGTGTTGCTGATAACTTGTTTTGGAAACTGCGAAGTTCATTCGGAAATGACTGCTCACTTATTCATTTCAAATAATAGTTCAAATACATCCATAGACAACAGACATGTCCTCGACTAAAATACTTCAAAGTTCGGAACTATTTGGAAGGCTAGGCTGCGGTGTACAGATAGACGAATGTGTAGTGAGCTAAAGGAAATTGCAGATAGGAAGATGTATTCCCGGAAATTGGTAGTCGATGATCTACGATGTGACAGAGAATCGGAGTTTGGTCGACTGCGTTGCAACCCATACTTCCGACACCAGTGACACATTTGATCTGGGACTGAGACTTTGACTGGTCGTTGGAAAATATGGCGACACACCTTGCCAAATAATTTTTTTTTTATTTATTTATTTTTTTTTTTTTTTTTACTTCTCGGCGACGTCGAAATGATTAGAGGCGGAAAAGGACTGGGGGCAAGCAATTTGAAGGAACTAGATGAGCCATTCGAAAATTTCGCGCATACAATGAATAGTAAGGTTGGGGGTATGTAATAGGATGAAAAAAGAACTGGCTCATTTGTTTTAATTGTTTACTTGTTTAGTGTTTAAGGTACGTAACAAAAGTCGACGCCAGTGAAGCAGTTCATTAATATCTCTGTGATATTTGCTGCTGCTATCTAGCGGTTTGGCTCTCAACAGTCTCAAACGCGCGACATTAACCGTTATTACTTTTGCCCTTTAAGGGTCAAATTGCGAAAAAAATTTGTTCTTAATTTATAATGTTACATGACTGGAGACCTTAATCTACTAAAAAAAATAAAAAAATAATAAAAAAATAATTGTGAAAATAATAATATTTTTGCCTTGAAGTGTCAAATTCCTAAAAATTTCTTTCTCAAGATATGATGTAATCAAAGCAGAAACCTTAACCTTTAATATAATAGCTAATTTATCTATTTTTGCTACATTGTAAGGGAGATAAATTCGGGGTGACACAAAAACGCGTTGTAGAAATATTGATACTTTTGCCCTTTAAGGGTAGAATTCCGAAATATTCCTATTTTAATATATGATGACACCAAAGCGAAGATCTTAATCTTTAAAATGGTACTTCCTTTAACGATTTCAGTTAGATATCCAGCAAGATAAATGGCCCGTGACACTAAAAACAGCCTTTTAGAAATATTGACATTTTCTCCGTTTAAGGGTCGAATTTGAAAAAAATTACTTTCTTAAAGTATGATATGATCAACGCGGATACCTTAATGTTTAAAATGATACCTCATTTATCGATTTCGACTAGGTATGAAGGGAGATAATCGCTTGTGACCAAAAAACACCTTATATTAATGATATATATGATTCGGCCATGGCGTTTTGAAGAAACTCTCCCGGCATTTGCCTGCAGCAATTTGGGAAAAACCATGTAAACCCCCATAAAAATGGCTGGATGGGGATTCGAATCCATGTCCTATTGAATCGGAGGCCAGGGCGTTATCGCTCATCCACCACGCTCGGTGCAAAATACTTGGACGATCCCACCACCCTTACGAATCTAAAGATAAGCTGCTAAAACAAACTGAAGCACTATCTTCACATCCGAAACAATCCTCCGGTCTTATCCGTTGACCGAATACATCAACGCTTCACATCTACGGAACCACCTAGAAAATAATTTTACAAAATTTAAAATACGATATTTGCTTTTGCATCAGCGAAACACCTAAGATATACGGATTTGGAGTCTGAAACTAATTCCATTTAGCACCTAGAAGACGGATAATTAGTGAGGCGGGAACAATCTGGCGGAGTTTTGTTTCGGTAATGGAACCCTAAACTTTAAGTAGAATAGGATCCATGGATCAGTAAGATTCGCAGAGTAACAAACAACGCCTCGAACAAATGACATCAGTCATAGGATGGAGGTGATCATGTGTAGTTAGGACATCAGCTCTTTCTGCGTTGCATGATTCATTGTGTGGCCGTTTCATGAATACTGTAAGATATTTTCAGTTTTTCTCAAATGATTTAAATAACTAATAAAATAATTGAGCTAGTACATCTTGTTTGTCGTTCCAAATAGGGTTGCCAACCATACTTTATTATAAAGTATCATACATTATTTTTGGTCGTTACATTTTATCCTATCTATAATATACTTAAAGTAACAACTCATGGAACATGACGTTCTTAAAAATGAATCAATTTACTCACAGATCTGGATGTAGAGTATGTTACCAACCAACACATTTTGAACACTAGATCCATTAGCATGAAAAAAGTATATATTTAAGGGAATAAATAGTATCTAATTTAAAAAATACTTTTTTTCCTTTCGTATACTTTTTACTTTCCTGTTCCAAAGATAAGTATGCGTTACTTTTGAAATGAATTGGCAACCCTAGTTACAGCCGTCTCACCCATTACGGTTGGTCCGATTGGTTCCATTAGCAAATAACAATAATATATGCTAAAGTAACCACAAAATATATATATATTTTTTTAATTTTGGTTATAACTTACAATGCGTATTAGCTGTTAATACTGTCAGTATTTCTTATCGGGACAAAATCTGAAATTTCCAAGGTAATGGCGCTCCTGGCATATACCCGGTAGCAAAAAATGTCCATAATTGATCGTTTTGGCGACCACACAAGTCAATTTATAAAAATAATAATAATAATAATAATAAATAAAAAACAAAAAAAACGAAAATTATCTAAGTGCTCTACTTGGTGAGCTCTTAACATTGATACCTCAGACGCTGGGATAGAAAAATAAATTGTTTTTCAACCCCCGAAATTTCTATGGATTCTGCCTACAATATTAGTTTACACGATTTTAAATACGATAACGATTTTTAGTCAGTGAAACACATGTCATTTACAAATTTGAAGTCTGAAACTTATTTCTGTTACGAGCTGGAGACCTATGATACACGAATAGACAATGCTAGTGACAGCAACACAGCTCAGTTTACGTTTATGGAACATTTAGAGAATGAGGTAAAAGCAAATTCACTCATATAATCGTTATTATTACTTATATGAAAATATTATTAGTGATGTTTGCTTGTAGTGGGTACTGTGACAAGCGAATACATGGAAGGTCACACTGTGGTAGATGTTCCTATCTCTCCCGCGTTCTCCTCCGCCCCCTTTATTCTCACAGAGCATGCTGGGTGAGAGATAATCCTCTGACCTCGTATTCGGGAGGACGCTTGTTCGAATCCCCGTCCGGCCATCCAGGTTTAGGTTTTCCATGGTTTTACCAAATTACTGGAGGCGAATGGCGGGATGGTTCCTTCCCGCTTGTCTCAGCCCTTTCCCGCCTCTAATATCCTCGATAATAGAGCTGTAAAAGTAACGATGTATTCGTTACTGAGTAACGGGTTCGTCGCCTGACTCGAAGCACCGAATTGTTACTCAAAAATTCATTTCGTTACTCGCGTTTGTCGTATAGATGGCAGTTTGATTCGATAAACGAACGAACACGACATGTCATGCGGTAGCTGGAACGGTTCGCCCAGCGATTGAATGAACAGATGTTTGTTTTGAAATTAGTTGATTTAAGTGTGCTGCGATTGTGATATTAGGTATTATTCTGAAGTATGTAATATTTAGTGCAGTAAATCAAATGTACGAACGATTTACCTAAATTTACTTTACTCAATGAACATGATAGTGCTCAATTGTATCACAAGTAATCTGACATAGGAATAATTCAATTTTAAGATTAAAAAAAGAAAATCATTAATCAGAAACGCGGATGAGCGGGGAAATTACCACAGGTGCATGTGCTCTATCGCAATTTAAAAACATATTTTGAATGTGAACGAGAGAATGAAGTTTGAACATCGTTCGTTGTATACACGCGCGGGAATTTTGATTTGAATTCGTTTTGTTACAAATAAAAAAAATTGTGTACAAACACACTATGCGAACATTATTATAAAGTAATTAATATTGTTTACTGTTAAGTTTTAATATTTTTAACGAGGTGACTAATTTTGTAGTTTTTATTTTGTTTAACATTAAAATTTACAGTGCATAATTTGTAAATAGAAAATTTGTATGTATAATTTGTGATAGTTACTGTTTTTTTTTATTGATTGTTCATTAGTGAGGTTTATTGATTTCAAACATTTTCATCTACAAATACATCTCTGCACTTGTTATGTTCCAGAATTCCACAAACAAAGAACGAGGTACAATGACCTTACTCCTTTTACCTGGTGATAGTTATTGTATTATTACCGCAGGATCCATGTGAACAATGCGGTATTGGCTTTGATGTTGAACGTTTATTGTAACCGCGACGCAACAACAATTAAGAATCTTATCACCAAAAGATTAAGAATTTACACAAATAAATGAAAAAAGTAAAGGAAGAGGGTGGTGAAACATCATATTTAAAACGAAATACATTGATGAGATCATAATATTTGTTAAATAAATGTCCCATTATCATATCAGGCTTGTATGCAGGGTTTTGAGTAGGCTTCTTTAAAAAATAACCGTCATTAGTTATTGTCACTAGATATGTCACAGTCAGGTGAAAGGTCACGTATTTTTTTGTGTGTGCAAACAGGTATTTGTTTTGAAATTAGATTATTCTTTCGTATATAAAATTCATTACAGTAAATCAAGTGTACAATCAGAGGTTTTCTGTAAGATCCATGTACTAATTATTCTAAGTTTTATCCAAACAAACAACTTACTTAAACTTATTTTACTAAATAAACAATTTACTTAAAGTTTACCAAGTACGAAGTCGTCCCGTATGCGATGCGACTCGATGCGATGCCATGCTTCATGCTAGTGTTCCATTGTATCAAAAGTAACAAGTAACGATTCGAAAGTAACAGGTACTGATTGGTTTAGTAAGGAATAAATAAGAGTACAGAATTTCTCGTTACTTTTACAGCTCTACTCGATAAATCATTTTTTTTAATACTACGTATATTATCCGATGGACGACAGTTTAAACCTTAAACTGCTGTCTGACGTAAATGTTATGATTTTAAAGCTCCTCTACCAGCCACTAAAGTTCGGCTTGTACCGTCTTTACTGATAATCCTCCCGATGTATTTTCTTTCTTGGTTAACAGTGCAAAGCTAATCATAGTAACGTTTATTATACGTACAAAGAAGTAAGCCAATAAAATAGTTATTATAGTTTAGATTTCTTAGGGATGGATATATTTTGAAGTAAAAGCGACGATCTAATTATGTATAAACAGCCGAACTTCCTTCA
The DNA here is from genome assembly GCA_031002005.1 of Vandiemenella viatica. Classification (NCBI taxonomy): domain Eukaryota; kingdom Metazoa; phylum Arthropoda; class Insecta; order Orthoptera; family Morabidae; genus Vandiemenella; species Vandiemenella viatica. Next base: position 58,150,695 of record JARYHS010013631.1, on the reverse strand, counting down.
ATTCCGGAGTCAATAAAGCGCCACGAGAACCTCATTCCCTGGTAACAGCAAGGCAGATAAGACGAATGCAATCTTCTCGTAAATGGATTCTTAAAAGGGTTGTTATTTTGTCAGTTTACTACATCGTTGACTTGTCTTGTTTTCCATTACACTTCCGATCGAGGCAAATCGGTTACAACTTTTCTCCATTTGGTCTTCATTGACTGAAGGCAGAAAGGCCGATTAGTACGCTTACGACATTGCCTTTCAAACAACGAAAGGATATATTATTTTCCTATTTATGGAACATTGTTTTTATGCCATTAGTTACTTTTTTTATAATTACTAGCTACTTCCCTCGACTTCGTTCGTGTTTGTCAAGAATTTTGAAGGTTTTTATAGTTTTTCGTGGAGCCTTAAATATTTCCAGGATAAAAAGTGGCTTATGTTACTCCCTGCCAAATCAGCAACCGGCCAATGAAAGCCCGTCAGAATCGGTTCACACGCTAAATATGTTGCATATAAACTATTCATTTTTGTTAATAGCCAAAAATGCTAAAAAATGTGTCATATTATTAGGAACTATTCAATAACATTCTAGAAAATTTTAGTAAATTCTTGAAGACTACAAAGATTTTTTAGAACCCTTCCGTAGAGATATGAAAATGCCCTAGCTCGACCACTTAAAACCACCATATCTTCCACACTCTACAGCTACCGACATGCAACCACCATAGTCCACGATGGGAGACTCGAGGCTAATATCACAAACAGTGGTCTGCGCTAGGTAGTTACGGCTGCAAAGTAATATATATGGAACACACACACACGTTTATGTTTATTTATATGCTATGTTCGAAGAGCTAAAAGGCTCATTGACAGAATAAAATTATCACAATGCGTTTTGGTTTCTTTGAAATGGCCAAAAAAAAACCATAACCCGTTGTGGCTAATTCAAAAAGACTACAACGCGAAATTCGTTTCTGGTCCAGGCGTGGTCGCATTCTCCACACATGACTAGATTTATTTATTTATTATTATTATTGTTAGAGCCTTGTAACGCGACGGGTAAGAAGAATCATATATATTAAATGCATGTTGGACCAATTCGTCGTGAACACAAAAGTTAGATACTTATAAGTCACAACTTGCTGTGGCCGTTTTAAAGAAATCAGAACGTATCGTGGTTGTTTTTTTCGCTCAATGAACTTTTTCGTAACATATATATATACCGTGTGTTACAAAAATGACCGGTATATTTGAAAAATCAATAAAAACTAAACGAGCAGCGATAGAAATACACCGTTTGTTGCAACGGTAAATTTACAGGCAGACAAACTTTCGAAATTAGTTACAATTTTAAACAACAGATGGCGCTGGAAAAAATCTAAAGTACGATATTTTCCACAATTTTTTCACAGTAAACTTGTAATCTGTGAACAGCACACGCTTTCAGCAGAAAGATGGCTTACAGAATGGCGAAATCACAGACTGCGTTTACTTCTATCGCTTGCAGCGCCGTCTGTTGTTGAAAATTGTAACTAATTTCGAAAGTTTGACTGCCTGAAAATTTACCGTTGCAACAAACGGTGTATTTCTATCGCTGCCCGTTTAGTTTTTATTGATTTTTCAAATATACCGGTCATTTTTGTAACACCCGGTACATAAGATTATCATTATTATTTTATAAAGACGCCCAATGCAACAGTTGTTGGGATTGTCTAATAATTTGTTCTCATTTTTTTTTTTTAGGCCTTGTAGACGTTGAGACGGAAATAAGGTACGGTGCTTTTAGTTTGTGTGTGCACTTGTTTTCCTGTGGTTTTTGTAAATTTAGACTGTTGTAATGAGCATATTTACGTTTTATATTCGTGTTCACCCTGTTTTGAACCTCTGGAGATGACAGGTGTTTTTCTGAATGTTGCGCCAGGGTCCTCTTCGTGTCTGTGAGTGTTGGCCAGTGTTCATTTCAGCTGTCAGACGTTTCTTACAGCTGCTGCCAACAGCAATGCGGGCTAATTGTAAACGACAAAGAATGTAACCATAACACTTATACTACGCCACAATTACATTGTAAATGCATGCCAAACACGCTTCTCCTTCTCAGCTCGCCAACAAGTTTTCGATAACTTAGAGATATGTGCAAGAGGATACTTTTGGAATAACAATTCCGTCTTTTCTCAATCAGGAAAAAGAAGCAAGCACTTATTGTTACCCTTGTACTAAAAATCCAGTGAGGCATACATGCCTATAGAGGCCGAAAGCTGCCTAGGTAAACGACAGAGGCGACACTGGCGAGCGGATGTAATGGTACACATTGAGGTCGCAGAGTGTCAATTTTCAGCGATAAAGAGAGTAAAGAATAATTTCCGATTCACCACAGAACGGTCTTAATCAAACCTCTGAGTAGTACAGAAATGATGTAGGTTGTGGACTGTAGTGTGTTCACTGTTCGTTTGCAGAAAGGAAACATGGTCGGTGGCAGTTTTATCTCGTAATTATAAATGCTAAAATTATAATCTCTAAAAAAAAATGACAGTTTCGTTTTGACAACCACAATTAATGTTAGAATTTCATGTATTGTTGATCAATGAAGAAGCAGACAACTTCCTAGCCTCATAGTCATCTAACCATTGCTTAGAATGCCATTCCGCTCCTTAATAGTGATTGCTATCAGACCAGCTTTTATTCTTGATGTCTTGCTTATGTAACAGTTGTTATGGGACTGAATACTGCTGGCTGTCACTCGTAACTGACTGCTTGAAGACTGAATGTTCGTTACGGTGTATATACTCTGCATCTGTCGAGTCCCGGCATGTGGTGTTTGGAGGGACCTTCCCCAGGAGAAAATACAACGAAGCAACCCCTGAGACAGCCCGGCTAAATTTGTTCTGTAGTATTGGATGGACACAGCAGAGGCTCTCCAGCAGAAAAAGGATGTTGAGTGGTATCTGCGATACAAATAGACAACAACAACCAAGGTTCAAGTCACTTGCTTCGCTGTAGCACTATAAACTGCTGTCATCGGAGATGAAGTTCTCAAGTATGAAGAATTGTAAAAGGCAAGATACACCAGTTACACGAATATCAGATAGGATCTAGGAATCTTAGCAACTAATGATAAAAAATCAGTCAGATGCGAGATACTATCTTTCGCTAAGCGTTCTAGTAACCACATTTGTGTATCAAGTGAAATTCACAGGTAAGATTATATTGAGATTTTTTTTCAGAAAAATTATTTTCATATCACATTTGCTATCAGATTTAGAGTGACACGTGATTTTTCCTCAAAAATATATAAGCAATAAATTAGCTAAAATTATTCAACATTTTTCCGAAAATCATAAATTCCAGAACGATCGCTATAATTTTCCAGTATTTTTTGAAAGACTACATTACATATAACTTCAAGTTATTTTTAAAAATTTGTATCATTAGAGTTCATAAAGAGAGATTTTTAAATGAGTTTTCATTAAAAATTCGCACAAATCATGAATTAATATAACTAAAACAAACAATTTCAGAATTGATGAGTTGCCAAATTTTGTTTGATATCCATGACGATTATCTCAAAAAATATTTCACTCAATCCCAGCACTAAAACTCCTAATAATATTTTCACCCTCCTGATTTGTTCACATGTTATCTTTATAATCGAGTTTTCGGTATTAAGAATTAAAATAGTTCTTACTATGTTATGAAAAATTTAGACCGAGTGATTCCGCAAGATCTTCTAGTAAGAGAGAACATTAAAAGCGATAGGATTCAACATATGGAATCGGTGTGAACATGTAGCTCACATGCACTTAACCATTGAACCCTAGGAAAGCAAAAAACTGGATTTCCAAAAATAAGGTGGAGATGGGAAAAAGAACAAGCACTATGGGGCAATTCGTTAAATTGAAGATGTCAACTTTCGTTTGTAGCCAGTTATGAAGAACGGTTCACGCAGAACGTTAAGGGCACACCAAGCGTAAACCGGGTTTGAATTCAGTCCATTAACTACAACTACAAACAACGCGACAGTGTGGCTCATTGCACTGAGACGCCGCACAGTGGATCAGGGAAGTACAAGGGGGATGGGCACGAGACCAGACCCCCCCCCCCCCCCCCGCGTACCTGACGTCCTGAATGCGGTTTTCTGCAGGCATCAAGACGAATGCCGGGACAGACCCCAATCTCCGTATCATAAACTATACATTTCACGAACAGAAAATACACTTATCATCCGCTGAATATGGTTCTACGTTTCACAGACAGATGGCAACACGGCGACACTTCACCGATTAGTACGTAGTAGGGCCTGGCAGAATGTATAAAATGTTTGGCGTCAGCAAGGATATGCGGCCGTCAAACCATAGCTCCATATTTGCCAACGATCAATAAAACCCATCAAAGCCAGCCGACCCCAGAAGTTGTGAAAACATGGCGAAGAAGAACTACAACTAACAAAAGTCTGGATTTTTTTTCTTTTGGCTTTAGGTCTAAAAGAGACGAGGCGGTTTGCGCCGGCGGCGGTCGAGTTGACGGTCGAGTCGACGCATGGTCCAATGTAATTAAATGGGGCAAAACAGACGATGCTGCGAAGCGCATGGTTTCCCCGCGACTTGCAAGCGACACCGCCTCGTCTGTTTTGAACTCGCGGCGTGGAGGCGGCACGGCGACACAGCCAACTGAAGAAAATAAATCAGAATTGGAGATTTTTTACATTTTTGTATCATTACACTTTAGTGTTCAAATGTAAAACACTTAACATGCGATTACATTAAACAAACAATTAAAATTCTAATTTAATTTTACTTTTCTAGTAAATATTTCCTGATTTCATATCCTTTAATAATACACTATTTAAAATTCCAAATTTAATATTTTTCTATTGATCCAGCACCGAAACTTTATCTAAATCTGTACTTTTGAACAGTAAGATACAGTTTAAGTGTCTGACTGTTTCCCAGGAATATGGCATTCATATTTTTTATGATTAGCATTTTTATATTTTTCATTATACTAGAGAAAAATGAATTCAGAAGTACTGATATACCACCTTCGGTACAGCTGGCGCTCGAGTTCATGAATAAAGGAGCGGAAAAGGTTTCTTTTGTTGTTAAGGGTGTCAGGGATTGGAACAAATTACCAAGGGAATTCGTGAATAATTTACCAAAAACGCCTAAGGACTTTAAAATTAAAATTTCTAAATAGAAAAAGTAAATGGGTGAGGAATTGAACACTGCAACTATAAAATTAAATTTAAAAAATAAAATAAATTGGGGTAATTAGATGACTAGGGGAATTGGCACCGGAGCGTTAGCTCCATCGCAGTTAAATTATTAATAATAATAGTAACCACATTAGCATTTCCTTCTCGTCTACAATATCAATTGTTTTACAAAGAATTGAGTTATACGCTCCAAATCGACAGTCCACGTGCCAGTCGAGGCTAGAGTTGCCAACCGTACTATAACATACAATCAAGGGCGTATCCAGGATCAGAACTAGAGGGGGGCAGGATTTGAACTAGGGGGGGGGCAACATTTTGGTTTCGAGGAAGTGGGGTGGGGGACTGAAACATGACATTACAAACCTATTCAGGAGACTATTTTTATCGCTGATTAATATAGTAACCCAACTACTTAATCTAAGGACCTACTATGTAGTTAATTAAGATCGTAAGTCAGTTAGTTTTTTATGTAAACATTAATTGTCTCGGATTTTCAATTTCAATAATTTTGTCTGTCAATATCTCATAGTGTTCTTTCACGAAATTTCGATGCACACTCATCAGACATAATCCAATCAATCTTTCTCTCCCAAAGTGCTCCTGAACTAGTTCTTCACTCGTCGAAGCGTACTGAAGGCCACTTAATTTTTCTTCTAGGGGGGGGGGGGCAGCAGCCCCCCTCTTCCCCTCGCTGGATACACCCATGCATACAATATTGTACTGTATTTTGGGTCAGCGTGCTATATACTGTTGAAAAAAATTTATAGTACGCGAAGATACTAAATAACAATATTAAAGGAAATCTAGGTAAAAGTAACACATTATCGTGAGTTTACCGACAGAACTACAGGCAAAAAATGGCAGCATATTTTTAAAATTATTTAAGATTATTTCATTCGAGGCTGAAGCCGTGCGGCTGCCGCTCGAAAAGTCGCCTGGTGTGAACAGCTGGGGCGGCCGCCGCCTCTACCGCCGCGCGGCGGGAAGTCACTTCGTCTTTCTTAGGCCTTACTCCTCGTTGACCTCGACGTCATTAGAGGGAGGAAAGGATCGGGGGCAAGGAGAGGGAAGAATTCTGCCATTCACGCTTACGCCCGGAATGATTTCAGGAAATCGTGATTACCCGAAAGCTGGATGGTCGGATGGGGATTCCATCCTGCGTCATGCTGAATGCGAGGCCAGGGCGTCATCGCTCACCCACCACGCTCGGTAACGGTCTGGTGAAAATATTGTAAATATCATTTTTGTGTCTGTATAAAAGTTGGAAGTGGTGCGTAGTTTAAAATAAGCTCAGTGACTTTCATTGCCGCTAAAGTTACCCTCGGTTGGTACAATTGCACTGACAACAAGAAATGAACTTTATCTCCGGAGGCAGACGCCCGCATTTGCCCTGGTTTAGAGGAGTAACTTTCGAGTCGTTATTTACTGCCAGCTGCAGCGAAACAAGTAAACTTGGACCCACAATTCCCCAGCCGTACACAAGCGAGGAGAAAGGGGTAATGTGGAGAATTTACAACGAAGACAACACGTAAAATTTTGCATTTCGCACGTGTTAGTAGTATCCGTGCGTAGCACGGTGTGAAGCTACAGAAGAAATGTCAGAGAGTAATCAGGGAATTAAAGAAATCTACACCGAGGTTGACTATAACAGATCTTCTCACTGAGCTTGGTGGGTGAGCTATGGACTCTGTCACATCCTTAGATAATACACATGTTCACAACTCGGTCAGATTTCCAGATTTAAGTATCCCGTGTTGTTTTCCAAATGATTGCAGCAATAAGTTCCATAAATCAAATTGCGATTTTCTTCCTGTTCCCTAACAACTTACAATTTTAGTCTCTAATTAAACCACTTTCCGAAATAAATGACTTCTTGTGACTTTCTGATAATTTTGTCATTGTTCTCGACTTCCATAGAGAACTGCTTCAAAAGTAATTGTTTATGGAAACACGTTTCTATGTAGAATTCATCGACGAATGTAATATTATCGTCATATTTTCCTTATGCATTAACTCACACGTGATATACTATTTTACAGTCTGAGTTATATTATTGATAATCTCACTCGATTGAGTATTTCATTCCTTATTCCCTTATCTGCAAACGTAAACATCTCGACCCACTTATCACTGAAATCAATTTATCGTCTTAATTCCTTCAAGTCAGTAGGTTTAGTTAGCAAGTGATGTTTATTACTTAATCCACTTGAAGAGTCATTGAGGTAGTTCCTAATGACTAAACACAGATGTACAGTTTATTATTCCTAATAATTCCTCAAATACTTTAAGCCACAGTATATACCACAATGCCGAGATGATCGGAAATGACTAATGTTGAGCCCCATGGAAAACGAAATAACCAGCAGACGTATAACATTTCAACCAAACTATCTTAAAGTTCTGAAAACACCCACAGTGTTCCGGCTACGAACCAATTATTTGAAGGCGACAGTGTCCCGTTGTCATACAGCTCTTTCGCAAGAGGGCGGCCTTAATAACGTGATGTGAAATAAGGGAGAAGGGGTTCCGGTGAAATCACACCAAGGGGTGGGTGGGGGTTCGACGGAAATCTAACGTCATCCTTTTAATTTCTTGAAGAACAGTACAGACTATGGGTAGGGTATAACCGCTCTAGGAAACAGAAGAGTTAAAAAAAGTCTAAAAAAACTATGTCGTCGGTAAGCATGGGGGGGGGGCTTTGCATCGAGATCTCACGTCATCATATGGGGGGGGGGGGTCAGACCAGATCTTACCACGGACATAGGGTGGATTCGGAATTCTGTAAAAACACGTCACGTAATTAATGGACGGCCCTCAATTAAATAATCACATACTTAGGTTGGAATAATACAGAAAGCATTTAAATCAAGAACTTAACTTATAATTACTTCATAACCATAACTTCATTTCTAAGTTTTTTTTTTTTTTTTTTTTTTTTTTTTTTTTTTTTTTTTTTTTTTTTTTTTTTTTTTTTTTTTTGCTGTCATCAGTCTTTCGACTGGTTTGATGCAATCCTCCATTCCTTCCTATCTCGTGCTAACCTCTTCATCTCTACATATCCGGTAGAACCAAACATTCTCAATTATCTGCTTCATATATTCTAATCTCTGTCTTCCTCTACAGTTCTTACTTTCCACTGTTCCTTCCACCAGCAAATTAACTAATCCAGCATGTCTCAAAATATGACCTACCAGCCTGTCTCTTTAAGCTTCTTCCACAAACTTCTTTCCTCACCCATCATTTCCAAAACACGTTCATTTCTTAGTCTGTCCACTTAATTTTCTGCATTCTTCTGTAACACCACATTTCAAATGCTTCAATTTTCGTTCTTTCCGGTATTCCTAAAGTCCATGTGTCGCTACCGTAAAGTGCTGTGCTCCACACATAGAGTTTTAAAAAGTTTTTTCTAATTCCTGGATCAATATTTGGAACTAAAAGATTTCTTTTTCTCATGAAGGCTCTTTTTGCTAGTGCTATTCTGCTTTTAACATCATTCCTGCTACGGCCATCGGTTGTAATTCTGCTTCCCACGTAACAGAATTGACTTACTTATCCAATTGCATCCGATCCTATTTTTATATTTAATCTAATAGTATTGGTATCATTTCTGCTACATTTCATCACTTTAGTCTTGCTTTGATTTATATTCAGTCCAAAATCTTCCTTCAGTATTTTTTTCATGCCATTCAGTAATTTCTCAATGTCCTCAGCCCTTTCTGCTAACAAGACAATGTCGTCAGCAACTCGTAGCATACTATTTTTTTCTCCCTGAACACTTATGCCACATGGATTTTTTTTTTTTTTTTACTTTCTTTATTTATTCCTCTACATACAAGTTAAATATTAACGGGGATAGACTACAACCTTGCTGTAATATCACTAACTTAATTTGAATTGTACAACAAATAATGCTGATAATTGATAAGGGACAGTGCACAAACTACGTGGCTCGGTCCAGGGGGGGGGGAGGGGTTTGCTGAAAGGCTACGCTGGGCTACGTGGGGGGAGGGGGGGTTCCGAGCCAGGCCACGTAGCTTTCCTTTCATAACATTTTTCACAGTTAAAATGAGGAACAGAACTCACAACAGTATGTGAATATTTATTTCCCTCAGTTAATTATCTCCGTATGTAATTTACAATAGTCTGACAAGAGAAAACACAAAATGTCTTCTGGAATCAAAAGGGGAAAAAGCTGCGTGCTACGTGGGAGGGGGGGGGGGGTTAGAGGCAAAAGCCACGTAGGGCTACGTCGGAGGGAGGGGGGGTTCACAGGAGGTCAAAATGGAGCTACGTGGTTTATGCACGCTCCCTAATATGAGCGTGTCAGAAATAAGATATAACTAAAAAAAATAGGACACAAGACTTAAAGCGTCGAAACGTGATTTGTTTTGTATATTTGATTTTTCACAGGTGCTTGAAAAAGGAGAAATTAATTAAACAAGTGCAGATAAATGTTATCTCGATACAAGCCATTCAGTTACCTAATGTAAGACTGCTGGAGGTTCAGCTCTGTTCTTTCCTTCGTGACACGGAAGAAGAATGGAAGGTGGTGTGCTCAGAACGACGGTGCGGTGTCGTAACACACTTTTATAGGAGAAACGGAGGAAGGGGGAGACCGTTCTGTATGTCCGCTTCGATGAGAAAATACGGAAACGCTCCAACACACTGGTTTTGCTATGCGAAACACTGTGATTATAGTTGATTACACCTGGAGTTTTTGCCTGCAGGGTCTTTTCACATCTCCACCACGTTCGCTCCTGATGGCTGCATACCGCTCATTTCCCTCGGGAGCTCCTGGCATGCGGCGCAGGTTATCATCCGGCAACAGGAATTCGATACACCAACGATAGGAGAGGTGCACGTACAACAAAGACTACTGCAAAGCCAACCCAATCCTTCCTGGTAGGGATGTAACGGATATCCGCATCCGCAGGTGCGGAATTTTCGTGTGAAATCCTACATCCGCTTTCGCATCCGCAATTTTTAATTCGGATGTATAGCGGATGTTTTGTTTACATTGCAATGTACAGTATATTATTCTTTTTTCTTTAATTGAGATTCTGCCCATCGTCGCTTAGCTAACAAAAAAGTGGTTGTTTTCTGCCGATCTTGCAATAAAAGTAACACTGAACCAAATATTGTTATTACCTAAGCAACGAATTTACAAGTTTTGAACTTGCGTGTAAAATAAAGGTCGGGTCACAATAGACCGCACCGAGCCCGCACTGTTACCAACCGACACTTTTCTTATTGTTGTTGCTCATTCGAGTTCAAACAACACCGCACTGTGCGTCGGCCGTCATTAGTTTGGTTTACTTTTTGACGGTGCGGGACGGTGTCGAGCTGGTCGATATGGAGAAGCGTATAAAAAGAATTCAGAAATTTCTGGTCCTTTACTACTAAATGTTTTAGCGTTCCTGATTGCTATAGAAAAGTATCCTTTTAATTCATCCCTTCTTTGGATTCATCAGATGTTCGTAAAATAAAGGTAGAGTCCTAGCATATAAGCATTAACAAATCAAAGCTTTGCCAGGGATAAAGTTCGATTTTTTGAGTCTGTAAAAATTGCATTCGAGACCCGGATTTTGATCCGGGGACCTTTCATACCCGAATCATACGCCGCAAGCATCTGAAGTTAGAAGTACTGAAAAATATGTATTCAATCATATAAAAGTACATTTGTGTTTTGGAATAACAAGAATAAATTATATAGTAAAAACGTACGTTGATTTTACTATGTTTGAATATTTATTTGTCACTACGTCCAGATTTGTCTCTTGACTCAGATGGATACGGCGAACGATTAGGGCACTGAAAGTCCCTTCTTCAAATCCCTGTCTCAGCTGTAATTTTCATGGGTCCTTAAATTGACAGTCACCTCTGGCAAAGCTTTGATTTGTTAATGCTAAGATGCTGGGACGCTTCATTGTTTGAATTTCACATTAATCTGTACATCTCCTTTTAAAAATAGATGACAACGATAGAGGTGTACTGCGTGGCTGATAAGAAACTCTGTGACTGAAATTTTAAGATCACATGAAATTACAATTATTTTACAGAATCTTAGCAGTCTGTATTTAAATTAAAATGTATAATAATCTTATTATTTTTTGTTAAAAATATTGAGTGAATCGAACGGAACCTCAACCTAAACAAACACGTTAAATGTGAATTGAGTGACGTTTGACATTTAATTGTGACTATGTTGATATACACGAGATACTTTCAATCCAGCACAGTGATGATCATTTGTCAAAACTGCGTTGGGATACTATTTTCGTGCATAAGAAATCAAACAATGAGTGATAACAGGAGACGGTCAAAAAAGTATTTTAATGAACTTTATTACCCACGCAGATAATAAAGTACGCCTACATAAATAAAGTACAGTACTCTACAATAAAGTACGGGTGGTAACCCTTGCTGCGATTCCCAAATCACTTTAATGGTAATTTTTTAAGATTAATTCCATGAACAACAAAGTGTATATGTTAAAGGAGACTGAAGACAGAATAGGAACCAGTCCGTCACATGCGAGGGGGAGGGGGGAGGGGTGCGAGCCGTCACACTTCCGAGTGTCGGTGCGGTGACGGTGCGGGCTCGGTGCGGTCTAGTGTGGCTCGACTTTAAAGCGGCCTATTCACGGTCCAACTTATAGGATATCCGTGTAGAACTACCGGAGGATGCGTTCACCCATTCACGCTACTCTAGATGGTCCAAGCACTCCATTTCACTCGTACTTTCTCGCGGCACACCATGTGTCCTTATCGCACACTCGTAGGATATTTACTCTAGTAGCTTCCTCCAATATCTATAGCTGGTTGGACAGCAAGGACCCTGTTTGGTTGCCTGGGAGTCCAACAACATCCAACACCTCTTACATGTATTCCTGTAATCGCTTACACGGATCATCAAGAGTTCTTTTATCGAAAATCGAATCTCGTAGGTCCTATAAGTTGTACTGTGAATGTGCCACGAGAACGGTGGGAAGGTGGGTGGCGAGCACGGAACTGAGCGTGGCATGTAGGCGGTAACGGCCTGGCCTCGCATTCGGGAGGACATCCGTTCGAATCCCCGTCCAGGAATCCAGATTTGCGTTTTCCATGGGTTCCCCAAATCATTCCTGCCGAGTGCTTCCTTTAAAAGACCATGACCGAATTCTTTCCAGTTCCTAGACCCAATCTTTTCACGACGAGGGGTATAGTTATAAAACAAAACAAAAAAAGCGAGAGCGATGGCGTGGTGTTGTGCTTGATGCTTGAATTAGTCTAGCCACGAACTCTGAAAAGTTCATATGACAAAGACTGGTTTTTACACGCGCGGGTAGTTATGTAAATAATTTAATTCACTTGTGAAATCATCCCACATTTATGGTTGTTGAAAGATGAGGCAAAAATAAATAAAAATGACACTATTTCATGGAAATAAAATTTGCTTATGAAAAAAAGATTGATTTTAAATTTGTTTTTGACAAAATATTAAAACCTAAATAATTATAAGTTTATTTTTCAACATTCTCTTCCGCTTCCGCAAAATATCCGCATCCGCGGATGTTGAACACAGAATATCCACATCCGCTTCCGCAAAGATGACATCCTCAACAACCCTAATTCCTGGTTATACGGTACTTGAACGGCGAAGACGCATCTGTCGGAGATACAGAATTCCTAATACTTGAATTGTATGTAAAAGCCGGAGACTCATTAAAATTGTTTAAACGTAACGAGAATAGGTTACGAGCATCTACGTCTTTTTTCTATGCTTGCTATTGGTCTTAAACAACGCACCCATAATTGGATACATTTGGAATGCAGCGTCACAGTGATCTACATACGCAATGTTGAGGAAACTCACAGTAAGAATTCTGTTGGATACGGTATTCTATTATTTGTAATGCAGTTTTCGCGGTCTCCTCGTGATTCCATTCGTGCCAAAGTTCGAAGACCGATAAAATGTAAAGCAGACTTAATCAACAGACGGGATCGTTTGAGTGGCCGTCAATGCGCCAACAGCGCTCAGTTTGTACGAGTGCTTTGTGCGGTAGAAGTAAAGCTCTTGTTTTTGCAATCGTTTGTATACTTGTTATCAGTGGCGTAATAACAGGGTGGCAGGACGGGCAAAATGATACGGGTCCCCAGCCGGAATGGACCCCCGTCCTCCACCTGGATAGACCCCGATCGAGAAGATCTGCCGCACACTTCATCAGTCCCCGCCACGCGGGGCAGTAATACAGCTAAAAAAAACAGTCGCCCATAAATTGGGTATCTCGGTTACCCCTCCCCCCCCCCCCCCACTACTCTCCTAAATCCGGCTGACCCTATGAATTTACCCACGAGCCTCAACAATAATCTCGCCACTAATTTTTATTACAATTAATGAACAGAATGCTCGCATACTTGATTGGTTTCTGGTACAGGAGAAATTTTTTATTGTTTGTTTCCACCTTCCAGATCTCAACTATACAATTGGCTAAAATTATTCTATGAGGAGATCGTGGAAGTACTTCCCGCAAACCTTCTCTGCTGGCAACGTTATTATGATTGTCTTTGAGAATTATAAAAATATTTCATTTGTCGTTTATCTGTTTGAGCGACGAACTCACAATGTTGAATGCTACTATAAACTCTTGGGCATGGATAGAGAAGCCTATCGCTCCAAACGAGACAATAGATGAATCAAAATAGAACTTGATTGTTATTCCGTATCTTTTTGCAGCTGTTTAGTACAATTCGCTATCTCGGTTGCTATACCGCGGTATTCATATGCTTGATTTATTTCTTACGTACAATTTCGCTAGAGAAGTTGCTTATTGTAGTGGTATGTGTCAAATTACTCGACTCCTACACAAGCGCTTGAGTATTTCACAGAACACGTTCAGAACATCTTTGGTTCGATTTTAAGATATCAGTTATATTAATCATACCTGCCGATCTGACTGCGGATTTTAGGCGGCAACACGAATTCATTTAGGAGAATGCTTGGACGGTACCCACTCTCCAACTCATAAATTTCATATTTCACAAACAAAAAATATACAGAACACACGTTTTGCAGACAAATGGCAACACAAGACTTTTCTTCAACAGATTAAGTACGCCTGGCTTTACAGGGCCGGTTAAATTACGTGCAGGAACTCAGTTCCTTCCCCATGATGATTCACATTGGTGACCTAGGTTGATCACTGTACGTGCGGTACTTGGTGGCCTAATCGGGTGGAATTTTTTTTAAAAAAATTATATTTGCTGCACTTGAATTAATAAGATACGATACAAATAAAATTAATACATATAGCTTATAACATTTTGGACTGGAGGACCCTTAAGAGTTTTTCCGCTACCTGAGTAACAGATATTAAATCTGACCCTCATTCCATCTCTGTCGAACGAAAGTAATCCAATCATGCAGAACTGCCATTCATAAGATACCCACATTTTTACGTTGAACCCGAATCACGGAAGCTTGCTTACCCTGATTTTGAGATCACTTGAAGTAGAGTGAGGGATTTTAGTCATAGAATATGGTAATTTCCACTCGGACTAATTTTTCTCCGGCTTACAGCCATGTAATTTAATTACACTCAACGCAGAAGGGCTCCAGGTTAGCAGATGCACAGTAACTCAAAAAGCCCTTAGTAAGATGCTTTAACCCAATGGCACTAAATTCACGTGACTTCCTCCACCACTTGTCTCAGCCCCGGAGCACACTATGGAAGAGACGCTCGAAGCAGTCCTGGACCAAACCGCAAGCCTGACCACATTGCCGTCGACATGAAGAATTCATTAGGTAACGGCTAATTCATTTTATACCCTTCTGCTGGCTTAGAAAGAATATTCCGAGTGACAGGATTTTATTAGTAAGGATTTTAATTCATGAGAGCTATTTTTATGCAGTATTTTCGGTTATTCCACGTGTATGTGCATGTACTTATTTTCATTGATTTTATTAAAGACACTCTATTCTTTCAACTACATTTTTTTTCACTTGTATCACTGATTGCTGCTCATTACTAGCAATAGGTAATGGTAGAACGTAATATCTCTGGTCATATAATCACATATCTTCGGTAAAAACAAAGGGGGAGTGATTGATCGCAGACTAACTCAACCTATCTGTGGTGAATAGCCGCTCGTTCACTACACACTATAAGGGATTCTGCAAATCACGGCTGAGATCACGATTCCAATTGGACACTGGAGATCAATATTTACAAAACTGTAACCTCTCCGCCAATATATCTCTTACGGATTTTTTTTCAATTTTTTTTTAAGACGTAGTAATACCCATTAGACATAAAAAAACCCGTAGATATTCAATCCCTTTTTTTAACTACACGAACACTTGTGTGAAATTTTTAAAGAAGATATAAATCGTATAAACCGGAGTCATACTTAAGGCAATGAAGTGGTAGGTTATTCACAATTAAAGATTAATGACATGTGGTATTTAAAATCTGGTGTCAGTACACAATCCACCACTGGTAGCCGTCTAAACTAGCCTGGTAATCCTGCTGGGAAGACAGGCCACGACAGTGTTCCTGTGTTCCTGCCAGATAAAAACGTAAACGTGGTATCCGGAGTTTCCAAGCGTACTTCATATTAACGAAGTGAAAGTTTGAAAGAGGCGAAAATTACAGCCGAGACCGGGATCCGAACTGGTGTGCGTTTAATTCCCAAACTGAGCCAGCACACCTCACTGTAGTCTACCGAAACTATGAAATCAAATAACAGTTTAAAAAATGTTACTTGGGCAACCACTTTTCTTTCTCTCCTAAATTTTTGTACCGTTAATACTTTCATTGAGTTTTATGATCGCCCTCCTTATTCACCTCTACTGACATTAGAGAAAGCACAGAGTTGTGTAAATTATATATTATTAGCTTTCTGTAGTCTGGTAGCAAGTATTCATCAGAAAAGTTGGTTCATTTGAAGGGTAGGTCAGACGAACAAAGTTTACGGTGAAAGATGTGCGTTCAGGCATCCTGTTTATAAAACATGTTCCCTGAGAGAAAGTCTGCTCCCGCCCACGCCACCTGCATAGTTTTCCGTGTAGCGGTCGTTCTTCTTGCGGCCATTACCCCGCAGCCCTCGGGGAGTCCGTAAATCAGGGCACAGTGCCTGCCTTATATATGGGCACGGGACCTCCGTCGAGCGGGGAAAAACGTCAGCTGCAGCCAGCATCGATTGCGGCCACCGACTGACGGGCTGCGTCACCGGAGATGAGTCCAGCCACTGCCACGATGGCTTAACTTCTTCAGTACGACGTTCACATGATGCTTAAGGTGAAATCAAGCAGCCGCTTTATAAGAAACAGATAAAAACACTACAAACGGCCTATTTAATGTAAATGGATAGAGATGAAGCAAGTGTCCCGCTCTAAAAAGATACAGCCATGCAGTCGCGGATGATATTTGATGCACAAAGAGCGTGTCCAGCCCTATAAAGCTGCGTTCCCACGACGTCTTGTAACGGAGGCCGCACGCCGCTCGCCGAAGTGTAGGGATGAGTGCGCGCCGCAGGTTAGCCCTCGCTATCCCGCCACCACCTCCTCACCGCGTTGCCTAATGTCGTTTGCAACAGAGCACTTTATAGCAAAAGAAGGGGTGCCCACCTCTGCTGCAAACCGATGGCAACAGTGCACCATTACGCACGCCTGTGATGTTTACTGATATAGAGTGGGTAGCTGCGTCTCATCCCCGCTATCAGAGGCGGCCCCGTTCCCATGGCGTGTTGTTGAATATCCGTCCCGGGAGGCCTCCGTTAAGAGACGTCATGGGAACGCAGCTTAACACTGACGCAAAAAGTAAAATCTCTAGCACTGTTTCAAAATTCTGGTGAATTTCCACAAGTAAGTGATACAATCATACCTGACTCTTATGTAATAGTAGCCTTCTTATTCCTTAATTACCTCCGACAGAAGGACTCTGAAATACGAAGGAAATAGGTTCACAGCTCGAAACTGCGAAGGCCAAAATAAACGACATCGGTGTCTGAGCGGTAACGATCTGGTCTCGCACTGTGGTGGATGCGAGTTCTAAACTCGTCCAGCCATCCAGAGTTCCGTTTTACATTGTTTCTCGAATTCGCTCTAGGCGAATACCCGGATGAAACATTCAAAAGGACATGGTAGAATTCCTTGTCGTTTCTTGTCCCCAGTCCGACCAGCTGTTGCGGACCAAAAATACTACACTAAAATTCTTAAATGTAGTAAATTAACTATGCTACCTCGACTAAAATACAAATCACTATCTGCGGAAACCCGGAAATGTTACAAGTTACAGACATTTATATAATTATTTTGGATAGTTAAAAATAAAATAATACAATAATAATTATCGTGTTGTGATAATGTTACAAGTGAACCAGTGGATTAAACCCAAGTCTACTAGCAAAATAATAATCAGATGTAAAACTTTAAGATTGAAATATTCAAAGAGGAATGTTGCAAACAAAACGGTAGTTATAAGATTAACCCCATTCACAAAAACTTTTTTCTATTTAAGTTCGTTTCCCATGATAAGGATGATTTTTTAAAAAAAATATCGACTCAAGGGTACTGTAGTGTTTACGTCTATGAAGTAAAGCTGTGGCATCCTTGTAGAAATCCCATGAGATATTTACAACATGGCAATGCCAGAGTGTGAGCTCCGACGATCTATAAATTATTTTCCACACCTTGTGGAAACCTGGGGTACTCGCCTAAAGTCAGGTTCAGTTGAAGAGGGAGAAAGTCTCGTTAACTGGCGATAGTGAGCATTACAGGGGAGGAAAAGCAGATAACCGCAGGATGTTGTTATAACCAGCATTAACGTTTACGCTTGTTGTTATATGACCGACCAATCCTGCAAGAGACAAAGTTCCCACGAACTGGCGTTTGGAGGAACTAGACAGAACGAGACCTAGGAGGAAAGAGCTGAGCCAACCTGGCTGGAAACAAGACGGAAGATGACACTTCCCCGCTCACTTCGGCAACTGGCATTCACATAGTTCGGTAACATGGTTCGCTAAGATTTCGTCTGGGGAGCACGCTGATCACCTGTCAACATTCCTTTAGAAGTGGGTTCGATACGTTGCATGTCACCAAACCTGTTCTCGTCTGCTGGAAAGACAGGCCACGCCACACTTCAGTGGTAAAGTTTATGCCATGCATACATGTGAAAATTGTTTAAGGGAATAATTGACAACCTTTGTGCCTTGATTAATGCTCCATTCTCCACATTTTTCCATTTTCTTAGCACTTGTTCCAAGCTTGACGCTAGTTGGATTCAATGAGAAAAAATATACGTGTCATTATTAAACCAATATTTTTTTAAAAAATAAATCAATCAATTTGATCTATGTCTGTACACTTAATTCAACTCAAACCATTATTCATATTACCACATAATTTAAAACATGCCAGACATATTAACATCATAAGCATTCTGAAAATATGAACATTAGAGGGCGTCCATAAATTACGTGAGGTGAAATAGGGGGAGGGGGGTCCGGCGAAATCTCAACAAATCTCACCAAGGGGGAGTGGGGGGGGGGGGGCAACATAAATCTCACGTGAGGTTTTTGAAATTTTTGCTGGACTGTAGAGCTAAAAAAAAGGTATACAAATCAAGCGAAAGTAGATTTCAGGGGGATATTTCATCGAAATGTGGCGGTGTAACCGGCTTTTGGAAGGGTGAGACTTAAAAAAGGTCTCAAAAAGTTGCGAGGGCGATTTCTAGGGGGGGAGGAGGGGTTACGGACAAGATCTCACGAAGTCTCATCAGAGGGGGGGGGGGGGGTCCGGAAATTTGGAAAAACACCTCACGTAATTTATGGGTGCCCCCATACAACCTGGTTGACCCAACGTCGGGTTCTATTAATCCTAAGGTCCATTGAGAACATAACAGTATAAGCATGAAATGCTAACCTCAAACCGAGCGTGGTGGGTGAACGGAAAACGTTCTGGCCTCGCATTCGGGAGGACACGGGTTCGAATCCCCGTTCGGGTATCCAGATTTGTGTTTTCCATGGTTTCCCCAAATCACTCCAAGCGAATGCCGGGATGCTTCCTTCAAAAAGGCCATGGCCGAATTCCTTCCCGTTCCTTGTCCCCAATACCATCCCGCCTCTAATGACCTTAGCTGTCGACGTGTAAAGCAAAAAAAAAAAAAAAAAACCTCAAAGTCTTTGGTGATATCAGTTTTGCATCTTCATTTTGCAGTGGACAGCAGAGGGAGATTTCCTATCTCTTCCCTGCCTATTCCAATCTCAATCGCTATAAGAGAAGAAAGAATACACGAGCTATGAATAAGGGACCTCGTTTCCTGGCATTCTCTCTCCTGACACTGTGAACCAAATACGTTGGTCGGCGAAGCAATTTCCCTCAGTGCTAAGTAAAGCGAAGATGTTTGGCAATAAGTTCAGTCGGCAACTATGCCGTCAGTCTGCCAGCCAATCCCAGCGACAACGCTTTGTCTATTCTGTGCAAGCAACCACAAAACGGCTCCCCTCTCTACTGTCTCGATACTTTTAATCAGTCCCTTTCGAAACAGATTCTATATAATAAAAGAGTACTCTAGACGAGAACGTAAGAGACTTTTATTTTGTATCTCCTTTGTATCATCATTATCATTAAATGTTTCCGCTTTGCGGGTCTCTTTTGTATATGTATCTTAATTCGTATAAATTTGATATACGAATCACAATCTTTAATTTTATAATTTACTAGCAGAGTTCCCGGCGTTGCCCGGTGTAGTTGGCGTAGATTTGCTCGTACCCTATTTTTATTCCAGCAATGAAAAACATAAAATTCGCGCCAACTTTTTTCGGAATTAAAGCAAACCTTGATTCACCTGCCCCCTACCAAGAAACGGGTGGGTTGAAGTTTATTTGCACGAACATTATTTTAATTCGTCCTAAATGATTCATGTGTATCAAGCTTCGTTAATTTGTTTAAGAAATTGCATTACTACATTACTGAACAACGTTCGATTATGTTAGAAACTCACATTTGATTCAATTGCGAAGTGAATGGATATACGTTTTGCTCAAAATGCCAGATACTTTAACTCCGCAAAATCAACCTTTTATACAAATATCGAAAGTGAATCCGGAGTAATATTACCGTAAACAGAAGACTAATGCTGATGATCAAAGACATTGTCCAGAGATCGTGCTTAAAGAAAATCTCTGTTCTTATTATGGCTATCTATGGCGTTTAAAAATTGAATATCTCACAAATGAAATGAATGAATACTTCAAGTTACGGCTATCTATGGCGTTTAAAAATTGAATATCCTGAATCAAAAGAAAGAATACTTCAAGTTTTGTTTAGTGTGCAAAATAGTTATTATTGTAAAGTTATCTGATTACTTTCATTAAAGGTTATGGTCACAGACATTTAGTTGTGTGTTTAGTACGAAGTATGGAACATTTAATCCTACCATCTTTTGGATTTGTCATCATACGTTCAGAATTTCATTTAATGCTCCTGCGTTATTTAACGTTGAAACATAGGACATGCCAAACATCTGAATTAAGATTCTAAGCTTTAAAACGGTGAAAACCCCATCGAAATCTACTCCGTAGTTTCCGAGTTTTTATAAGACCAATATATCTGGTTTTCGTTTTATATTTTATAATTTATAATCTAGCTTAATGAATTTATAGAATGTTCACGAAAGCAGTAAAAAAGATGGCAACACGCACTTTGATCTAGTTATATCATCTGTGAACCGTATGACATTAAATAACAAATGTCTGACTCGTGAGATGTTTTCACCTACTTTCTCTCTTACGATTCTTTCCCGTTCAATCCCCAGCCTCCGGATCATTTTGTCCGAGATGAAACAGCCAAAATCAATTTAAGAGAATTTTAAGCAGCGGTGTCACCTTTCCTTCTCTGTCATGTGGCCGTTGATCATTTCATGATTCTCCAACTTAAGGAGACGCTTCTAACCCTGAAGGCAAGAATGTGCTCTGCACCGATAATGCTAGTCCAGCTTTTTTTAATGATTCCGTTGGAGAAATGAATGACTCCTTAGAACGGAGTGTCCATAAAGTGCGTGGCTATGTCTGGGAGGGGGGGGGGGAGGGGGCTTGGCTGAGAAGCTACGCTGGGCTACGTGTAAAAAGGGGCGGGGGGCATTCCGAGCCAGGCCACGTAGCTTTTCATTAATATTATTTGGCACAGTGAAAATGAGGTACAGAACACACAACAACATGTGAATATTTATTTCTGACAGTTAATTATCTCTGCATGTAATTTAGGATACGCTGACAGGAGAAAACAGTACAAAATGTCTTCTGGAACCAATAGGTAAAATAAGCTACCTGCTACGTGCTAAGTGGGGGAGGGGGGAGGTAGGGTTGAGGGCAAAGCCACATTGGGCTACGTGAGGGGGAGGGGGGATTCACAGGCTGACAGAATGGAGCTACATGGTTTATGGACGCTCCCTGATGGGCATAGATCAGTCTCGTGGAATTAGAATGCACAACGTGAGAAGCCAAACGATATTTGGTTGGATGAAACCTAATCCTCGTGCATGGATGATTCTGTGTACACACTTTGACAATAAATTTGTCCGCCGCTGAAAAATTCTATCACTCTTATTTTGCACAATCTGACATCAATATCATCCTAAGAAACAGTAACGCAATACTGGGATGACATTGATGTCAGATTTTGCAAAATATGAGTGATAGATTTTTTCAGCGGCGGCCAAATTTATTGTCAAAGTGTGTACATCATTCCTAAAGTCTTTACAACTGGCAATGCGATTGTCTCTCAGATCTGATTTTGATAAAGTTGGCTGATATCAGATTCGTGACCAGTTTGTCGTAGACATGAAATATCAATTTTAAATCGATAAATTACACTCCTTTTCTGACTATGATAATGTGCACACATTATCGGGATGCAGGATTTCAAAAGTACTAACTTTAAGAAAACCAAAACCCGCGCGCGTTAATGCGTGCGGAACTCTGGATCGGAGAGGTACAAATTAATGAGGTTCGAATGCTGGTTTCCGAGTACCAGCTGTTCTGATTGCGGTTTTTTGGTGGTTTCCGGCTGTCATCAAGGGGAATGCCGGGACGATCCTCAATCTCCGCCTCATCTAACAAACCAAAGAATACAATTATCACACACAGAACATAGTTTCACGTTTCACAGAAAGATGGCAACACAACATTCCCCCAATAACGAAACTG
Organism: Vandiemenella viatica; assembly: GCA_031002005.1. NCBI lineage: Eukaryota > Metazoa > Arthropoda > Insecta > Orthoptera > Morabidae > Vandiemenella > Vandiemenella viatica. Next base: position 58,128,312 of record JARYHS010013631.1, on the reverse strand, counting down.
CTCCGGATCCGACAAATATGGTTCTGTCTAGGATACATATCCTCCCATTCACATAAGCTACACACCGGACGCCTGTGCGCAGGTTCCAATGTCTCGTGCTCCAACAAAGATGATACGAAAAAAAGTGATAATCGCTTAACTACAACGATGATCCAAATATTCCAGTTACACGTGGGAACTAACTGTAAGCTAACTTCATTTCAGTAGTTTTGATGACCAATATCATAACCGTAAGAAATTACTAAATTTTAGTTATTTATCCGTGCTTGCTTTTATTACAACTGCTCGGTGCTTTACGACATAAGTAGCCACGTTTATTCATTTTTATCCAGTAGCTTTACAGTAAGAATGCGCATTAAAATCACCGAACCAGTTATTCGCAATAAACGAAATAATATAAAAGAAGTTTAGACTTATACAGACTAATAATTGAACAAAAAAAAATGTGGCCAACTGCTAAAATTTATCTCGAGTGCCATCTCAGTTATGACGTTTGTTATCTCAAAACAAAAATTAAAAATTGGCACATAGATAGTGATATAAAGATCTGTAACCATTTTGGAAATGCTAGTGATTTAATTTCGACCTAGGTTTGCTCCTTCTAGGCTGTTTTCTTCAACTCGTTTTTTTTTATTTATGTAATAAATGAAGCTGATTGTAAACTTTGCTACTGAAGAATTAAAAATGTTTACCCCTGGTGGGACTCGAACCCACAATCCCCGGTTTAGGAGACCGATGCCTTATCCATTAGGCCACAGGGGCTTACGAAATAGACTCCTTTGTAAGGTTTGTGAGTAGCAATCAATAGATGACGGTGAGTCAACTGCCTGGAAGTTTCAAAATAAAGTTTTTATCACTCTTCAGAAGTTCGCTTGCTTTCGGTGAAGTCAATAAATTAAGAGATCTGCTTAATCATATGAGCTCCGTCTGGACTTTTGACAGACGCAGAAAGTTCTGCAAATCGAAACACTGTCATCAGATCGCAAGACCAGACGAATTTTCTTACTTTTCCCTTCAATAACTATATTCGTTATTATATTTCTACTATGTTTTTGTGTTTTCTTCAGCAAATATCATAATCACAGCCTTAACAACCACAATACCTGACAAAGCGTGGTTTCTATCACTTCGAAAATCGACATTCTGTAACAGAATACCTAAAAGCCACAATATGAATTATGGTTCCAGTATTAGATATTATTTGTTAATCATTTATTTCTTCTGTATCCTTTCCAACTGATGATTCATAAAAAAAAAGTAGTAGCTGTCTGTGTGTGTGTGTGTGTTTTTTTTTGTTTTTTTTTTTTTTTTAATGGCATTTGGCTTCCTTAGGCCATACAGCCAGCTCAAGTATGTGTTTATTTTCATCCAGTGTTTTTCAGTTTCTCTACGTGTATATATATATACAGGGTCCGGCAGAAAAACCTCCCGCATTTGACAAAGCCGGCGTGCGGGTTGTAGTAAAGATACTAGTGTGGAGAGTGTTTTGTTTGAAAGCGGTGTACGTGCCATTTTCAGTGTGCGCCATGGCGTGGCAAGGTGAGCATCGTGCATTTGTTGTGGGGAATTTATTCGCAACGGTGATTCTGTGATCATAACTCAGCGAGCGTTTTGGAGACGATTCGAACTTGGTCGACATGATCGTGTCCCGGATAGAAAAACTATTCAACTGTGGGTGTCAAACTTCAGAAAGACAGGTTCAGCTCTGAAAAGAAAACCTACAGGCCGTACTCGGACTGCAACAACGCCGGAAAACGTGGCGCGTGTGAGAGTGTCTGTGCAACACTCACCAATCCGTTCAGCACTTAAACGTGCAGCTGCCCTGGGATTATCTGATAGGAGTGTAAGAAGAATTCTTCATAGAGAACTTCATATGCACCCCTTCAAAATGATGGTTACCCAGGAATTAAGTGAAAGAGATTTTAAAATTCGTAGAGCTGCATGTGAAGAAATTCTTCAAAACATTCCATCGGGCGCTTTGTTTATTTCTTCGGATGAGGCCGATTTCCACTTATCAGGAACTGTAAATAAACAAAATTTTCGCTACTGGGCTGCAGAAAACCCCCGTGAAATTCATCAGCGACCACTAAACAGCCCTCATGTGACAGTTTGGTGCGCCGTTGCTGAATTTTTTGTGTGGGGACCGTATTTTTTTCGAAGAAGGAGGCCACACGGTAACGGTTAATTCCAACCGTTATTGTCACATGCTAGAGACCTTCCTACAACCTAGGCTAAACCAGTTTATTGCAGACCATGAAGATCCAGAAGTGTGGTTCCAGCGAGACGACGACGCGCCCTTAAACCTCAACTCTCCAGCGAGACGGAGCAACATCCCACACCTCTCGGCGTTCTATGGAAATGTTGCGCGAGTTGGTTCCTGGGCTTTTTGTCTCTTTGCGAGGAGACATCGCGTGGCCCTCAAGGTCGCCTGATTTATCGCCTTGTGATTTTTTTCTTTGGGGATATTTGAAGGCTCTAGTGTACAAACATCGTCCCACAACACTGCAAGCACTAAAAGAGGCCATTTCCCAAAAAGTGGCAGCCATTCCAAGAGAAATGATGCGAAGATGTATGGAGAACTTTCGGGATAGACTTCGTCAATTTATCAACAATGGAGGACGTCATTTAGCAGATATAATTTTTAAAACCAAATAATTAAAAATGGCAAAGTACGTATTTTTCATAAATAAAAGTAATAATTCTCTATGATATTTAGTTTTTCTGTCACAACCTATTAAAATGAGGGAGAGAGAGAGAGAGAGAGAGCGTTCATAAATCAATATGCATGAGGGATAACGTCAATATTAAACAAAAAATATGAAAAACTATGAGAAATATTTTGCATTTTGCAAACAGAAAATAGGTTGAATGTATTTTAAATAAAATACAGATGCTTTTCATAACATGGTATTTTAAATGTAAAATGAAAATAGATTCTTTGTATTTGCATTTAAAGTACATGCATTTCAAATAATGCTCATCTGTACGTATAATATTTCACTGCTTTTCCAACTTCAGACCATGCATTTACAGTTTCGTTCTTATTGATGTATCCAGAAAGCAGGAAATTATACAAAACGGGGTGTTTTCTGATTTCCCACAAGAATAAAATATTCAGTTGTTGTTCGTTCAAACTGTGAAATGAAACATGGAAACTAAGAACTGAAATCAGCTAGCGACTGACAGGCCGAGTCACCTGGAACTGATTGGTAACTGTTTAGTAACTAGTAGCGCAAGCTGTGTGCTCTATTCAATAACACTGTAAGTGACTCATCGCGGTCTGCTTAGTAACTCGAGTAATTAATCGGTTTCTTTAAGGAAGCCTCGTGTGCAAACGGCTTACTAATTGAGGTTGTGCGCTAATGTGCAGTTTGTTGTCACTTATGGACTTTGTTAAAATATCTATGTGTTCTTAAATCCGATACTTAAGATCATATGTTTAGTAACATTCTGAGAAAAATTTGGCTTTTTTATGATCAGTTTCTTCAGCTGGTTGCTACAGCGGAATTCGTTTACCCAGTTAATTGAAGTCCTAGCAGAAACCCCAAAGCATTTAGCTTCAGCTGCCTAAGGCCCAATGTATATAATTAAAACTGAATATCGGGGAGTTTAGAAAATCGAGATTTTTATTTCGGGTACTGTAAATCCTGTTGTTTCATTTTCTAGGTGGTTACGTCAGTGGAAAGACACAGCGAACTGCTAAGAAAGCGCTAAATACTTTTTATTGGAGGTATATGATTCTTTATGCACTTAAATTGCAGTACCCGTTTGCGAATTGATGTAAGAGGGCGAGGTTACATACAGTTCAATAGAGTTTGCATTACTACTATACTATTTCTTGCATTATTTCTGAAGATTCTTCCATTCCTTGTATGGTTTAATCCACCGTAGTAGTGAACCAATTACCAAGAAATAACAACTTTCACGGCAAAATACAAAGCGAATTTCCATTTAACTGCAAGTTTACTTACCACCATCATCAAAACAGCAAGACGGAAAGTAGTTATAAATTCAAATTATTATCTCCAAATACAACAAAATTATAACGAATGCCGTGTCTCTTCATGAAATTTTATTATAAAATAATATCTGCAAGGTACTGAAGACAGAGGTGAAAACTGATTTCACTGTTTGTCTGCGCAAGCATCATGCAAAAACATACACTGTAAGCAATTCATTGGAATGAAATCCTGCAAAGTTGACTCACCTAAGGTGCCAAGCAATTCTCAAGCTCAAAGAAAAACAATTTAATAACAGCAAAAATTGCCTGATTTGCGACGTATGACGAGTCTAATAAGTTGCCCCCTTAGGCAATACAGCTTCATTAAACTTTTCCAGTAAGTTCAGAACGCTCAGCTCAGAATTAAATCCTTTCTTGTCATAATCCTTTCTCGCATTTGCCGTACTCCCCATCTAATTTTAAGAAAACCACTACACTCTGTGTATTGTTCACGCCTTGAATTCTGATTGATGTTTGTTTCAATCATTTCACACTGTATAATTATTGTTCTTTAGTCATGTATGATTTAACCAGTTAGTTGTAGAAAGAGAAGAGATTTTCAGATATTTGTTGATGAGATTTACCATTATGTTATTTAATACCAAAGTATCTTAAAATATGAATATTTTAGTGTGAAGACCAAATGATGGCACAACCATTTCTTTTAGATTAATTTCTATTCACTCATTAAATTTTGATAAGAATCTGTTAAGAGCAATGTAGATGCGTTTGGTAAGAGGAAACGTGTACTGATCGTAAAATGAACTGAAAGTTTCTTTAAAACGCACCTGCCCACCTGACCGAGGTTACTGAGGTACCATGACATTATCTGGCACTCCGCAATTTTTCATTCGGGGCTTGTCCAGCAGCATACGAGGGAGTTATAGCCCGTTCATTTAACAGAGGCGGCTCAAGGTCAGTCTGTTACATCCCCACTCCGTTGCCCTTACCACCCGGCTACACGGACACAGCAATCAGCTCGGATAGATAGAACAGGAGTGGGTGGTGGGGTTAAGAGCGGGACTAAGGGATCATGATCTTGAGCCACCATGTTGTATTGAACAGGGTATAGTGCACCATACCTAATCACCCGATTTTGTGACGAAGGCAACGTAATGATATGCGCCTCATTTCTAGGCCGAACATTAAGCCTTCAGACTGTAAAAACCCTTCAAAGTCCGTTTAGAAAGGTTTTTTTAATGGCAGATTGTAGGTAAACGAAGCTGATATTCCTGCTTCGTGCCAGCTGACATAGTTTTATAAGACATTCCTCTGGTTGTAAGTCAGAATGTAAGGTTTGAAATGGTGAAAACTCCTTCAAAATTGTCTCAGTAGCTTTTAAGTTTTGAGAGGTTATAGATAAAAAATTTGATGTAAAGAACATCGGTGCCAGGAGATGTAGTGTCATAAGATATAACTCAGGTTTTAATTCAAAGGCTAAGCTTCCAAACTGTCAAAATACTTCGAAATCTTTCAGCAATTTTTGCGTTGTAGAGAAACAGAGATAACTCCTTAACAGATTTATAGTACTGTAAATTTTATAACCTATTGCCAGGTTTAACGGGAATGGGACAGGGACTAAGTGAACTAGACGGTTGGAATGATATGTTCCAATTTATTGCTGCAGTGAATAATTTTTTAATCGAAAATTTGTAACTTTTCCAACACTGGCTTTGGCGATTGCTGAAAGCAGGTTAGAAACCGAACTGAGGACCATCTATACGCCAGACACTGGGTTTCAAGTTCATTTCTTTGCAGCTCTACCATCATCCAACATTTCGAAGAACTTTCGGTCTAATGAAATCCCTCGAGGTAGTTGGATGCCTATCAATTATACTTTTTCGCTATCGTACCAAGGTGTATCTTCCTACTGCATTGCGAAACAGGCTGTGATGAAGAGAAAGCTAGCGTGGTCCATTACGTGATCTATATCTGCAGTATTGTATCTGAAAACAGTCAAAAAGTAGCGCTCCAACGTTGCCTTGAACGCCACAAATCTGCAGGTACCCCGTCCGGTCACAAAACTCTCCGTTCGGTCGATGCTCATTTGCAGGCAGACCAGGCTGGATTTACGGCCTTTGTACCCGCTACGACTCACATAAAATTTGTGAATGGCAGCCCCTGTGTCTACACACCCGTGGTTTAATGACTTCCCGGCATTAAAGCCCTTTCACGTTTCATCGCAAATCGTGAATTTTCGAAAAGGCGATTCCATCTTCACCACCGTTCTATCGGTTTCCTTATTTGCCAAGTTATGTTATTTACGTCAACGTCATATCGGAAAAATGTTAATGTGAATGTCATTATTAGTCGGTTAACCACGAACCACATTTCAGTAACCAATATGACACACTTAAAATTTTGCCGCGCATTTGGCTTCTGTCTAGGTGGCATAATGTAATGCTGATGAAAAATCAGAATATTCGCTGAAGAAATGCTGGATTTCAACATAGTTTCCCATAGTCTTTCATAGTACCAAATAAATTTTATAAAAAAGAGTATACATAAGTAAAAATGTGGTACTTCATTTACATTTGTAAGCTACATTTCTTTTTCTTTTCTTTTTTTACGACTAGCTGACCCGGTCAGGCGTTGCTGTGACTCAGTAGTTATAGTATGTTATTCTAATCTTCCTATTGCAGTCAAATTAATGTTCGCTAAAAAAGACAAAAACGTTTTAATCGATTTGAAAATTCAAATGTAATTGGTAAAGAATTTCGGAGAGTTGAAATTAAGGACAAACGAACATAAAAAAATTTAATTTACATTTTATTACAAATTACTTAATTGAAAATATATAAAAAATTGATATTTAAAAAAATATTTATTTATTGAAATTTTTATAAATGAGGTAGATGAAGTTGATTTTTAAACATTTTTAACAATTATTTTCATTATTGTAAGTTATTACAATTTATAATTTTAATTTATCTGAGCACTAACTGGTGTACAATATTTTTGGTTGGCCTGTCTTTTGTTAATACAAATAGATTTGATGGTTTCCCCACACGTGAGCAGACATAGCTACCCATGGGAGAAATACGTATTTTCCAAGACTAAGTCACAAACGGACATTGTTTGGCCTTGAGACTTATTTATGGTCATAGCGAAAGCCAAACGAATCGGAAATTGAAGCCTTTTAAATGCTATTGGAGATTCTGACGGTATCATTAGAATAGCCCTACTTGGCAACAGGGTGATTTCTCCTTCAAACTTTCCAGTCAAAATAGTTGCTTCAAGAACATATCCGGTGATCCTTTTGATGACCAAACGTGTACCATTGCATGATCTAGGAATTACGAAGAAGAATAATCAGTATACCAATCTTTAACCGAAGACTGTGTGGTGGAATTCCCGCTATATCCAAAGAAACTCAGTTGGAAAATTTACGGCTTAATTTTCATTTACAATAGTGTCTATTGATTTAAAAGACATTAGATTACCTGGCAACAGTTAATTTCGTCGACGTCAACATTTTTTGATGCCAAAATAGCACGATTACTCCGGGAACACACTCTCCCGGTCACGCATTGCTGTACGAAATAATATCAGTGAACAGTATAGAAAGAAAAAAAATTCGAAAGCAGATTTCGAATATGGCAGGATTCCAAGGTAGGGAGGAGGGAAAGAGAAAACACAGTGCAATAATGAAGGAGTTCTGGAGCGCTGGCCATAACGAAAAGAAGAAAAATGAGAAGCAAGCAAGAAATTCTTACACGTTTTTGAATTTATCGTAACGTTTTCTTCAATGTTATATTCACGTGTGTAAATACTTTGTCGTTAGGTATAATAACACACACAAACGATGCATAACGATATAGTATAATTATAACACAATACACAGCACAATTAAAATTCAAGAAACACACGTATGGCGTGGAACAGACTGTAGCATAAACAAATCGAAACACAACGCCATCTATTGGATGGTTACCCAACCTGTGACGATAAATTAACACACCGCCATCTGTTAGAAACTTATGGAATTTACAAACCACTGTCATATGACAAACGTTTAATTCGCAATAATAAATATTGAGGTCAATAATCGAGATAAAAACTATCCTATATTTTAAGTTGGACAAAATTACACCCATTAAGCCAAATATCATCAAAATCGGTAAAGTAGTCTACTGAAAATATCATATATGATTTTAGTAATTCCTTGGAGCGTTCGATAAACATTAACCTGTTGCAAACATAAAACGATCACTGCAAAATAATGCTTGTTATACTAATAAAAACAAGCATGAAATAAAGGGCGCCAGTATGCTTTGCATTCACAAAAGTCATATATGGTGTGGTCCGTCTTTCAACACTATTAATGCTCTCGGCTTTTAAACTATTAGCTCAGTTAACTGTTTGGTTGAGAGACTACTAATCGTTCAAGTCTCCTTGCCTAGGCCGTTAAAGGGCACGAACTCAATGAACCAAAATTGCACACACTGTCTTTTTTCGTAGAAATGCGTTACCATTTCATGATGAGATGTCTTAGAGCAGCAAAGGAAGTTATGATTTAATGGGATCTTGCACCTATTCACCCTACAGTCACCTGGAGGTTCTTGTACAGACACAAAGTAGAATAGTGCCATACTGTCTGCTAAAATTAAATTGCAACTGCTATCCTCGAAAGCTGGTTGTGAGCCCCCGTCTGTTAGTTTATCCTGCAGCTCGTCAATTTTTTTCTTCCTCCTTCACCTAGGCACACCTCTTTCAGTAAGACTTGTGACATGAGAACAAAATTCGCAAAATTTTCTCATGTGATAATTTAAATATTGTTGATTGATTCACCAAGAGATTCTCTTCATCAGCCGCCAATATTTATTGGCAGGAGCCGGAATATCGACACAACTCATGGGTCTTCGGCGCCTCCCGATTCGAAACTTCCCGGCCTTTCGAAAGTCGATTTCTGTGGAGCCCTCAACCCTTGAGTTGTGGCTCTCTGGGGAATTCATGGTCACTGGGGCCAGCACACGCCCACCCTTTGTTACACGGGAGAGTCTTGCCTAAGGTGCAGTGTCGCCAGGCTGAACTTTCCCTCCTCGGCGCCTCGTTTTGGAGGCCGCGCCACATCAGCCGTAGTGCACGGATCAGCACGCACCACAGGCTAGACCTCACAGCCTCCTCACCACCTTGCCTACTGTAGTTTCAGCTACCCGGGCGTTTGATGTTTACCGATTGGACGACGGATGGAGGCGCGCCATCCCTGCAAGCACAGGCGGGATCCTTCCCACGGCCCACTCTTTGTAGATGGACCGGTTCCGCCGGCAAATGCGCGAGCCGTGGGAAGCCACCTTAATATTAGTGTACCAGTATTTTAATACGGGGTCTACATTAAAATTCTATAGGTGACTCATTTCGGTCCCCACAATAAGAGATATCAGTAAGAGAAAATTTATTTAAGAAATTAAAATGCATTACCGCAATAGTTAAGTATCAACAGTCGATTTCATTCTGGTGCTACATAAGATTCATCTCATGTTGAAGCCCAGTTCTGAAATATTTTCCAATACGATTTCCCATTTTCATGTTACTTATCAAATAAACAAATGTCTGCATCTGTCTGTGAGGAGAATAAGCCATGTTCTGTATGATATGTGTGTAATTCTGCGTGTACAATGTGTAATTTTGTGAGTCAGAATTTGGTGATCGACCTAGCATTCTTCTTTCAGATTGCGAAAAACCACCTAAATGAGTATAGCAAGTACTGCAGCCATGAGAAAAAAAAATTGCGAGAACTAGCTAAGACTTGAGACTTGAGATGCCACCAAGAGGTAAAAACTCGCATTGCGGTAGCGAAAGAGTCGACTATTAAGTGGAAAAGTAGACAAAGCTCCCAGGAAAAGAATCGGCAAATGTTTTGTATGGAGTGTGGCTCTTTATGAGGCAGAGACGTAGATGCTGAGGCGAGAAAATGACAAACGGTTAGAAGCGTTTGAGATATGGATGTGGAGGAGAATGGAGAGGCTAAGATGGACGGGTAATGTAAGTAATGTTAAAATGCTGGAAAGGGTTGGTGAAAGGAGAAAATTACCCCAAGTCATAAAAGAAAGAAAGAGGAACTGTGTTGTACACTTACTGAGAGGAGACTGCTTGCTAAAAGACGCATTGGAAGGAGTAGTTTGTAGGAGGAGAGTCAGAGGAAGAAGCAGTTGCATGATTACAGACAACTACATGGATATGAAGAGAAGGGCAGAAGACAGAAGAGCATGGAGAGCAGTCATGTGAGAGCCTGCCTTGGGGCAGAACACTGATCATGATGAGCTAAGGGTCTTTAGAAGTACGTAGTTGAACAGTTTGGTTATCTATTCACTATTCGACGCTGATGAAATAATTCGACTTATTACTGTCTGCTCAAATATCCGTTCGCTGTAGCTTCCTTATACTGTATAGGCACCTGATTTAGATTTATGAGGAGTTGCGTTGCAGTGAAAAAACCTCTTGTAATTTATCAATAAAGGCTACATTTTCTCTTTGCTGATCTTCTTTGCCAGTAAATCACGAGGTGTAGGCATACTGAGCTCGGATCGTGGTGCTGTTTCCAGTATTTTGTTTCGACACGGAAAATAAGCTTTACTCGATTTATTGGTTAGAGGCGAGACAGCGTCGACTTAGGTGCGCTCCGATACTTAGCGAGGAACTCTCGGAGCGTGAAGAGAAGTTGCCTCTCACCCCATGTTGTGAACAATCCTCTTAGGGGTAACTCTCCCATCCCTACCAACCCTTTGTTTATTTGGTCTGTCAGAACCACTTTTTTTTCCAGTGGCGTGTTGGTTGTGGTACCCTACTCGTTCAACTTCGCCGAACTACCGAAAAACTCGCGTGCGCGCACATACTCCCTCTAGGAAGTTGGCGATGTTTCAAATTTTAAATTAAATTCTATTGGCGAATAAACCTCACTACGACACATATTCCTCTTAAGAATCAACTGTTTTGCACAAACCGAGCGGGGCGGTGTAACGGTTAGCGTTCTCGCCTCGCATTCGGGAGGACGGCGGTTCGAATCCCCGTCCGGGCATCCAGATTTGGGTTTTCCATGGTTTCCCCAAATCACTCCAGGCAAATGCCGGGATGCTTCCTTCAAAAGGCCATGGCCGAATTCCTTCCCATTCCTTGCCCCCCATCCTTTCCCGTCTCTAAAGACCTCGATGTTAAAAAGAGACGTAAAGCAGTTACAAAAAAAAAAAAAAAAAAAAAAAAAAAAAAGTTTTGCACAAGCAAAATCTAAAATGTATTGTATGATATACGCGTCATTTTTTAAAAATTAATTTGTCCCATTACTAGGCACCAGTTACAATTCATACTGATATGGAATTACAGAAAAAAAATATTGGTTTAAAATTATAGTTCTCCTACTTTGTTTTTATTAATATTATTTTTATTATTATTATTTGCTAAATGACACCATATTCAGATTCAAAACTTTTCCTTAGATTGCAGCAACTAATATAGGTGCGCTAAAACAGCACAACCACTCAAAGTTCAAGTGGATGACTTTGAAAAAAAAAAAAAAAATCCACAAAGAAATTAAACTTTAATGGATTTGCATTCCGGGAGCTTATTTCAGTCCAGCAGAATATTTTGCACCCACAAATGTCATGATTTCCACTTCCAAGATTTCTATTCACATTAAAACAGTAAGTGTTCGGAGACGATTAGCTCACCTTGAAAACAGAATTCTGACTCTCTACAACTTGTTCACATAACGATAGAGTCAATGCATATCTTGTAAGGTTACTTTGACGCATTCTTGGTAGGACTTAGGGGCAGGGTGCGACAGATATATATGTGAATATTTATCTGTGGTAAAACATTTTAATATTTTGTGATAAGAAATATTCAGTGAAAGGAATTAATATATTCAAGCACCCCGTACACAATTGACAGTAGAGCGGGGGAATGAGGTGAACAGACGCCAGACAAGATACGGGGACTTGTCAATGTGTCACATCCCAACCTAGTGCCAGCACAGCGGGGTTTTGACCCGGTCAGCGGAAGTAAGCTCTTTGATTATTTGTTAGAGATTGTTTATTGACACACGTTATTCACCCGGTACAATTTATTATTTAACGAAAGTGTTTATTTAACGTAAAATTCAACGTTAAAATTTAAAGTGTTTAGAAGCCCGCCAAAACCACATCAGAAATATATGTGAGGAACGTAAGTGGTTTTCAAGCAGGCAACGTGGGTTCAGGCAAGGATATTCATGCAAATCTCAGTTGTTGGGATATATGCAAGATATTTCAGATGAAATGGACAAGGCAGACCAAATTGATAGTGTAGCACTAAATCTGTCAAAGGGTTTGACAGAGTGAGCCATAAAATGGTAGTAAATAAGGTAAAAACTATTGGAGTGGATGAGAATGTGATTTTCTGGGTAGAAGATTTTTGAAAAGGTAGAAAACAGAAAGTTAGGGTAGGAAATGTAGTATCAAAGAAGTGGAAGTAAAAATGGGAGTGCCGCAGGGTAGTGTACTGGGACCATTGCTATTCATTATTCTAATGAATAATTGTGTTGATTGTTTACTATCTGAAATTAGATTGTTTACAGATGACATAATGCTATATAAAAGAATCAAAACGATAGAGGATTGTAAACAGTTGCAGGGTGATCTGGACAGGATATCTAGTTGGGTCGGTAAACATGGGATGAAGATAAATGCAAAGAAGAGTCAGCTCATTAGATACATAAATAAAAAACAAAAGGTTAATTATGAATATATGGTGGGGAAAGAATTGCTTGCTGAAGACTTGAAATGTAAATATCTTGGCATTACATTTGATAACAAGCTTAACTGGGCAGGACACATTGGACACGTGGTAGGAAAAGGTTTCAAAATTCTGCACTTCTTGGAGAGAGTGATGAGGGGATGTTCGAGAGAAGTAAAGGAATTGGGTTACAAAACTTTGGTCAGACCATTGCTCGAATATGGTAGTGTAGTATGGGACCCTCATTTTACGTATCAAATACAGGAGTTCGAGAGGGTGCAAAAAAGGGCTGCTAGATTTATTTCTGGAAATTATCGCAGAATGCAATCAGTGACGGATATGATAAAGGAGCTGAAACGGGATTCATTGTAAGACAGGAGGAGGGTGAGGAGGGTCATGGGAGTGTACAGGGCGTATAGACTACTTTTATTTCTTGTCTATATTTCGTGTTCTTTTAGGTATTTTGATTTTCTGGCTCAATGTAAGACGGGTCATTGCTCTGATGGATTATTAATCATTCTTATATTCATACAATCGGTAAATGCATTCTGTAAGCCTTACGAGTAACACACTTTCTTTGTTAAAAGACAACTGTCGCTTTTCACCATTCTTCCTTGAATCATAAATAGTTTCATAATTCACAGTGGATATAAAAATTAAAACATGCATATTAAATATTAATTTTATAACAATTACTGTTAGTACAGCGAAGTAAATTTACCAATTCAAAATGGATAACCGGTTAAAATCAACGACTCCGGGGCTAACCCGCTGCATTCAGCATGCGTTACAAAACTTATATTTGGTCTTTAGTTATTGCTACAGTTTTTGTTTCATTTCATGACTTAATTTCGTTTTTGCTTTTGCAATCTCCAAATTCATATCTCAAATTTTTTATTATGACATACAATGAACTAGTGTCTGACAAGTATAGTCTGTTGGCTCACGCAATTGTAATGTGTAGCTAATAGTACAATACATCATTGGTGATTGCAGTTGTAGGACATTCTCAGGATAACGTAATCAAAGCCTTTCAGTCAGCAGTACAATGACCAAAAGAACTTCCCTTCTCTTGAACTCCTGGTCACGAGTCAAATGCGTCAGTAGTAACTTTGGGGTTTTGTCTCTTTGTTTCTTTAATAATGCTTATTAAAATATGTGCAATGTCATAACCTAAAATAAACATAAAATCTCGACATCGCGCGGTATGGCGACACGTGACTGGGGTACTAGGGGTCTCCAGTTCGTATCCCGTACTCGGCTGGAATATTTGCGGGCATTAAAGCGGACATTCATCTCTGACAAATTAAGGAATATGTACCCTTACTACGGTAGGATTATAGGGATAGCTTAGGCAGATTGCACAACAGGAAAGACACTCTGTCGCTAATTTCACACGAAACTATTATTATTTTCAAATAATTTCTCCATTTCTTTTATCTCAAGAGGAAATAGGACAATGCTGATTGCTGGTCATAGGATAGTGATTCCTAGTATTACGGAATGATTTAGATAATATTATTTTTCCCTGTGTAAATGGGTGTTAGAATCAGAGGAATAGTTTATATATACGTGTGAAACAATCTCTACCACTTTATTATTATTTTACTTTTTTGGTTTTATTTCCTACACGGCTACCTAAGGACCACGTGCCACTGGCCCCCTGTTGTACACGGGTGGCCAGTGTGAATCATGAGAGGGAAGGACTTATGTTCTGCCCATATCCGGACCGGGTTTGTTAGACCCGGATTACTTAACCTAAGGAGGAAAGTCTGTGTTGCTGTCTACTGCGAAATGTCTAACTTGTTGTGTTATGTATGATACGTGTATTTTTGTTTGTGAAATGTGTAGTTTATTAGGTTGATATTGGGAACCGCTCCAGCATTCGACTACATGGCTGCGGGAAACCACTTTAAAACCGCAATCAGGACCATTGGTATTCTGAAGTCAGGAATCGAACATTGCCCCGGTGTACCTACCTGGTCCAGTGTGTGTGGCGCCTTAACGCACTGAGCCACACGGGTCTACCACGTGTGGTGTTATAATTTTCAGAGCAATAAAATTGGTGTAGCCTTTCAGCTTCTCTATTCCCAATGCCACGTCGCTTTCGCCTTTTGATATTAAAACTGTTTCTCCTTACACAGGCTCGTAGTACGAGCGTTGAGGAAGCGAGCAGCCCGAGACACTGTGCGCCATTTGACCTGTGTGTGGCTGCAGTAGTGCCCTGCGGTATCTGCGGCTGTGGTTCCCAGCCCGAGGTGAGCCCCCTGTGGTAGCTACGCCCGTGATCCGCGGGGAGTTCCGGCCACCAGACCGCTGCTTACCTCACGGATCGTCTCCCAGCCCACCTCTATTCTGCAAGCTCCTCTCACTGTTGGAACAGATGCATAATTCAGATCGCTTTACTCGGTGTCAGAGGGTGATTACGGCACTACGGCTGAAACATTTCTGAAAAAACTAAAAACATTGGCACGAACTAACAAATATGAAATCAAATTAAATTATGATCGTTTTCATCAGAGATATTCTGACCCACAGTTATAAATTGTCAGCTACGTTACAATGACAGATAATTTCTGCATGCTTAAACTTATCAGTACAAATCATCTCTTGTACATACACGTCCATACAATCTTGGCCAGTATTGATCACTTTTCTGTGAAGTTACGAAATAGGAATAATACTACCTAATTTAATAAGCGAAGAGTAGAGAAAGATAAAATAATTTTTAAAAAATCTATATAGATTAAGACTTAAGCTTTTATTAATTTTATACATATCTATCTTTGAGTTACTATTTCATTTACGTGTTTACTCACACACACACACAAACACACAAAAAAAAAAAAACTCGCAACCACGCAAAATGACTGCAATTCAGTCATTCAATGATGCTTCTTGTTAATTCCAAATAAAACTTGGCTGAGAGGATACTTAGTTGAAGATTTGTCTCAATGGCGAATCAGTGATCTTGCGGAATAAGAGATTTTAGGGGAGCTGTTGTAGGTTATCCAGGAAGATACGTTTTG
>JARYHS010013631.1:57777260-58111574 GCA_031002005.1 Vandiemenella viatica | reverse complement strand
TTACTTCGTTTTCACCGAGCGGGGCGATGTAACAGTTAGCGTTCTCGCCTCGCATTCGGGAGGACGGTGGTTCGAATCCCCGTCCGGGCATCCAGATTTGGGTTTTCCATGGTTTCCCAAATTACTCCAGGCAAATGCCGGGATGCTTCCATCAAAAGGCCATGGCCGAATTCCTTCCCATTCCTTGCCCCATCCTTGCCCCCATCCTTTCCCGTCTCTAAAGACCTCGATGTTAAAACGAGACGTAAAAGCAGTTAAAAAAAAAAAAACTTCGTTTCTCTCTATTAAAATGTTACTTGAGGTAGAATGGAATGACACACACCACAGTTTTGTTAATGATTGCTTGTTATTCTAAGTATGATTTCGTGCTGTCCCAAGCATTCGAGGTCAAAGGTCAAAGGTGAAAAAATTTAAAACAAAAATGCTCATAAACCTTAGCTGGAATGCTAGGAGTAGCTAGGGAAGGCAATGAGTATGATTCTGCTTGCGGGAGTCGGTAAGAATGTTTGTAATGAGTTTTCAATCTCAATTAGTACTTCTTCTAACAATGTATCTCCAGCTCACTTTTACATGGAGACGATTTATGGTTTATATAAAAAAAAATTGGAAATTCGTTTAAGTTGTACTTTTCCTCAAAGGTATTAATAACAAGAACTACAATCACTTCTTTATCGTGAGGCAGAGTCGTTGAGATGTCACCTGGACGACCACATAAATTAACACATTAATTTAACGGCACATTTCCGAAGACTCTAATGAAAGGATAAATCTGTCTAATTAACAGACTGCATGAATAAAACATAAGGTGTCACGCCGGGAACATCAAAAGGATTTACTCCACATTGACTTCATATCTAATTTTCAATTCAAGAACTTACAAACAGTTTGTCTTTAATTATCGAAAATTTAATGGAAAGCAAGCAATCAAACTTATCGCTGACGCAATTAAAACCGTGATGAATGTAGTGATCATAGTTTGCAAACTGCTACAGAGAGATCGTAAGGGAGAAGAATTGCATCATCTCATTAGGAAGTACGTAGGATTTATTTGTATTAAAATGCTCGGAATGTCAATAAGCACCCTTAAAATCCTATTATCTCACCTAAAACAATAAACACCTTACCATTAACCAAGTTATTAAAAAAAGTCTTTGGTACGTGTTCCACTTCTTTAATTTTGAAGGGTGCAATAAAATCATTACATCGTCTGCAGTGAATAGCCTTTTGTTACAGTCAGTCTATGTGAGCTAGCATAAATAATAAAATTCGAGCATTTGGTGGGGCCAATTCCCCATTACAGAACCTTGGCCTTATATGTTTGTCCAGGACAATTAGAGCCATAAATGGATTGCCTAAAAATGTGTGTGGGTTCAAAATAAATTTCCCAGAAATCTCAATTTTTTTCTTCCCTGACTAGTCTCTCCTTCATTTATTACCCTCCTTCGTATTTTTATAACTTACGTTATATTAGGTTTGATCCCACGAAAGAAAAGCCATAGGTATGTGGTAAGAAGAGAATCTTTCTTATAACCAATATTTTAAAATACAGTCATTTTTATACAGATTACTATATAAGAGAATAATTCTGTGCTATGCGGAAAAGAGCTACGTTACAACAAAATGAATTCAAAACAAAACAGATGTTAACACCAGAAGATGAACAGTCACTGAAGAATATTCATATTTATTACAACTGCGTTTACAAAAATACTGGCATCAATTTTATAGATACCTTTCAAAGAAATTCCTCTATAGACTGGGTGTTGTGGATAATAAAATCTTTTATTTTTTTTTCTGATTTTAATCTCAACCCATACAAGACAATTAAGATGTTTTCAGCGCTTGCCCGTAGTATGTATTCCTGAATGTCAGACCCATTTTTTAACGAATGACAGTGACTTGTAATTCTTGTGAAGATCATTTTTACTTCTAGTGCCATAATTGTGTATTTTACTGTTTGTTTCAAATATAATACAGTTAGTAGCTACAAAATGACAATAATAACATTTCCGTAATATGGTGTTGTCATTGTTCTTTAATATGTCATCATAGGAGCCTCGAACACTTAAAATAAAAAAATCCATTCGTCTATCTGCACAGAGTAGCCTCCAAATGTGTTCTATCTCAGGGTTCCAATGATATGCGTGTTCTCCAATACCATGACAGGTCATATGATTTGAACCAATCGTCAACAAATAATATATGGTTCAAGTGCTATGGCAAATCATCCACATGTCTCATGATTAAAATTATGTTCGAACCTCAACAATCATCCTTAATTATTGTCTCCTTGTAAACATACAGGATGTTAAGGAATGAAAGGTTAATCCCGCAACCGCAGATAGGTTCCTACTATATGACAACATTTTATTTTAGCAAAAGTCTCACCATCTTTTGAGATATTGATTTTATAAATATTTTTTCGAAACATGTTACTTTGTGCAGTTCATTCATTGTCAGATATCAAATGTACAAACAGTCCCCCATCTCTTTCTTTACCATTGTATCTGAACTATCTACCCCCTTTTTTATTAAGATAACGTGCTGGCACCCAGGTAGCCATTTCAACAACAAGATAGGTTTCTACGAATTCACTGTCCAAATGTCCCAAACAATGAAAAAATACTTACTTACTTCAGTTCGATAGACTTTTATTTTAATAGAGTCCAAAATACCAACCTTCGTGGTTTATAACTACCATATGTAAAAACACAATTTTAAAAGGAATGTTAAACAATTATACCATTTCAAAATTGGCAATAACGAAGCAAGTTTTCAATGTAATTGGCACGATCCGCTTAATACTTTTTTTTTTTACACCACAGGCTGTCGAAGTCTGCCGTTTGAATAAATTTGAATATTGTTCAGTCTGCCAGTAAAGGCCCCTGCCAGGCAGACCTCACACACAACGCGCCTGCACGCCGGGATACATATACGACTCCAAACAGGCGCAGAGGCATCAAAACAACCAGGAAAACAAATAGAATCATCTAGAGGCTAAGTGGGACTATTTCTTACAGAGGTCGCCGTACTACCACACAACGGAATTCCTGCGCCAGGCCGCCTATATAAGCGTAGCCGGCCGCTCCACCGCCAGTTCCGGCCTGACCGCGGAACCAGCTTCAACTACAGAAGACCACCGGAAGTTCGCGAGAAGTAGAAGCCGTCTCTCTCTACCCCGGATCAGGACCAGGCTAAATTTCTCGACGGTCATCCGCTAACTGTACCACATTTGTTTATTGTTACCAGTTGTTTTGTGTACATCGAAATAAACCTCAAGGAACCATTAAGTGTAGTTCACTTCAGTGGCGACGAGGTTGGGATAAGAACTCTCGACCATCATGGCTACGCCAGCAGCACCTACGGAATGGCAACAGTTCCTCCAAGGACTTCTACATCAGTTCTTCGAATCTCAGAGACAACTGATTGCGGAAGTCAGGAATCTCCGCCAACCCACGGCCCCGCCTCCGTTCCCAGCATTTAACGACGACGTCGAGGAATGGGAGACCTACGAGAAGCGCATAAAACAACACTTCGCAATTCATCACATATCCAAAGAAGAAGACCAGCGTGCATATTTCCTTTCCTGGAACCAATCGAAGATGTATGTCTTGCTCACCAAACTTCAGCCACAAGACCCCGACACCCTCACCTTCACGACCATCTGTACGACACTGAATGCATACTACAGACGCCGGTACCATGTCGTCGCGGCCCGCGTCGAATTCTATCAATGCCGGAAGAAGCCCGATCAGACGTATCGCCAGTGGGCGGCCGAACTCCAAGGCCTTAGCAGAAAATGTAAGTTTCAAACTCGTTGTTCCCACGAATCCTACGCCGACGACATGGTGCGTGATCACATCATACAGGCTGCACCAGATGCCGCACTCCGGCATGACGCCCTCAAGTTAGAGGACCCATCCCTGGAGCAGGTCATCGAACTTGCCTACAAATTCGAAATATCTACGGCCGCAGATCGCCGCCTGGAGTCCTGGGCGGATGTGGCCGCAATCCGAACCGACGTAGGGGACACACAGGACGTCGCCGCCATCCAGAGCTCCCAGTCGCGCTCCTCCCGACACCACAACCGGGGACCGCTTCCTCAGAAGGACATCGAACCGGCCCGTTCCGGCAGGGGCACCAAGTGTCGGCAGCAGCAGCGGATCCCGCAGCGCCGACGCCGCAGCCCGCTCCGCCTACCCTCCTGCCCCGCCTGTTATTCAGCACATGAGAGGGAAAATTGTCCGGATCGTTGGGCTGAATGCTCACGTTGCGGCAAGGAAGGACACCTGGCGTCCGTCTGCCGCACCAACACCACCAATGCCAATCCCGGCTCTCGCCGCCCAGGGTCTTACCAAGACAGGTTGAGCGGCGCACCTATGGATATCAATCAGGTAGACACTTCCACAGCATCCAAACTTTTTATTGACGTTAGGTCAATGGCAAGCCCCTGCGCCTACAAGTCGACACAGGAGCAGTAGTCTCATTGCTTAATTATACTACTTATGTGCAAATTGGCTCGCCCCCCCTCTCGCCGGCCCCCAAGCGCCTCCTGACATACAACAAACAGGAAATAGCACTCCTGGGACAATTCACAGCAAACGTCATGTATAAGTCTGTACATCGTTCAGTCCCCTTTTTAGTAGTTAACAGTTCTCTCACAGCAGACTTATTTGGACTGGACGCTTTCCGCTTATTCGGATTTTCAATTGAGGATAACATACACCTCGTATCTCAGCATGTTCCTTTTCCTGAAGTGGACGCCCTTTGCACCGAGTTTCAGGACCTGTTCTCACCAGGCGTCGGCTGTGCAAAGGACTTCGAAGCATCACTCCAACTCCGGCCGGACGTACGGCCTCGATACTTCCGGGCACGCCAGGTACCCGTAGCGCTTCAACAACCACTTCAGGAAGAACTTCAACGTCTCCAAGACGAAGGGATCCTCCAGCCGGTAGCGGTTCAGCCCCTGGGCCACGCCGTTGGTCATAGTTCAGAAGCCAGGACGCCGCTTACGTCTCTGTGGTGACTTTAAGACCACCGTCAACCCGCATCTGCTGGTAGACGACTATCCACTTCCGAGACCGGACGACCTCTTCCGTAAACTAGCAGGAGGTACCTACTTTACAAAAATTGACCTGGCAGAAGCATACCTTCAAATCCCTTTGGATATCCAGTCCCGACAATACACAGTCATCAACACTCCCTCTGGCCTCTTCCAACTCAACCGGCTCATGTTCGGCTTGGCCAGTGCTCCAGCGATTTTTCAACGGTATCTCGAACAACTTCTCCAGGATATTCCGGGATGCATCAACTATCTCGACGACATAGTCGTCACGGGACCCTCCGCTGCCGAACACATGACCAACCTCCGCCTACTCTTCCTCCGCCTCCGTGCAGCAGGATTGAAATGCAACCTTTCCAAGTGTCAATTTTTTCAACAATCCATTTCCTACCTGGGTCACATCATCGCTCAGGAAGGCATCTCCCCAGCATTTTCCTATGTGGACGCTATTTCCAACTTACCTCGGCCTCAGGATCTACATCAGTTGAAATCTTTTTTAGGCAAGATTTCATACTACAGAAAATTTATACCCTCAGCAGCACAAGTGGCAGCACCCCTGTACCACCTCTGTCGCAAGAATGTCCCGTTCCGTTGGACCCCAGCTTGCGAGACCGCATTCCACACCCTTAAACAGCAGCTCAAGTCCGCAGCATGCCTCATGCCATACACTCCAAACCTCCCCTTGATACTTGCCACAGATGCATCCGATTACGGTGTGGGGGCAGTTCTGTCTCATAAATTACCAGATGGCACGGAACGCCCCGTAGCCTACATCTCCAAAGCCCTATCGGCTGCTCAGCTTAAATATTCTCAAATCGAGAAAGAGGCGCTAGCTATTGTTTTTGCCTGCTCCAAATTCTATTCCCTTTTATATGGGATTTCTTTTCATCTCATTACCGACCACAAGCCACTCCTATCACTATTTGATCCGTCCACACGTCTGCCTACCAAAACATCCCACCGCATCCAGCGTTGGGCACTATTCCTGTCCCAGTTCAGATATACCATGCATTTCCGTACCACCTCCAGGCATGCCAATGCAGACGCCTTATCCAGACTACCGCAGGGACCAGACCTTGCCTTCGACAAGTCGGAACTTCTGGTGTTCCAGATCGACGATGACATACAAGAAGCACTGAAGACATTTCCAGTCACGGCCTCAAAAGTCGCGGCAGCCACAGGGGAGGACCCCCTCCTCCGTGTCATCCGACACCACATCCAACACGGGTGGCAAACACGTTCCCCTCCACGCCATCATCAAGACCTCAAGTTCTACTACTCCATCCGCCACCAGCTCTCAGTAGTAGAGGGAGTGCTCCTCCGCACAGAACCAAATTCCACCCCGAGGGTCGTCGTTCCGAGATCCCTACAACCGACAATCCTCCAAACTCTCCACCAAGGACACTGGGGAATTGCCCGCACCAAATCCCTTGCCAGACGCCATGTATTCTGGATCGGCCTTACCACGGATGTCACGAAGATGGTGCGGCGCTGTACCATCTGTGCCCAACAACTGCCCCGCCCCCCTCAAAAGTTCCTTTCCTGGCCGGCACCGTCCGGACCCTGGGAACGCATTCACCTCGACTTCGCTGGCCCATTCCTAGGCCACCAGTGGCTCCTAGTGACGGATGCCTTTTCCCACTTCCCATATGTCGTCCGTTGCTCCACAATCACTACAGAGGTCACCATTTCAGCCCTCACGAAGATCTTTTCCATCGAAGGATTACCATACGCTATCGTCACAGATAACGGACCGCAATTTCGAAGTCGGGAATTCCTATCCTTCTGTACCGCCAATAATATCCAACACCTCCTCACCCCGCCCTTCCACCCCCAATCTAACGGGGAGGCGGAACGGCTAGTCAGAACATTCAAAACCCAAATGACCAAATACACCACAAGTCACAAACTCGAAGAGGCATTGACACTCTTCCTCAGTTCCTATCGAACCACTCCAGTGGGGGCCAAAAGCCCGGCGGAATTGCTACATGGCCGCCAACCTCGCACTCTCCTCCATCTCCTCTTACCCCCGCCCAAAGTACAGGTACCTTCGGGCCCATTCCGTTTCACCCCGGGCTCCCTAGTCTGAGCCCGCGGGTTTGGCTCCCGGGCCGGTTGGCTTCCGGGGGTCATCCAGCGGCCCCGGGGCCGCCAACTGTTCGACGTCAGCCTGGATGGCCGGATAGTGCGACGCCATCGAAACCAACTACGTCCCCGCTACCCCACGGCACCGTCCTCTTCCACCACGGCACGGCAATCCACTTCTTCCTCTCCTTCCCTGCCACCTCCACCACTCCTGCCATCTAACCGTTGCTCAGGGACAGTTACAGCGCCACCAACGACGCCACAACCTGTCGGTCGCTCCGACACCCTTCAGCCGCAGCCTCTCGACCACCTGCGGGGACCATCTTCAGCGCCCCCCGTACAGCCCCCGGCCATCGACGCCGACGAACCGATGCCGTTAGCTCCACAAGTACCTCCACCACAACCTGCACCACGACGCAGGTCGGCACGCATCGCCAGGGGAACAGCTCCGTACTCCCCTGGAGGTAGCCTTCATAGTCTGCTCCAGGGCGCCGCGGCAGACGACCTCGCAGACGTCGCAGACATCGCTTCCCCCCTCCCCCCCCGGGAGGGAGGTATGTTCAGTCTGCCAGTAAAGGCCCCTGCCAGGCAGACCTCACACACAACGCGCCTGCACGCCGGGATACATATACGACTCCAAACAGGCGCAGAGACATCAAAACATACCAGGAAAGAAATAGAATCATCTAGAAGCTAAGTGGGACTATTTCTTACAGAGGTCGCCGTACTACCACACAACGGAATTCCTGCGCCAGGCCGCCTATATAAGCGTAGCCGGCCGCTCCACCGCCAGTTCCGGCCTGACCGCGGAACAAGCTTCAACTACAGAAGACCACCGGAAGTTCGCGAGAAGTAGAAGCCGTCTCTCTACCCCGGATCAGGACCAGGCTAAATTTCTCGACGGTCATCCGCTAACTGTACCACATTTGTTATTGTTTACCAGTGTTTTGTGTACATAGTAATAAACCTCAAGGAACCATTAAGTGTAGTTCACTTCAGAATTCTTTAAAAATGGACCCATATTAATTTTATTCAAATCATATGAAATTATTATTATTATAAGGCCACTTAATTCAGAATTTTTGTTTATCCCTTATATAGAAGTTGCTAAATAATGTTACACAAGGCCAGGAGAAAGAAATGAAAGAGATTCTGAAGTTTTGTTAGATGGGACTAGGAGGTGAGACTGCATCGATTAAGACGGGATTATTTGCAGATTCATGGAAGTTAGAAAAATTAGGCTGACATCTAAAGGGCGTTAAAGGGCGACTAAAACAATTTATAGGGTGCTTTAGTAGAGCTAGAAAGAATCTATAAGAATCTATAAGAGAAGGATGTCGTGAGATGGAGGTAGAATGGGCTAATTAGGGCTGGAAGTTGTTAGGCTGTATTGTTGGAAGACAATGAAAACCTATATAGGGATTTTATAAATAAAGAGATCTGCAATGAACTAGAGGAAGGTTAAGTTGAACTAGATAGTACTGCATTGAGCAAGAGATAAATGTGAGGTTACTAGTTGATAGACTACGAGGAACTAGAAAGGGTTGGAGTAGAAGTAAAGAAGAATTAAGCGGAATAGGATGCCGCTGGAAGGATTTTTAAGGAGCAAGACTAATCCGTTTGTGAGCTAGTAGCAGCTATAATGGAAGTTGGTGTATACAAGTTGGACTTAGATGGGTTAACTGGATTTAGATAGAAGCAGAGGGAACAAATAAGCTATAGTGGGTTTGGAGAAAGAGAAATACTGGAAGTAGCTGTAGGGGAACTATGAAGAGGTAAAGGAATATTCGAGGAAAATGGAAAGCAACTTGGAAGGAAATAAATAGATTTCGTTAACGAACATCAGTGACCCGGCGCATTGTTTCCCACCTGTGTTATTAGACTGGTATCAAATGCAATTATTCAATTATTTCCCCTGAAACTTCCATTTACCTCGTGCTAGTTACAACGAATACTCAAAGGCAACGAAACAAATTCTATAACCCAGAATTCTTTGGTCCTGTTTGATTTTTTTCTAAACCTTCGCCAATGCGAGATTATAGAAGATGGAAATAAAATTATCGGCACCGAGTAGGAAGCTGATGGATAAGAGTAAATAGTTTATTAACATTTAAATTTTTAGTCACGCAGGAACCAATAATTAACTGAGATTTACACTGAGATCTAATATTAAGTCTTCTGAACTGTCTGCCAGTTGCATTACGTTAACTACTGTTGTTGTGGGTTTTTGTTTGTACTGTCCGATGTTGTTGCACGCCGTCACTCCTGAAAAAAGATATTTTTTCTTCAGTGTATGACACTACACGTTTTTCATCCTGCGAGAGTCACAAAATGTTTGCTTCTCAGATCCTTTATGTTCATTTCTGGTATTTATGAGGTCAAAGTTTCAAAAAGTTTATAACAGGTTCTACTGCACGTAAAAACTCGTTGGACCTCTGTAGATTTTTTTGTTGTTGTTTTTGACTGGTTTCTTTGTTGTTTTTTTCACATGCTAGTGGATATTACACAGAAATTTACTGCAAACGATAGGAAATTAGTGAAACAAATGTTTATGATACGTTCTTGTATTTAGAAACAACCGTTTAGTATCTTCTCGCTGTAGGGACACCTACTTCAGCATTGCGCTATAATGAATATTTCCGGAGGTTGGAAGCGTCCCTGTTTTAAACTTGGATGAATCTATTTACCTAGATTTGGACAGGGAAAATATTGCTGTACTGTGCATGGTCGCTGATCTCACCTCCAATTGAATTTCGTCTTTCGACACCCGCAAAGATCGCAAATGACACCATTTTCGAGTGCGAGAGCGCAAGTATAAGGAACTGATTCACTGGTCTCTTATGCTATAAAGGGAAGTTTGAGCCAGACAATGCCTTTCACGCCTTATCTCAAGTGAGGGAAAGGTGGGGGCTGTAGCAGCGTCAGGATATGTTTAGGATGGAGTTTCTCTTTGCACGTAATGGCCGTTTACTGATAGCAGAAAAAGATACAAGCCTAGTTACGCCGCTTTACTTCTTTGAAAAAAGAAATTTAGTGCCTGTAATGTGCAGTATGTCATTTCCGTTAAGATAAAGCGGTAAATGAACGTTCGCCTTATCTAAATGCGCTACTGGACGTCACTATGAAATGTGGCTTGTGGTTTTAAAAGCGAGTTTTTGATTCGTGTTTCAGTAAATTTGCAGTTCTGTTTTACCCACCTAAGGCAGTGAAGGGGTATAACTATTGACGGTACAACTGGGACTTAAAATTATTAATTTTATACTGTAGTTCTGTAGTCTCGCTATTAGCGTCTGGTACCTCAAAGGTTAACTTACTGCATCACGCCTCGTCAACGTCGATGTCATTAGAGACTGGGAAAAGTAATGGGAAGGAATTCAGCCATGACGATTTTAAACGAACCATTCCGGCATTCGCCTGAAGTGATTTCGCGAAACCATGAGGAAGACGGTAACTTTATAAGTCCGGGTCCCGGGTTCAAATCCTGGAGGAACGAGGAATTTTTAAGAATTCTGATTGATCATATGAGATATCCTGTGACGTTCCGTGACTCGTATTCAACGTTAAATTGCAGTTCGAGACACCACAGAGGCGCAATGCGTTTTTAAAATCGAAACTTTTAGCATGAGAGTTTATACGATAATTGTATATTACGAAAAAATATCCTGTGCATATAGCAAGAGCTCAGAAATTTTAATTTACAATCCGATATGCATTATTTCTAAACAGTAATACAAATGCAGATTTGATCATCAGCGTGGATAGAGCTTTAACCTGACGATCATTAGTTGCTTATTGGTTTGACATAAGCTTATATCCCTACAGCACAGTAAAAAGCGAGAAGAAACAGCAACGAAAAATGAATATGATCAGAGTGCTGGAAGAACGAACTAGTGTGTAGCAAAGACAACACGAGATGCTAAGGGTGAGAGAAGATCGGCGAGCCATTTTGTCAATCTCTCTTCTAAGTCTTACAACCGCTATCCACCGTTCACTATTAAAAGTACGTTCTGATAGCTTTTACCTACAGGGAATCCTCCAAGTACTCTTAAGTTGGCAAGAAGATAAATTTTTATAATTAGTCGAGGCAAAAAATTCCATTATGGTCTTGCTAGATCCTTTCCCACTCCTACCACAGTACAAATGAAATTTGTCTTGACAGAAAAAACACGAACAGTGGTGTGCCGTGAGTAATATTCTCGGTGAGATAGATAAAATGCTACACCTGACTGTTAACTCCAGTTGAAAACTTGAAAATATTTAGTATCTCTCCCACACACATTAGATTGCTGAATAAAAATAATGAGGCTACCAATTTTTTTATAGACTCTTTAAATTACTTACAGCAATTGCTTGAATCCATGATTTTTATGACAGATGTATATACAAGGAACTTTAATACAAATTCGAATAACAACTTTCGTATTGATCTTTACAGCTGTTGAACCTCGTTGTGGTTAACTTTCGTATTTGTGTTGATATTTTAACCCCATTTGTTTAGATTTTTTGTTCGATTACTTAGGTTTACCAGATGTCCTAAAACGGGATTTTGAAGTTCAGAATTTCAGAATGGTATTGGGGCTAGAAAGTAGGAGGCAGTTTTGAAATGTCGTATACTGTCAATTTAAAAAGCCACCGTTTTAGGAAAAAGACTAAATTACTTGCGACTTTTAATTAACAGAAGTGCGTTGCAACCAACTACTGTCAGGAAATATCGCAAGATTTTTAAAGACTATTTATGAAATCTTCGCAACGTTTCTTGCTATATATATCTGTATGATCAAACAGTTAATCATACAAATATGCGTCTATGAATTTGAAACATTTCTCGATTTCAGAGCCAAATTCGATGATCACCATCCAGCCAGGTGCCACAGCCGTTGTTTCTCCTGGTGACTGAGTTTTAAAAACTAAAGTCATTATTTGCAATTTGCTGCTTTGTTCTTTAAAGTCCCACTGTTAGTTGTTGCCACGAACTATTAATTTCCATCTTGTTCTCCATAATTTGTTTTGGTCAAACAGTGTGAGAGAAATTTCCTTAAAACCGGGCCACGTGATCAGATTTCAGTAACGTGAAACAGGGTCCTAATTAACGTATTTGTCGCAATGTGTTCGTCTGTGATGTTAATGCATGATTTACAACTAATAACGAAAAATTATACGAGGGTCACTTATTTATGCTGGTACGTAAGTCTGAATTATATAATTTACTGTGTTATCCATTCACCTCCTCCGTTTCCTACAACTTCATTTTTAATGGCAACCGTCATACTAGGTCACAACACTCTCTTGAGGATATATTGTACTACACCGTTCTGCTTCTATTGATTGCTGACAAGTGTATCGTACCTAACTATTATTTGCGTTTATTAACATTATGGAATGTTGATGGGGATATTAAAATCCAAGTGATTGAAAGTGAAAATACATTAATACTGAATTCATTAACAATATGAAAAAAAGAAAATAATTAACATAATATTTATGTAAGATCTAATTTTTTAAAACCTAATCCATTACTAGGTCCAATAGTTGTTATTGGTTTAGGTTCAATAGAAATGTACTTCCTAATAATTTGTTCATGACATTTACTTAGTCCTCTCTTCCATGAGTAGTTTCAGCTACAAGGACGAATCAGTAGCAAATCTATTCTGCATAATGATTTTTTGTCAGCTTTACTCGGCTTTGTATAGTACTTGTTTCCAGTTATAAATGGTTTTCATTAATTAATACTGCCTAACCTTGCGTTTCTGTTATGAAAAGACACGTATCAGCACAACTTTCAACTTAAGTTTACTTAATATAGTTAGAAAAACAATTGAGCATTAAGAAAGATGTTTGCCGGAGCTAGAGCTAAGTCGGATTTGGGACTACCCGGAATATAATGTCGGCTCAGTACACCATACATGTTTTCAATGATGTAGACAGTCCCAGCGACCTATTGTTATCTGGTTCAATCATCCTACTATCGACTAGCCGTTCTCCCTCCTCTCTTTTTTTTTTATTTTTTTTTTTTTTTTTTTTTAGAACCACCTGTTATCAATAACTATGTTCTAGGAGAATATCACTGGGTTCAACGAATCTGTCTTAACAAGTATGTTTGGAATTCAGCAGAATTCAGTAGAAATCGACGGTTAGCGGAAAATTTCCAGGAAGCTTATCACTAGCGCATTCAGATTTAATCTTGGTTTCACCTAATTAAGTCTTTGAAAGTTCACTAACTTTATGAATATATCTCATATCTGTGTGTTGATTGCGATTAACTTAACATCATACATTTGAATATTATTTGATGAAAAACTCATCTGTGTAGGTGACACTAGGCAGATGTTAGGAAAGAGTTTCAAAGCACTTTGTCTATGAAGAGATGTAGCGGGGAAACGAGGGGTCTCCAAAACTGACACTTCCTGGAATACGTGTGCTACTACGCAACTAACATCATGCAGAATGTGCGATGGAAGAGTAATTTAACTAGAAATTATCGAAAAACACAGCCGGGATCTAATATGATAAACGATTTGGGATGAGAATCACACGACACGAGGTGGGTGAGGAAAATGATGAATGTTTGTAAGATTATGTATTAGGTGTGGATGGATATTAGGAGAAGAACTGCGAGCATTTTGTGGAAGGAAAGAGACGACAGTAATCGTGGACTAGCTCTTAATTTCTGATCTAAGGCAATGAGTAATGTTACATTTGCAGCTAACGGAATCAGGAATAGATGAAGTTATCAATGGAGATCCTCGAACAGTGTAAAATGTAATGTAATGTTATACAGAAGTATGTTTTCTTGGTAATTGATACCTGGTATGAACTTCAGCATAGTTAGAAATGAAAATAGTAGAGGTATTAGTTAAATCAAACAACAACTTTATTTATACTTTCAGTGGAACCTTATCTGGTTGCTATAATTCGGGAAATCTTTTGAACTGAAAATTGGGAGAAGGCGCGGTGAGGGATTTCAGTGAAAACTGACCTGCCCTTATTGCGTCCGCGGGGAAAGCCGACTCGCGTGTAATATAAATCGGCGGCGGAGGGACGGAAATGTTGGCCAGGAAAAGGGCAAGATTTATCGCGTCAGGAAGGTATCCGTCTTCGTGGAAACAGACATTACAGAGGAAATGGAAGGTGAGATATAAAAGATACTCTACAGCGGGGGAAGAATGATATTGTTGTTTTCTGTTACTGGTGCGTGGTAGGTACCCGTGTCCCCACTATAAGCCATCCGTTTTATGAAAACAACCGCTCTTCAGAACGTCAGGAAGGATCCTACATAATATTCTGCGGTGTATTGGTATGAGCACAGTGTAGTTTTCTCGGGTAGACACCGATCTAGTTATACAAAAAGGGATCATTCGGAGGTGCGGTGTTTATTACGAGCTCAACCCGTTCGTCTGGGATAGATGTTCTCTAAGTGTTTCTTTCCATACCCACCTTGCCACAGTTTTTCTATTAACATTTAAACTGGTCGCGCCAAAAAACTTACTTAAGAGATCGCGTGGTGTGTCAGACACCCGGAATTTGTTTATAGGAATTAAACACCAAGTACATTCAAAATAAGACTTTAATTAATGAATATCTTTAATGCTTTATATCAATCAACATTTAAACTCTTTTTAATACAGTCAAAGTAGTAATAATATTTAAAACCATATCTATAGAAAAATACTAGTTTCCGATATCACAATTTTGGCACCTGCGTCATTATTGGATCGAAATTCCACGAATAACAAAATACAAAACATGGTATATTGGTTTTCTTATATATTAAGGAGATTTGTTAAAAACATTATTTTAACGGATTGCAATAAAATAAAAAATAATCTACCTATTCAAAGGGTTGCGTGGGGTGTATCTCAACCCCACCGCGTTCTCCAAGCACAGCTGCCCGCAATCAAGTCACAACTGAATTAAGGTGGCCATTCGTTTTAGGAAACTACCGGGAAAACTTGCACGGTAAATTGAAATTTCAAAATGTTATAAACCTTCAAACATTCTCTAGGGTGTGTGACACCTCACGCGACCAGTTAAGAGTTAAGAAAATAAATGCCTTTTTTCTCAGAGGGAACTCGCTAAGTGTGTGATGTTAGAATAAAGGTTTCAACTTTTAGAGGCGGTGAAGAAGACAGTGCGCAGTATTTTGTAGTATAAATTTTTGTCGGTAAGAAAAGCAGTTTGTTTTCAAGCCAGCACTACTCACTGTGAGAACTCAACAGCCACGTCTTGGGGAGCGTGCATAAACCACGTAGCTCCATTTTGGCCTCCTGTGAACCCCCCCCCCCCACGTAGCTTTCCACCCAACCCTTCCCCCCTCCCTGGACCGTGCCACGTAGTTTGTGCATGCTCCCTTGTCCACAAAGGACACAGCTACGTAGCATGTGAAGTACACGTCCAAACGGCATGATATTCAACCAATGGGAGAAGCGGATTCCCCAGAGCCGGGAACACTTCTTGCCGGTAGCGTCACCACCCCAATTCGCGATGTGAATTTACGTAGGCCAGACCTATTACAAACCAAATAAGTCATTTTTTGGCATTTCTATTATCCTCCCCTCCGCTGGCTAGAAAGCAACCACTATCTTTTCGGATCCTATGATCCACAATTTCCAGTATCTGAAAACTTCGGATTTATGTACCTATCGATGTAACAATGCCATGCAACAGTTTTCTGTAACAAATCAAGTAGCACAACTCTCGATATCATTCCAAGGACTACCAACGTCCTGGTTCTATGTAAACTAAGTCTCTGTTTTTATCCTAGCCAGGTACTTACAGATGCCGACTGGAAACCTAAAACTTCAGTTAGAACTGACCCACAAGTGGTGTAAGTGTCGCAGCTCACTCGGTCAACACGCGACAATGGTATGTCAGACAGTATGGAGATAGGTATCATCCACACGGGCGACAAAGCTACCTCGCGCATCTCGCCTCCCCCTTTGCATGTCTTCACAGTTTGTGCACACATAATCTAGGACAGCGTTTCTCTACCTTTTTCAGCATGACCACCACTTAATTATCAAAAAAATAATGCTACAGACTACTAAGTTATATAATCCTATATATATTTTTTTACCTATGTGTATATTATTAACATCTGGGACATATTTTATTGTACCATTATAACTAATAAAACTAAACGCATATTTTTAATTCTTGCAGAAACACAGTAATTAAGCTGGAAGTAAATTGTCAAAAGTTAATTTTGTATTGGCCAGACTCTTAACCTTTTTATTCATTTGGTTAGTAAATATTATTATTGGGTAGGTGATACACTATGATACCGACCTACATGCACAAAATAAAATAAAAGACACTAGAAGTTACACCCTTTATTTTTGTTGAGTTCGCCCTATCTGTGCTACCACGTACTGCGGTCCTTCACACCTACTACAAGATCCACCCTAAACTGTCATTTACTGTACTTAACCCTTAGACGAACTGTGCTAATTTTGATGCCAGCTGGAAATGAATACACTTTTATAGGAACAATGCTGCTCTATACTTATCCTGGATATGTCAGATTTTTGCTTGGTCACTGAAATATTGGTGGATTTAAACAGTTGAGCTTATAGTTTCGCTTATAGCCTTATACAATACGAATACGGTGTTTAAATTTATAAAATTGTCTGCGCATCACCCTGAATCATTTTCGCGGAAGACTGGTACCATGATAAATTTTGACGACTGCCACTGCGTTATGTTCTGGAGGTGAAAGAAATGTTCTCCATTTTTTTCCATTCGAGACATGGTAAACAGGGTAGGAGAAGGACTGGTCACCACATTATTTATCAAAGTTCTGAATTGAGCCTACGACACTTTGTCCGTTGGATGAGGACTTCAAAGTTGGATTTTCCAAGGTGTCTTTCAGAATAATGGGCCTTAGTAGCAGTCACCGTGTTTCGGCCACTCCCTTTATCTTCTTTTATACAATTAATTACATTTGTTTAAACACGTATTGGCCACTTTATCATCTCCAGGCATATTATGCCTCATAAGAGAGTACCAAACCAACTTCGCGAAGTAGATATTAACAAACTTATGCGTCGAATTCGAGAGTAAAATAAGACTATTGACTGATGATGCTGTTATTTATCACAAAATAAAAACCCAGGGCTAACGTAATAGCATTGTGCGAAGTCTGACAGCTGGAACTAAAGCTTGGATTTTCACGATCTATACTCTCCCGTCTTGGCGCCTTCATGGTTTTGACTTTTTCTCAAGCCGAATTAATCTACAAAGTGCTGGAGATATGAATCAGTAAGAAGCACATTCTGAAGGAGGACTTCGGTGAAATGTTAGAAAGAGATGTGGGACAGCTGCAAA
This sequence comes from Vandiemenella viatica, assembly GCA_031002005.1. Lineage (NCBI taxonomy): Eukaryota > Metazoa > Arthropoda > Insecta > Orthoptera > Morabidae > Vandiemenella > Vandiemenella viatica. The sequence continues at coordinate 58,094,104 of JARYHS010013631.1, read as the reverse complement.
AGAAGCTGAGTGGTCGATGAACGTTGATTGAGCGAATTAGAGATTTAAACCTCTTGATGAGCAGTTGCATATTTCAGGCCAAAGTTGCGATACATTTTAAACATACTGTAATACAACGTGTATACTGTAGTGGTAAAAAAAAATAAAATACTTTTATGTTATCTCCAGGGACCATTCCGAGATTTTCCAACACCTTACTGACGTTTTTTGGAGAATTTTTTTAAATGGGTTACATGTAAAAGAAGGCCTAGTCACTACAGACCATTTCTGCGAAAATTTACATACTGTGACATCACGTTAACCACCCTGGGGGCGTTGTGTTTAACATTATGAGAAGTTTAGTGTGTACCGAGACACTGTGCCAACATTAGCTTGCTGTGATTACGTAATATAGAAATAAGATTAGCCGTAAGGAGATCAAGCTTCCTTTCTCGCGAAAGCCTTACGCGAACAGTATCAGGCACTAAGACAGATTTTTAGAAATTCATGATATGTCTACATTATGACTGGTTTAGTTACTACAGTAACTCCTTCATGACGGCGAGTCCATATTGGAAAATTAAGTGGTGAGAGCTGTTTTTCTTTAGGTTGGTGCGCCAGAGGACATAAAACGCTGCGCTGCGACATATAACGAGAATTGGCGGGGACGTTAATCCACTTGGCGAAGAGGCGCACCCACTCGTGCACTTCGTCAGCTTCATTCCACTTTAGGATTTCCTTCATCTCCTGTTTGCGAGGATAGCTCTGAATTAGATTGGGCCTACACAAAATTGTAGCAAAAATTTAAAATAAGCTCGGTATAAATTAGTCGTGATTTACTAAAATATTAAACCGAAAGGAAAACAGGTAGCAGTTATACTGAAAATAATCAAACTTATCAAAGTGATATTTATCTTCATAAGTGAATTACGATAGATGGTATTTACTTTCTGCATATACGACAGGGCGGACTACGTTTTATAGTGCACGAAACTCTATCTTCTAATACAGGAGTTTTAATTATTTTTGCCGACACATATCTCGCTTTAAGGGGCCATACGGATACAGAGCAGAATTATAACGCGCACAACTTCAAACATAAACAATAAACGAATCTTCTGCAGTACAGTTCTTAGGCGGTTACATTATAGCACGCGACAGACAAAACGTATCTTCCTGGATAACCTACAACAGCTCCCCTAAAATCTCTTATTCCGCAAGATCACTGATCACTGATTCGCCATTGAGACAAATCTTCAACTAAGTATCCTCTCAGCCAAGTTTTATTTGGAATTAACAAGAAGCATCACTGAATGACTGAATTGCAGTCATTTTGCGTGGTTGCGAGTTTTTGTGTGTGTGTGTGTGTGTGTGTGTGTGTGTGTGTGTGTGTGTGTGTGTGAGTAAACACGTAAATGAAATAGTAACTCAAAGATAGATATGTATAAAATTAATAAAAGCTTAAGTCTTAATCTATCTAGATTTTTTTTAAATTATTTTATCTTTCTCTACTCTTCGCTTATTAAATTAGGTAGTATTATTCCTATTTCGTAACTTCACAGAAAAGTGATCAATACTGGCCAAGATTGTATGGACGTGTATGTACAAGAGATGATTTGTACTGATAAGTTTAAGCATGCAGAAATTATCTGTCATTGTAACGTAGCTGACAATTTATAACTGTGGGTCAGAATATCTCTGATGAAAACGATCATAATTTAATTTGATTTCATATTTGTTAGTTCGTGCCAATGTTTTTAGTTTTTTCAGAAATGTTTCAGCCGTAGTGCCGTAATCACCCTCTGACACCGAGTAAAGCGATCTGAATTATGCATCTGTTCCAACAGTGAGAGGAGGTTGCAGAACAGAGGTGGGCTGGGAGATGATCCGTGAGGTAAGCAGCGGTTTGGTGGCCGGAACTCCCCGCGGATCACGGGCGTAGCTACCACAGGGGGCTCACCTCGGTCTGGGAACCACAGCCGCAGATGCCGCAGGCCACTACTGCAGCCACACACAGGTCAAATGGCGCACAGTGCCTCGGGCTGCTCGCTTCCTCAACGCTCGTACTACGAGCCTGTGTAAGGAGAAACAGTTTTAATTTCAAAAGGCGAAAGCAACGTGGCATTGGGAATAGAGAAGCTGAAAGGCTACACCAATTTTATTGCTCTGAAAATTATAAAATCACACGTGGTAGTTCCTTGTGACTCAGTGCATTAAGGTGCCACACATACACTGGACCGGTTAGGTTCAACGGGGCAAGGTTCGATTCCTGACTCCAGAATACTAATGGTCCTGATTGCGGTGTTTAGGTGATTTCCCGCAACTATGTAGGCGAATATTGGGGCGGTCCCCAATATCCATCTGATAAACCACACATTTCACAAACAAAAATACACGTACCATACATAACACAACAAGTTAGACATTTCGCAGGAGACAGCAACACAGACTTTCCTCCTTAGGTTAAGTAATCCGGGTCTAACAAAACTGATCCGGATTCACACTGGCCACCTGTGTACAACAGGGGCCCGGTGGCACGTGGTCCTTAGATGGCTGTGTAGGTAATAAAACGAAAAAAGTAAAAAATCTTATATATAAAAATCAATGTCTGTTTGTTTGTATGTTCGTCTTCTATGCGTTCCTGTACCATTTATCAGATTGCAATGAAACTTTGAGGAGTTTTCGAGTGTGCGCCTGCGAAGGTTCCTGCGAAAAAAAAATTCCAAAAAGTCGCCCCCTATTCCCCATAACACCCCATAGTTTAGGCAAAACCACATTTTTTATCCGATTTAGATAGGAATTTGTACACTTATACTTTAAAACAAACATAAAAATACCGCCTACATACGGTTTCCGAATATTAATCCCCTCGCCCCATATCCACCCCCATACTTTAGGCAAACCACATTTTTATCCGATTTAGATAAGAATTTGTACACTTATACTTTAAAACAAACAGAAAAATACTTGCCAACATATGGTTCCCGAATATTCATCCCCTCTCCCCCTTTCCAACCCCATTACGTTTTCACCCCATAATTTAGGCAAACCACATTTTTTATCCGATTTGGATAAGAATTTGTACACTTATACTTTAAAACTAACAGAAAAATACAGCCTACGTATGGTTTCCGAATATTCATCCCCTCTCCCCCTTTCCAACCCCATTACCTTTTCACCCCATAATTTGGGCAAACCACATTTTTTATCCGATTTAGATAAGAATTTGTACACTTATACTTTAAAACAAACAGAAAAATACAGCCTACATATGGTTTCCGAATATTCATCCCCTCTCCCCCTTTCCACCCCCATTACGTTTTTACCCCATAATTTAGGCAAACCACATTTCTTATCCGATTTAGATAAGAATTTGTACACTTATACTTTAAAACAAACAGAAAAATACTGCCTACGTATGGTTTCCGAATATTCATCCCCTCTCCCCCTTTCCAACCCCATTATGTTTTTACCCCATAATTTAGGCAAACCACATTTCTTATCCGATTTAGATAAGAATTTGTACACTTATACTTTAAAACAAACAGAAAAATACTGCCTACGTATGGTTTCCGAATATTCATCCCCTCTCCCCCTTTCCAACCCCATTACCTTTTCACCCCATAATTTGGGGAAACCACATTTTTTATCCGATTTAGATAAGAATTTGTACACTTATACTTTAAAACAAACAGAAAAAATACTGCCTACGTATGGTTTCCGAATATTTATCCCCTCTCCCCCTTTCCAACCCCATTACCTTTTCACCCCATAATTTGGGCAAACCACATTTTTTATCCGATTTAGATAAGAATTTGTACACTTATACTTTAAAACAAACAGAAAAATACAGCCTACATATGGTTTCCGAATATTCATCCCCTCTCCCCCTTTCCACCCCCATTACGTTTTTACCTCATAATTTGGGGAAACCACATTTTTTATCCGTTTTAGATAAGAATTTGTACACTTATACTTTAAAACTAACAGAAAAATACTGCCTACGTATGGTTTCCGAATATTCATCCCCTCTCCCCATTTCCAATCCCATTACGTTTTCACCCCATAATTTGGGGAAACCACATTTTTTATCCGTTTTAGATAAGAATTTTTACACTTATACTTTAAAACAAACAGAAAAATACTGCCTATGTATGGTTTCCAAATATTCATCCCCTGTCCCCCTTTCCAACCCCATTACGTTTTTACCCCATAATTTAGGCAAACCACATTTTTTATCCGATTTAGATAAGAATTTGTACACTTATACTTTAAAACAAACAGAAAAATACTGCCAACATATGGTTCCCGAATATTCATCCCCTCTCCCCCTTTCCAACCCCATTACGTTTTCACCCCATAATTTAGGCAAACCACATTTTTTATCGGATTTAGATAAGAATTTGTACACTTATACTTTAAAACTAACAGAAAAATACAGCCTACGTATAGTTTCCGAATATTCATCCCCTCTCCCCCTTTCCACCCCAATTACGTTTTCACCCCATAATTTAGGCAAACCACATTTCTTATCCGTTTTTGATAAGAATTTGTACACTTATACTTTAAAACAAACAGAAAAATACTGCCTATGTATGGTTTCCAAATATTCATCCCCTGTCCCCCTTTCCAACCCCATTACGTTTTCACCCCATAATTTAGGCAAACCACATTTTTTATCGGATTTAGATAAGAATTTGTACACTTATACTTTAAAACAAACAGAAAAATACTGCCTGCGTATGGTTTCCGAATATTCATCCCCTCTCCCCCTTTCCAACCCCATTACGTTTTCACCCCATAATTTAGGCAAACCACATTTTATATCCGATTTAGATAAAAATTTGTATACTTATACTTTGAAACAAACAGAAAAATACTGCCTACGTATGGCTTCCTAATATTAATCCCCTCTCCCCCTTTCCAACCCCATTACGTTTTTACCCTATAATTTAGGCAAAAATGGTTCCTGTCAAAAAACAAATATTTAAAAACCCACCCCTCTTCCCCATAATGTAACTCGACGAGACAAATCAAAAACAAATGATACATTTTCTTGACATATAGCTTAGTTCTCGACGTATTGTATGTCAAAATTGTGGAGGTTAGGGTGAAATCCGGCCTGGACCTGAATAAAAATTCCCAATACCACTATATATTCGCGGCGGAAATTACCTATACATGTTTTACTTTCTCCTATTGAATGTTATTATGGTTGAAATACGGCCTGGGTCAGAAGAAACGCCGCCAAAAGTACATGGAGTAATATACTACCTATAACTGATTTTTAACATGCTAAAACTCGAAAACAAAGCGAGATATCAAAAATTATATTATTTATTTTCGATTTATTTAGTCGAGTTCTACAAGAATTCATAATCAAATCGTAATTTGCAATGTTTTGATGATGATGTGAAGTTAGGTTAAGTTAGTAGGGGATTACTGGAGATCGCGATTCCTCAATGAATTGGCGTCTTAATACTGCAGCATTTAAATGCTAGACAACGTTAGAAATACTTTTCCAAGTATATTTAACGATGTCTTGCTGGCCCTGGCTGTATTAGAACCTAATTTCTGCCTGAAAAATTTGGTCCAGGCTGTATTAGAATTTAATTATTGCTTGAAAATGTTCCTGTCAAAAAAAATAAAAAAACCCACCCCTCCTCCCCATAATTTAGACAAAACCACATATTTCATCAGATTTCCATGAGAATTTGCACACTTATAGTTTTAGACAAACAGAAAAATACTGCCTGCACATGTTTTCCAAAGCGCATCCCCTCTCACCCTTTCCAACTGAAAATGAATGAAACAGCAGTTTAAAATTTATATGTAAATATTTTTTCATTTAATCTATGTGCCTACTCAAGTCCAGCAATAGTGAAGCATTGCCGGGTCAGCTAGTAATAATAATAAAAAAAGTGGTAAAGATTTCTCACACGTATATATAAACTCTTCCTCTGATTCTAACAACCATTTCCACAGGGAAAAATAAGATTATCTAAAGCATTCCGTAAGACTAGGAAACACAATCCCATGATCAGCAATCAGCATTGTACTATTTCCTCTTGAGATAAAAGAAATGGAGAAATTATTGGAAAATAATAATACTTTGGTGTGATATTGGTGACAGAATTTCTTTCCGGCCGGCCTCGGTAGCGTAGGGGCTAGAGTGCTAGCTCCACGTGCCGAAGGTCGCCGGTTCGAATCCGGCCGCGGGCATGGATGTTAAGTGTTGTGTGTCTGTGTGTGTGTCCTGTCCGTCCTGTGGCGTCCGCACTTTGAAGACTATATAAACACTGGATTTAACTGATTCACTGGAAGCTTTAATATAACACATTGAGCTGGCTGTATGGCCTCAGCTGCCAAAAGCCATAAAAAAAAATTTAAAAAAATTTCTTTCCGGCTGTGCAATCTGCCTAACCTATCCCTATAATCCTACCGTAGTACATATTCCTTAATTTGGAATTCGTACACCATATTAACGAATCTAAGCTTTGTCAGAAATGAATGTCTGCTTTAATGCCCACAAATATTCCAGCCGAGTACGGGATACGAACTGGCGACCCCTAGTACCCCAGTCACGTGTCGCCATACCGCGCGATGTCGAGATTTTATGTTTATTTTAGGTTATGACATTTCACATATTTTAATAAGCATTATTAAGAAACAAAGAGACAAACCCCCAAAGTTATTACTGACGCAATTGACTCGTGACCAGGAGTTCAAAGGAAGCGAAGTTCTTTTGGTCATTGTACTGCTGACTGAAAGGCTTTTATTACGTTATCCTGAGAATGTCCTACTACTGCAATCACCAATGATGTATTGTACTATTAGCTACACATTACAATTGCGTGAGCGTTCAGACTATACTTGTCAGACACTAGTTGATTGTATGTCATGATAAAAAATTTGAGATATTAATTTGGAGATTGCAAAAGCGAAAACGAAGTCAAGTCATGAAATGAAACAAAAACTGTAGCAATAACAAAAGACCAAATGTAAGTTTTATAACGCATGCTGAATGCAGCGGGTTAGCCCTGGAGTCGTTGATTTTAACCGGTTATCCATTTTGAATTGGTAAATTTACTTCGCTGTACTAACATTAATTGTTATAAAATTAATATTTAATATGCATGTTTTAATTTTTATATCCACTGTGAAACTATTTATGATTCAAGGAAGAATGGTGAAAAGCGACAGTTGTCTTTTAACAAAGAAACTGTGTTACTCGTAAGGCTTACAGAATGCATTTACCGATATTATAAATATAAGAATGATTAAAAATCCATCAGAGCAATGACCTGTCTTACATTGAGCCAGAAAATAAAAATATCTAAAAGAACACGAGATATAGTCAAGACATAAAAGTAGTCTATACGCCATGTTCACTCCCATGACCCTCCTCATCCTCCTCCTGTCTTGCAATGAATCCCGTTTCAGCTCCTTTATCATATCCGTCACTGATTGCATTCTGCGATAATTTCCAGAAACAAATCTAGCAGCCCTTTTTTGCACCCTCTCCAACTCCTGTATTTGATATGTAAAATGAGGGTCCCATACTACACTACCATATTCGAGCAATGGTCTGACCAAAGTTTTGTAACCCAACTCCCACACTTCTCTCGAACATCCCCTCATCACTCTCTCCAACAAATGCAGAATTTTGAAACCTTTTCCTACCACCTGTCCAATGTGTCCTGCCCAGTTAAGCTTGTTATCAAATGTAATGCCAAGATATTTACATTTCAAGTCTTCAGCAAGCAATTCTTTCCCCACCATATATTCATAATTAACCTTTTGTTTTTTATTTATGTATCTAATGAGCTGACTCTTCTTTGCATTTATCTTCATCCCATGTTTACCGACCCAACTAGATATCCTGTTCAGATCACCCTGCAACTGTTTACAATCCTTGATTCTTTTATATAGCATTATGTCACCTGCAAACAATCTAATTTCAGATAGTAAACAATCAACACAATTATTCATTAGAATAATGAATAGCAATGGTCCCAGTACACTACCCTGCGGCACTCCCATTTTTACTTCCACTTCTTTTGATACTACATTTCCTACCCTAACTTTCTGTTTTCTACCTTTTAAAAAATCTTCTACCCAGAAAATCACTTTCTCATCCACTCCAATAGTTTTTACCTTATTTACTACCATTTTATGGCTCACTCTGTCAAACCCTTTGACAGATTTAGTGCTACACTATCAATTTGGTCTGCCTTGTCGATTTCATCTGAAATATCTTGCATATATCCCAACAACTGAGATTCGCATGAACCCATGTTGCCTGCTTGAAAACCACTTACGTTCCTCACATATATTTCTGATGTGGTTTTGGCGGGCTTCTAAACACTTTAAATTTTAACGTTGAATTTTACGTTAAATAAACACTTTCGTTAAATAATAAATAGTACCGGGTGAATAACGTGTGTCAATAAACAATCTCTAACAAATAATCAAAGAGCTTACTTCCGCTGACCGGGACAAAACCCCGCTGTGCTGGCACTAGGTTGGGATGTGACACATTGACAAGTCCCCTTATCTTGTCTGGCGTCTGTTCACCTCATTCCCCCGCTCTACTGTCAATTGTGTACGGGGTGCTTTAATATATTAATTCCTTTCACCGAATATTTCTTATTACAAAATATTAAAATGTTTTACCACAAATAAATATTCACATATGTATCTGTCGCACCCTGCCCCTAAGTCCTACCAAGAATGCGTTAAAGTAACCTTACAAGATATGCATTGACTCTATCGTTATGTGAACAAGTTGTAGAGTGTCAGAATTCTGTTTTCAAGGTGAGCTAATCGTCTTCGAACACTTACTGTTTTAATTTGAATAGAAATCGTGGAAGTGGAAATCATGACATTTGTGGGTGAAAAATATTCTGCTGGACTAAAATAAGCTCCCGGAATGCAAATCTATTAAAGTTTAATTTCTTGAACTTTGAGTGGTTGTGCTGTTTTAGCGCACCTATATTAGTTGCTGAAATCTAAAGAAAAGTTTTGAATCTGAATATGGTGTCATTTAGCAATAATAATAATAATAATAATAATTTTAATAAAAACAAAAGTAGGAGAACTATAATTTTAAACCAATATTTTTTTCTGTAATTCCATATCAGTATGAATTGTAACTGGTGCCTAGTGATGGGACAAATTAATTTTAAAAAAATGACGCGTATATCATACAATACATTTTAGATTTTGCTTGTGCAAAACAGTTGATTCTTAAGAGGAATATGTGTCGTAGTGAGGTTTATTCGCCAATAGAATTTAATTTAAAATTTGAAACATCGCCAACTTCCTAGAGGGAGTATGTGCGCGTACGCGAGTTTTTCGATAGTTCGGCGAAGTTGAACGAGTAGGGTACCACAACCACCACGCCACTGGAAAAAAAGTGGTTCTGACAGACCAAATAAACAAAGGGTTGGTAGGGATGGGAGAGTTACCCCTAAGAGGATTGTTCACAACATGGGGTGAGAGGCAACTTCTCTTCACGCTCCGAGAGTTCCTCGCTAAGTATCGGAGCGCACCTAAGTCGACGCTGTCTCGCGTCTAACCAATAAATCGAGTTAAGCTTATTTTCCGTGTCGAAACAAAATACTGGAAACAGCACCACGATCCGAGCTCAGTATGCCTACACCTCGTGATTTACTGGCAAAGAAGATCAGCAAACAGAAAATGTAGCCTTTATTGATAAATTACAAGAGGTTTTTTCACTGCAAACGCAACTCCTCATAAATCTAAATCAGGTGCCTATAAAGTATAAGGAAGCTATAGCGAACGGATATTTGAGCAGACAGTAATAAGTCGAATTATTTCATCAGCGTCGAATAGTGAATAGATAACCAAACTGTTCAACTACGTACTTCTAACGACCCTTAGCTCATCATGATCAGTGTTCTGCCACAAGGCAGGCTCTCACATGACTGCTCTCCATGCTCTTCTGTCTTCTGCCCTTCTCTTCATATCCATGTAGTTGTCTGTAATCATGCAACTGCTTCTTCCTCTCACTCTCCTCCTACAAACTACTCCTTCCTAGGCGTCTTTTAGCAAGCAGTCTCCTCTCAGTAAGTGTAATAACACTGTTCCTCTTTCTTTCTTTTATGACTTGGGGTAATTTTCTCCTTTCACCAACCCTTTCCAGCACTTTAACATTACTTACATTACCCGTCCATCTTAGCCTCTCCATTCTCCTCCACATCCATATCTCAAATGCTTCTAACCGTTTGTCATTTTCTCGCCTCAGCATCTACGTCTCTGCCTCATAAAGAGCCACACTCCATACAAAACATTTGCCGATTCTTTTCCTGGGAGCTTTGTCTACTTTTCCACTTAATAGTCGACTCTTTCGCTACCGCAATGCGAGTTTTTTACCTCTTGGTGGCATCTCAAGTCTCAAGTCTTAGCTAGTTCTGGCAAATTTTTTTTCTCATGGCTGCAGTACTTGCTATACTCATTTAGGTGGTTTTTCGCAATCTGAAAGAAGAATGCTAGGTCGATCACCAAATTCTGACTCACAAAATTACACATTGTACCCGCAGAATTACACACATATCATACAGAACATGGCTTATTCTCCTCACAGACAGATGCAGACATTTGTTTATTTGATAAGTAACATGAAAATGGGAAATTCGTATTGGAAAATATTTCAGAACTGGGCTTCAACATGAGATGAATCTTATGTAGCACCAGAATGAAATCGACTGTTGATACTTAACTATTGCGGTAATGCATTTTAATTTCTTAAATAAATTTTCTCTTACTGATATCTCTTATTGTGGGGACCGAAATGAGTCACCTATAGAATTTTAATGTAGACCCCGTATTAAAATACTGGTACAGTAATATTAAGGTGGCTTCCCACGGCTCGCGCATTTGCCGGCGGAAACCGGTCCATCTACAAAGAGTGGGCCGTGGGAAGGATCCCGCCTGTGCTTGCAGGGATGGCGCGCCTCCATCCGTCGTCCAATCGGTAAACATCAAACGCCCGGGTAGCTGAAACTACAGTAGGCAAGGTGGTGAGGAGGCTGTGAGGTCTAGCCTGTGGTGCGTGCTGATCCGTGCACTACGGCTGATGTGGCGCGGCCTCCAAAACCAGGCGCCGAGGAGGGAAAGTTCAGCCTGGCGACACTGCACCTTAGGCAAGACTCTCCCGTGTAACAAAGGGTGGGCGTGTGCTGGCCCCAGTGACCATGAATTCCCCAGAGAGCCACAACTCAAGGGTTGAGGGCTCCACAGAAATCGACTTTCGAAAGGCCGGGAAGTTTCGAATCGGGAGGCGCCGAAGACCCGTGAGTTGTGTCGATATTCCGGCTCCTGCCAATAAATATTGGCAGGCTGATGAAGAGAATCTCTTGGTGAATCAATCAACAATATTTAAATTATCACATGAGAAAATTTTGCGAATTTTGTTCTCATGTCACAAAGTCTTACTGAAAGAGGTGTGCCTAGGTGAAGGAGGAAGAAGAAAATTGACGAGCTGCAGGATAAACTAACAGACGGGGGCTCACAACCAGCTTTCGAGGATAGCAGTTGCAATTTAATTTTAGCAGACAGTATGGCACTATTCTACTTTGTGTCTGTACAAGAACCTCCAGGTGACTGTAGGGTGAATAGGTGCAAGATCCCATTAAATCATAACTTCCTTTGCTGCTCTAAGACATCTCATCATGAAAACGCATTTCTACGAAAAAAGACAGTGGTGTGCAATTTTGGTTCATTTGAGTTCGTGCCCTTTAACGGCCTAGGCAAGGAGACTTGAACGATTAGTAGTCTCTCAACCAAACAGTTAACTGAGCTAATAGTTTAAAAGCCGAGAGCATTAAATAGTGTTGAAAGACGGACCATACCATATATGACTTTTGTGAATGCAAAGCAATACTGGCGCCCTTTATTCATGCTTGTTTTTATTAGTATAACAAGCATTATTTTGCAGTGATCGTTTATGTTTGCAACAGGTTAATGTTTATCGAACGCTCCAAGGAATTACTAAAATCATATATGATATTTTCAGTAGACTACTTTACCGATTTTGATGATATTTGGCTTAATGGGTGTAATTTTGTCCAACTTAAAATATAGGATAGTTTTTATCTCGATTATTGACCTCAATATTTATTATTGCGAATTAAACGTTTGTCATATGACAGTGGTTTGTAAATTCCATAGTTTTCTAACAGATGGCGGTGTGTTAATTTATCGTCACAGGTTGGGTAGACCATCCAATAGATTGCGTTGTGTTTCGATTTGTTTATGCTACAGTCTGTTCCACGCCATACGTGTGTTTCTTGAATTTTAATTGTGCTGTGTATTGTGTTATAATTATACTATATCGTTATGCATCGTTTGTGTGTGTTATTATACCTAACGACAAAGTATTTACACACGTGAATATAACATTGAAGAAAACGTTACGATAAATTCAAAAACGTGTAAGAATTTCTTGCTTGCTTCTCATTTTTCTTCTTTTCGTTATGGCCAGCGCTCCAGAACTCCTTCATTATTGCACTGTGTTTTCTCTTTCCTCCTCCCTACCTTGGAATCCTGCCATATTCGAAATCTGCTTTCGAATTTTTTTTCTTTCTATACTGTTCACTGATATTATTTCGTACAGCAATGCGTGACCGGGAGAGTGTGTTCGGAGTAATCGTGCTATTTTGGCATCAAAAAAATGTTGACGTCGACGAAATTAACTGTTGCCAGGTAATCTAATGTCTTTTAAATCAATAGACACTATTGTAAATGAAAATTAAGCCGTAAATTTTCCAACTGAGTTTCTTTGGATATAACGGGAATTCCACCACACAGTCTTCGGTTAAAGATTGGTATACTGATTATTCTTCTTCGTAATTCCTAGATCATGCAATGGTACACGTTTGGTCATCAAAAGGATCACCGGATATGTTCTTGAAGCAACTATTTTGACTGGAAAGTTTGAAGGAGAAATCACCCTGTTGCCAAGTAGGGCTATTCTAATGATACCGTCAGAATCTCCAATAGCATTTAAAAGGCTTCAATTTCCGATTCGTTTGGCTTTCGCTATGACCATAAATAAGTCTCAAGGCCAAACAATGTCCGTTTGTGACTTAGTCTTGGAAAATACGTATTTCTCCCATGGGTAGCTATGTCTGCTCACGTGTGGGGGAAACCATCAAATCTATTTGTATTAACAAAAGACAGGCCAAACCAAAAATATTGTACACCAGTTAGTGCTCAGATAAATTAAAATTATAAATTGTAATAACTTACAATAATGAAAATAATTGTTAAAAATGTTTAAAAATCAACTTCATCTACCTCATTTATAAAAATTTCAATAAATAAATATTTTTTTAAATATCAATTTTTTATATATTTTCAATTAAGTAATTTGTAATAAAATGTAAATTAAATTTTTTTATGTTCGTTTGTCCTTAATTTCAACTCTCCGAAATTCTTTACCAATTACATTTGAATTTTCAAATCGATTAAAACGTTTTTGTCTTTTTTTAGCGAACATTAATTTGACTGCAATAGGAAGATTAGAATAACATACTATAACTACTGAGTCACAGCAACGCCTGACCGGGTCAGCTAGTCGTAAAAAAAGAAAAGAAAAAGAAATGTAGCTTACAAATGTAAATGAAGTACCACATTTTTACTTATGTATACTCTTTTTTATAAAATTTATTTGGTACTATGAAAGACTATGGGAAACTATGTTGAAATCCAGCATTTCTTCAGCGAATATCCAGATTTTTCATCAGCATTACATTATGCCGCCTTGACAGAAGCCAAATGCGCGGAAAAATTTTAAGTGTGTCATATTGGTGACTGAAATGTGGTTCGTGGTTAACCGACTAATAATGACATTCACATTAACATTTTTCCGATATGACGTTGACGTAAATAACATAACTTGGCAAATAAGGAAACCGATAGAACGGTAGTGAAGATGGAATCGCCTTTTCGAAAATTCACGATTTGCTATGAAACGTGAAAGGGCTTTAATGCCGGGAAGTCATTAAACCACGGGTGTGTAGACACAGGGGCTGCCATCCACAGATTTTATGTGAGTCGTAGCGGGTACAAAGGCCGTAAATCCAGCCTGGTCTGCCTGCAAATGAGCATCGACCGAACGGAGAGTTTTGTGACCGGACGGGGTACCTGCAGATTTGTGGCGTTCAAGGCAGCATTGGAGCGCCACTTTTTGACTGTTTTCAGATACAATACTGCAGATATAGATCACGTAATGGACCATGCTGGCTTTCTCTTCATCACAGGATGTTTCGCAATGCAGTAGGAAGATACACCTTGGTACGGTCGCGAAAAAGTATAATTGATAGGCATCCAACTACCTCGAGGGATTTCATTAGACCGAAAGTTCTTCGAAATGTTGGATGATGGTAGACTGGAAGAGCTGCAAAGAAATGAACTTGAAACCCAGTGTCTGGCGTATAGATGTCCCTCAGTTCGGTTTCTAACCTGCTTTCAGCAATCGCCAAAGTCAGTGTTGGAAAAGTTACAAATTTTCGATTCAAAAAATTATTCACTGCAGCAATAAATTGGAACATATCATTCCAACCGTCTAGTTCACTTAGTCCCTGTCCCATTCCCGTTAAACCTGGCCATAGGTTATAAAATTTGCAGTACTATAAATCTGTTAAGGAGTTGTCTCTGTTTCTCTACAACGCAAAAATTGCTGAAAGATTTCGAAGTATTTTGACTGTTTGGAAGCTTAGCCTTTGAATTAAAACCTGAGTTATATATTATGACACTACATTTCCTGGCACCGATGTTCTTTACATCAAATTTTTTATCTATAACCTCTCAAAACTTAAAAGCTACTGAGACAATTTTCAAGGAGTTTTCACCATTTCAAACCTTACATTCTGACTTAAAACCAGAGGAATATCTTATAAAACTATGTCAGCTGGCACTATGTCAGCTGTGATTATGATATTTGCTGAAGAAAACACAAAAATTTAGTAGAAATATAATAACGAATGTAGTTATTGAACGGTAAAGCAAGAAAATTCGTCTGGTCTTGCGATCTGATGACAGTGTTTCGATTTACGGAACATTCTGCCTCTGCCCAAAGTCCAGACGGAACTCATATGATTAAGCAGAACTCGCAAAATTTATTGACCTCACCGAAAGCAAGCGAACTTCTGAAGAGTGATAAAAACTTTATTTTGAAACTTCCAGGCAGTTGACCTCACCGTCATCTATTGATTGTTGCTCATAAACCTTACAGAGCAGTTGGTTTCACAAGCCCCTGTGGCCAAATGGATAAGGCATCGGTCTCCTAAACCGGGGATTGTGGGTTCGAGTCCCACCAGGGGTAAACATTTTTAATTCTTCAGTAGCAAAGTTTACATTCAGCTTCATTTATTAAATAGAAGGAAAAAAAACCGATTAGAAGATAACAGCCTAGCAGTAAACCTAGGTCGAAATTAATTCACTAGCTCTTCCAAAATGGTTACAGATCTATGTGCCAATTTTTAATATCTTTTTGTTTTGAGATAACTGAAGTTACCAAACGTCATAGCAGAAATGGCACTCGAGATAAATTTTAGCAGTTGGCCGTATTTTTTGTTGTTGAATTATAATGTTTAGTCTGTATAAGTCTACACTTCTTTTATATTATTTCGTTTATTGCGAATAACTGGTTCAGTGATTTTAATGCACATTCTTACTGTAATGCTAAAGGATAAAAATGAATAAACGAGGCTACTTATGTCGTAAAACACCGAACAATTGTAATAAAAGCAAACACGGTTAAATAATTAAAATTTGGGTATTTTTTACGGTTATGATATTGGTCATCAAAACTACCGAAGTGAAGCCAGCTTACAGTTAGTTTCCACGTGTAACTGTATTATATTTGGCTCATCGTTGTAGATGAGCGATTATCACTTTTTTTCGTATCATCTTTGGTGGAGCACGAGACATTGGTACCAGTACAGAGGAGTCCGGTGTGTAGTTATGTGAATGGGAGGGCATGTATCCTAGACAGAACCACATTTGTCGGATCCGGAGCAGTTTCTTTATTGGAGGAATGTTGTGTTGTCATCTGTCTGTGAAACGTGAAACTATATTCTGTGTGTGATAAGTGTATTCTTTGGTTTGTTAGATGAGGCGGAGATTGAGGATCGTCCCAGCATTCTCCTTGATGACCGCTGGAAACCGCCAAAAAACCTCAATCAGAACAGATGGTACTCGGAAACCATGATTCGAACCTAATCTATTTGTACTTCTCCGATGCAGAGTTCCGCACACCTTAACGCGCAAGGGTTTTGGCTTTCTTAAAGTTAGTACTTTTGAAATTCTGCATTCCGATAATGTGTGCACATTATCATAGTCAGAAAAGGAGTGTAATTTATCGATTTAAAATTGGTATTTCATGTCTGCTACAAACCTGGCCATGAATCTGGTATCAGCCAACTTTATCAAAATTAGATCCGAGAGACAATCGCATTGCCAGTTGTAAAAATTTTAGGAATGCTGTATGCACGAGGATTAGGTCTCATCCAATCAAATATCATTTGGCTCCTCAAGTGGTGCATCCTAATACCACGAGACTGATCTACGCCCATCAGGGAGCGTCCATAAACCACGTAGCTCCATTTTGTCCTCCTGTGAACCCTTTCCCCCTCACGTAGCCCAATATGGCTTTTGCCTCAACCCCTCCCCCACTTATCACGTAGCACGTAGATTTTTTTACCTATTGGTTCAGAAGACATTTTGTACTGTTTCCGCTTGTCAGTCTATCGTAAATTACATGCAGAGATAATTAAATGCCGGAAATAAATATTCACATGTTGTTGTGTGTTCTGTACCTCATTTTAACTGTGACAAATAATATTAATGGCCTGGCTCGGAACCCCGCCCCCCAAGACATAGCCACGTAGTTTATGGACACTCTGTTCTGAGGAGGCATCCATTTCTCCAACGGAATCATTATAAAAGGCTGGACAAGCATTATCGGTGCAGAGCATATTCTTGCCTTCAGGGTTAGAAGCGTTCTTTAAGTTGGAGAATCATGAAATGATCAACAGCCACATGACATAGAAGGAAAGATGACACCGCTGCTTAAAACTTCTGAAACTGATTGTGGCTGTTTCATCTCGGACAAAATAATCCGGAGGCCAATAGTTCCTTAATCTATTTACGGCTTGGGACTGAAGGGGTAAGAATCGTAAGAGAGAAAGTAGATAAAAACTTCTCACAAGTCAGACATTCGCTATTTAATGTCATACGGTTCACAGATGATATAAGTAGGAGGAGAAGGATGGACCAAGCCAGAAACCGGGAAAACCCGTGACGTCACAAGATGGCCGCCTGTTAGTTCTTTGGCCGGCCAAGATTGCGGGGACCGTTAGTTCTTTGGCTGGCCAAGATGGCGGGCCGTTAGTTCTTTGACCGGCCGCACAGATGGCAGCATCTCCTGGGGGCGCTGGACCGTTAGTTCTTCGATCCGCTGATAGATGGCAGCACCTAGAGTTGCTATAGTCACCGCTAGATGGCCTGGCATGCTCATATGCGTGAAATATTTCGGAACCCCCGTTTTCGGGCCTGCGTGAACACGCTCTGTTTGCTTATCCATTAGCCATTGCGAAATCTGTACTCTTCGCGTCGGCTGACTATTTCTGTTCTGGCAAGATGCAAATATTTCAGCACAGTAAAATATTTTCTTCGGTTCTGTGTCGTGAAATATACTTAAGCGTAA
Source organism: Vandiemenella viatica (assembly GCA_031002005.1). NCBI lineage: Eukaryota > Metazoa > Arthropoda > Insecta > Orthoptera > Morabidae > Vandiemenella > Vandiemenella viatica. The sequence goes on along the minus strand of JARYHS010013631.1, from coordinate 58,076,388 downwards.
ATCATTGCAATTTTACTAAAAACAAAAAAAAAGTCCACATTGAAACGACCTCGGTAGTATTGGGGCTAGAGTGCCGAAGGTCGCCGGTTCGAGTCCGGTCGCAGTGTTTTTATTGAAAAAGCCGTTCCAACTCGTCAATTTCAAAACGAAAATCAAAATTTTAGTTTCCACACCTAGAGAGGGCAGGTTCACCCAAAAATTTGTCTTTGATGAGCTGCTATTAACAAATGTCTTTTTGCCAAACATTGCCAAGAGCTTAGTTCCAGCCACCAGCTATACTGATGGCACATTAAAATCAAGTATGTGTGGTGAGCACTGAGATGTAAAGACATGCTATCATCTGCCTATCATGTAACACCTTAGTGTGGACGTCGTGTGTCGGGTCCCTTTCCTGCAGTTACTTGTATGTATGTGGTAACTTATGAAATTGTGGTATATGCATGGACATATGTGTGTGTACGTGTTCCTGTGTGGTTATGTGTGTAATTATGGTGGTAGGAGTCTACTTGAGATGTTTCCATCAGTGGCCACCTATGTAGATGTAATCATTTGGTATAATGAGCACCGTGGTTTGTGGCAAAGAAATGAAATATTTCGCACATCCTGTAGCTATTCAGTCTGGACCTAGGGTGTTCAGTCCTTTTCCTCCAGTTACGTGTATGTGTGTGGTGATGTATGGTAACTGTGTGTATGCATGGACATGTGAGTGTGTGTCTTTCTATGTGGTTGTGTGTCTATCCCGATAGGATTCTACTCGACTTTGAGATTTCACAATGACTGGCTACCTATGTGTTGAAGTAATTAATTGATAATGTGATAAGTACTGAGGTGTATGGCAAAAACATGTCATCCATTGCACACACTCTAACGTCTGTCTGATGGTTTTTTGGTCAGTTATGTTTGTGTGTGAGACCTAGTATGAGTATGGGAGTTATGATATTTGTCTGATGACCATGTGCGTACTGATACTCGTGGTATGTCGGACAAATATTACTGAACAGCAGAAAAGGCTTGTGGCGTGGGATAGAGGTGGTGCTGATCATGTGAACAGCTTTGTACATATTACCAACGATACTGAATGGCAGAGAGGTCTGTAGTGTAAGTTAAATGATATGATTTTGATGTGAGGAGTTTGTTACTTGGAACACATGTTAATGATGATTTTTTTTGTCAGTCTTGAGCCATGAGGGTTCTGTCCCACTTTTTCTTTGCCATGATTGGGCTGGTTGTTGTGTTGAGCTCGCTGTAGGCATGGATATATGTGTCTGTGTGCGTCTTTCTCTGTGTGTGTATGCGTAAGTATGGTGATACCTTCCTTAAACTCATTTATCTGGACGTATGAACTGCTGTTCCTCCCATATGTTTGTGCTTGTGTGGAGACGTATGGGTTTGTGGGTGAGACCTAGTATGAATATGGTGGTTATCATATCCGTCTGATAGACAAGTGTCCATTGTAACTCATGGTACCTGGGTCACATGTTACTAAATGACAGAAAGGGTTGCGGTGTGGGAGAGATGTGGCTGTGATTTTCAAACTTCACACATCCTGTAACTCTTTAGTTGGATCTAGCATGTTCAGTCTCTTTCCTCCAGTTATGTGCATATGTGTGGTGATGAATGGAACTGTGTGAATGCATTGACATGTGTGTGTGTGTGTATGTGTGTCTTTCTATGATTTTTGGCCAGTCATGGGTGTTCTGTACCACGTTTTCGTTGCCACGATTGGGCTAGTTATTGAGTCGAGATCGCTGTAGGCATGGAAATGTACGTGTGTATGCGGCTCTATCTGTGTGTGTGTGTGTTTTTTTTTTTGCGTAAATGTGGTGATACCTTCTTTTATCTCGTTTGTCTGGGTGTATGATGTGCTGTTCCTGCACTGATGCTTGTGTGAGGTGACATATGGATTTGTGGGTGAGACCTAGTATGAATATGGGAGTTGTGATATCTGTCTGATGACCAAGTGTCTACTGCTACTCGTGGTACATGGGGAGCACATGTTACTGAATGGCAGAAAAAGCTTAGGTGTGGGATAGACGTGTTGTGCTGATGTGAACAGTTTTGTACCTAGCACACATGATACTGGATGGTAGTGAGGTCTGTAGTGTGAAATAATCAGATGATGTTGATGTGAAGAGTATGGTGCCTGGAACATATGTTACTGATGATTTTTTGGTCAGTTATGAGCCATGGGGGTTCTACCCCACTTTTTCGTCGCCATGATTGGGGCTGGTTGTTGTGTCTAGCTCGCTGAAGGCATGGAAATGTGAGTGTTTGTACGTCTCTCTCTGTGTCTGTATGTGTAAATATGGTGATACCTTCTATAAACACGTCTGTCTGGACGAATGATTTTGCTGTCCCTCCACTTATGTTTGTTTGTGCTAGTGTATTGAGATTTATGGATTTGTGGGTGAGATCTGATAGTCAAGTGTCTATTGCAACTCATGGTACCTGCGTCACTTTTTTACTGAATGGTAGAAAGGGTTGCGGTGTGGGAGAGACGTGTTGACTGTAAATGTAATCAACTGGGCGTGATGAACACTATTTATGGTGAAAACATGCCATCTTTTGCACACCTTCTATCTCGCCAGTCTGATGAAATGTAAGGAGACTTCTGTTTTTTCAGCCAGTCATGAGGCAAGAGAGTACTACACCACTTTTTTGTTTCCATGATTGGTACCGGTAGTTGTGTAGTCTTGGATAAGTGTGTCTGCGTCTGTCTTTGTGCATGTAAGCGTAAGTAACTCGTCTGTCTGATGATTTTTGTAACGATAGTTCTGTCCAGTTAATCAGTTGTAACGACAATTCTGCCCCCATTTCATCGTTTCCGTGATGCTTGCTGTTAGTTCTGTCGACCTCGCTGTATGCATGTACAAGTGTGTGCGGGTGTCATTCCTTTGTGGATTTGAGTATAAAATATATGGTTATAGAATTATGCTCACCATCAACGTGTGCTTCTAACCATTGTTTCAGGGCTTAGACAATCTCCCATTTCGATGTGCTCTTTACAGTTTACTGCCGTTTGTGTTGGCATGTGAATTTTGATTCTCACTACATAAAAATCATTTAACAGAGAGGGGTGATGTACCAGAGAAGCGAAGGACTTGGGTACAAACCCACAGTCAGACCATTGCTTGTGTGGTGTAGTATGGAGTCCACATTTTTTGTACATCAAATGCAAGGTGCAAAGGAGGGCAGTTAGATTTATCTGTGTAAAATATTCAGTAAGTGACATAATAAAGGAGCTGGGGCTGGGATGTCATTGGAAGATAGGAAGAGTGTTGAGGGGCTGTAGGTGGCTTATAATGCTGTTAGAATGGATATTGGTGGGAATAATTATGAGTGGTGTATGAAGCCTAAGTTGACCATGACCACAATCTCGCACTAGACTTTAGGTGATGAGGCCTGAGTGGATAAAATATCTAAACACCCACTTTGACCTAACAATTTACGACAGTTCAAATGTGAGCACTATCTTAGGCGTAATAGAACCTATGGTGACGTTTTGGATACTTGTCGATGTGTGGGGATCTTCTATAAAAATGTGGGTTATGATGTCTGTTTGATGACCAAGAAACTATCAGTGAGCTAAGAGCATTATGGTAAACTTTATCGTGGTTACTTGAACAAAGCATGCCAATTACAAACAAATGTCAGACTTGGTCCTGAATCCGAAAGTTGGCGTTAGATGTGAACATTTTAAGCCGAAATGGAGAACTCCCCCTGGGTCCTGATTTATTGAAAAATAATTCCTGGAAAAGGGAGAATTTCCCTGAAAACTGTAGTAGAACCACCTTAAATCAACATTTTGATACCTGGCTACTGATTAGCAGAAGACTTTGCGAATTTTGAATTTTTGGTTTACTTTAACGCACGAACAGAAGGTAACCCTGTCTGTAACTGATCAGGGGTTGGATTGGGAATCATTGGAAAACAGAAGGTGGTTTTGAGGAAGTGCTGTGTGTATGTTGGCGATGAGGCTAGGGGTGGATCTTGGTCAAAGAATTAGGAATAGGAATATCAGTAGAAGCTGGCACTGGATTTCTTCTATAAGGGAGTATCTCCACCTTGTCACAGGCGATGGTCCTCAGGCATGTTCTCTGTGCTTAGCGTGACTCGATTTTTTATCACATAGGACTGGCGTACTTCGATTCGACAGGGGTGATGAAATTAGTAAGATTATACAGACGTATTTCGTCCCCCTGATTTATTGAAAAATAATTTCCTGGAAAAGGGGAGAATTTCCCTGGAAAACTGCAGTAGAACACCTTAAATGAGCATTTTGGTACCTGGCTACTGATTAGCAGAAGACTTTGCGAAAGCACTGCCTTAGCGTGACTCGATTTTTATCACATAGGACTGGCGTACTACGATTCGACAGGGGTGAAATTAGTAAGATTAACAGACGGTATTTCGTTCCTGGAACATACGTGCTGTGCTGTAAAATACAGTTAAAGGTGGGTATATCTCTCTGTTTCTAGTCAATCACTGATGTGTCACAAGGGATTGATTGGAATTTTAGACAAAGTACAGCTAAGGACACTCAATTTGTGATTGCTTACGAAAGCATAACAGAATTGATACATAGATTGATCTGGATAGACAGACGACAAAGGTTTGACCTTGATGGCAACAATTACGAGTGTGGTTAAATATTTTATACCAATGGCAGCAGAGATAAGTTAGATAAATAAGGCGTCGTACTGATGCTAATATGAATTCTATCTTCCCTCACTGCATTCCATGAGCTTTGCCATGGTCATACTGGAAACTTTGATTTTTTCTAGCTTTGGTGTGGGAAAGGCTTTGTCACAAATATTTTCAAGTGGCCTCTTGTCCAAAGACATGGTTGAGAAATAGGCTTGAAAAAAAATTACATGCTGATTGGTTTGATATCATGTATTCACTTCAGAAATGTCTGTAGGAAAAGAAACTGGTTTTCAAATCGACAACTTTGCTTTATTTTAGCGGCTCTCAATTCATCGAGGTCATACTTACATACATCAGTAAACCCATTCAATGCCTCTTTGAGTTCAAAAAGTGTCTGTGTTTCAGTACCCCTAATTTAATACATCCTTTAAAATACACGGACTGTAGGTGACACTCGTGAGTTATATTATATTGTTCATAATGAATCCATCATGATGTGAAAAGTGAATTTGTTTCCAGTCTCTTCATCGGTGAATTAATTTTTAATGTCTGCCTGCTTCGATGAACGGAATTTTTTTTATGGTTTTCCCTACCTTCGTCGGTGAATGTCTCTTGGTTTCAATGAAAGGATTTCACCATTGATGGGTTTTTGAGGCTACGAATTTTGAAAGGAATAACGTATGTGTGGTATTGCTATACTTTATCACAATAATTTCATTTTTTAAAAACTTTTTAACGTCTCTCTAACAACGTGGTCTTTAGAGACGGGGAAAGGATTGGGGGCAAGGAATGGGAAGGAATTCGGCCATGGTCTTTTAAAGGAAGCATCCCGGCATTTGCCTGGAGTGATTTGGGAAACCATGGATGCCCGGACGGGGGATTCGAACCGCCGTCCTCCCGAATGCAAGGCCAGAACACTAAATAATTTCATGAAAACAGGTACACATAGAATTCTTCCTCGGTTTTATATCTGGAGTTTATGACGGTTTTTTTTTCCATATCGAACGTTAAAAGGAAACATTTATGCTTTTTTCCATTATAACAAGCTGGCGCCATACTCTCTAGGTGTGGAAACTAAAATTTTGATTTTCGTTTTGAAATTGACGAGTTGGAACGGCTTTTTCAATAAAAACACTGCGGCCGGACTCGAACCGGCGACCTTCGGCACTCTAGCCCCAACACTACCGAGGTCGTTTTAATGTGGACTTTTTTTTTGTTTTTAGTAAAATTGCAATGATTTACGCTTAAGTATATTTCACGACACAGAACTGAAGAAAATATTTTACTGTGCTGAAATATTTGCATCTTGCCAGAACAGAAATAGTCAGCCGACGCGAAGAGTACACATTTCGCAATGGCTAATGGATAAGCAAATAGAGCGTGTTCACGCAGGCCCGAAAACGGGGGTTCCGAAATATTTCACGCATATGAAGCATGCCAGGCCATCTAGCGGTGACTATAGCAACTCTAGGTGCTGCCATCTATCAGCGGATCGAAGAACTAACGGTCCAGCGCCCCCAGGAGATGCTACCATCTGTGCGGCCGGTCAAAGAACTAACGGCCCGCCATCTTGGCCGGCCAAAGAACTAACGGTCCCCGCCATCTTGGCCGGCCAAAGAACTAACGGGCGGCCATCTTGTGACGTCACGGGTTTTCCCGGTTTCTGGCTTGGTCCATCCTTCTCCTCCTACTGATATAACTAGATCAAAGTGTGTGTTTCCATCTTTTTTGCTGCTTTCGTGTTCTATAAATTCATTAAGCAAGATCATAAATAAAAAGAAAATCGGATATATTGGTCTTATAAAAACTCGGAAACTACATAGCAGATTTCGATGGGGTTTTCACCGTTTTAAAGCTTATAATCTTAATTCAATCGTTTGGCATGTCTTACGTTTCAACGTTAAATAACGCAGGAGCATTAAATGAAATTCTGAACGTATGATGACAAATCTAAAAGATGGTAGGATTAAATGTTTAATACTTCGCACTAAACACACAACTACAATGTCTCTGACCATAGCCTTTAATGAAAGTAATAAGATAACTTTACAATAATAACTATTTTGCACACTAAACAAAACTTGAAGTATTCTTTCTTTTGGTTCAGGATATTCAATTTTTAAACGCCATAGATAGCCGTAAAAACAACAGAGACTTTTCGTTAAGCTCAATCTCTGGACAATGTCTTTGGTCATCAGCATTAGTATTCTGTTTACGATAATATTATTCGGATTCACTTTCGATATTTGTATAAAAGGCTGAATCTGCGGAGTGAAAGTATATGGCGTTTCGAGCAAAAAGTATATCCATTCATTTCGCAATTGAATCAAATGTGAGTTTCTAACATAATCGAGCGTTGTTCAGTAATGTAGTAATACAATTTTTTCACCAAATTAACGAAGCTTGATACTAATGAATCTTTTAGGACGAATTAAAATAGTGTTAGTGCAAATAAACTTCAACCCACCCGTTTCTTGGTAGGGGGCGGGTGAATCTAGGTTTGCTTTAATTCCGAAAAAAGTTGGCGCGAATTTTATGAAACTTTGTACAAATATTTTTCATTGCTGGAATAAAAATTGAGTACGGGTAATCTACGCCAACTATACCGGGCAATGTCGGGAACTCTGCTAGCAAATCATAAAATTAAAGAATGAGATTAATATATCTAATTTATACGAATTAAGATACATATACAAAAGATACCCACAAAGCGGAAACGTCTAATGATGATGATGATACAAAGGAGATGCAATATAAAAGACTCTTAAGTCCTCGTCTTTTAGTATATAGAATGTGTTTCGACAGGGATTGATTAAAAGTATCGAGACAGTACAGAGGGGATCCGTTTTGTGGTTGCTTGCCAGATCCGTTGAGAAAGTGGCACAGAATAGACAAAGCGTTGTCGCTGGGATTGGCTGGCAGACTGACGACATAGTTGCCAATCGAACATCTTCGCTTTACTTAGCACTGCGGGAAATTGTTTCACCTACCAACGAATTTGGTTAACAGTGTCAGGAGAGAGAATGCCAGGAAACGAGATCCCTTATTCATAGCTTGTGTATTCTTTCTTCTATTTTGGCGATTGGGATTGGAATATGCAGGGGACAGATCGGTATAGTTGAAATCTCGCTCTGCTGTCCAAACTTTGTGAACTGCAAAATGAAGATGCAAAACTGAAATCATCAAAGCCCGAGATCAAGTACACTTTGAGTTTTTTTTTTTTTTTTTTTTTTTTTTTTTTTTTTTTGCGCCTCGTCGACAGTTAAGGTCATTAGAGGCGGGATGGGATTGGGGACAAGGAACGGGAAGGAATTCGGCCATGACCTTTTTGAAGGAAGCATCCCGGCAATCGCTTGGAGTGATTTTATAGGGAAACCATGGAAAGCCCAAATCTGGATACCAAAACGGTGATTCGAACCCGCGTCCTCCCGAATGCGAGGCCTGAACGTTAACCGTTCACCCACCACTCTCGGTTTGAGGTTAGAATTTCATGCTTATACTGTTATGTTCTCAATGGACCTTAGGATTAATCGAGCCCGATGTTGGGTCAACCAGGTTGTATGAGAGTACCAATAAATAACGTGAGGCGATTTTCCAGATTCCCGGACCCCCCCCCCCCCCCTCTGGTGAGATCTGGTCTGTAAGAACTCCTCCCTCCCTAGAAATCGCCCTCGCAACTTTTTGAGACCTTTTTTTTTTAGGTCTCACCCTTCCAAAGCCGGTTTCACCGCCACATTTCGACTAAATATCCCCCTAAAATCTACTTTCGCGTCATTTGTAGACCTTCTTTTTTTTTAGCTCTACAGTCCAGAAAAAATTTCCATACATCACGTGAGATTTCCGTTGACCCCCCCCCCCCTCCCCCTTGGTGAGATTTCGCCGGACCCCGGCCCCCCACCCCCAATTTCACCTCACGTAAATTATGGACGCCCTCTAATGTTCATATTTTCAGAGTGCTTATGATGTTAATATGTATGGCATATTTTAAATTATGTGGTAATATGAATAATGGTTTGAGTTGAATGAAGTACACAGACATAGCTCAAATTGATAGATTTATTTCACAAAAAAATATGAATTTAATGATGACACGTAAATTTTATTTTTTTCATTAAAACCAACTAGCGTGAAGCTTGGAACAAGTGCAAAGAAAATGGAAAAAATGTGGAGCATGGAGCATTAATCAAGGCACAAAGGTTGTCAATTATTCCCTGTAAACAATTTTCTCGTGTATGCATGGCACAAACTTTACCACTGAAGTCTGGAGTCCATAGTGTGCTGCTGTCGTGGCCTATTTTCTCTGCTGAAGAGAACAGGTTTGGTGACATACAATGTATCGAACCCACTTCTAATAGATTGTTGACAGGTGATCAGCTTGCTAGCCAGACGAAATCTTCGCGAACCATGTTTCCGAACGATGCGAATACCAGTCGCCGAAGTGAAAGAGGAAGTGTCTTCTTCCATCTTCTTTCCAGCCAGGTTGGCTCAGTTCTTTCCTCCTAGGTCTCATTCTGTCTAGTTCCTCCAATCGCGAGTCTCTTGCAGGATTGGTCGGTCATATAACAACAAGCGTAAACATCCTGCGGTTAGCTGCTTTTCCTCCCCTGTATTGCTCACGATCGCCAGATAACGAGAATTCCTCCCTCTTCAACTGAACGTGACTTTAGGCGAGTATCCCAGGTTGACACAAGGTGTGGAAAATAATTTATAGATAGTCGGAGCTCAAACTCTGGTATTGCCATGTTGTAAATATCTCATGGGATTTCTATAAGGATGCCACAGCTTTACTTCATAGAGGTAAACACTACAGTAACCTTGAGTCGATAGTTTTTTTTGTTTTTGTTTTTAAATCATCCTTATCACCGGAAACGAACTTATATAGAAAAACGTTTTTGTGAATGGGGTTAATCTTATAACTACCGTTTCGTTTGCAACATTCCTCTTTGAATATTTCAATCTTAAAGTTTCACATCTGATTATAATTTTGCTAGTAGACTTGGGTTCAATCCACTGGTTCACTTGTAACATTATTACAACCCGATAATTGTTATTGTATTATTTTATTTTCAACTATCCAAAATAATTATATAAATGTCTGTAACTTGTTGTAACATTTCCGGGTTTCCGCAGATAGTGATTTGTATTTCAGTCGAGCTAGCATAGTCAATTTATTACATTTAAGAATTTTAGTGTAGTATCTTTGGTCCACAACATCTGGGACTGGGAGCAAGAAACGACAAGGAATTCGACCATGTCCTTTTAAAAGTTTCATCTGGGTATTCACCTAGAGCGAATTCAGAAACAATGGAAAACGGAAATCTGGACGAGTTTAGAACTTGCATCCACCACAATGCGAGACCAGACCATTACCGCTCAGCCACCGATATAGATTATTTTGACCTTCGCAGTTTCGAGCCGTGAACTTAATTCCTTCCCATTTCTGAGTCCTCTGTCGGAGGTAATTGAGGAATAAGAAGACTACTATTACATAAGAGTCAGGTACTTGTGGAAATTCGCCAGAATTTTGAAACAGTGCTAGAGATTTTACTTTTTGCGTCAGTGTTAAGCTGCGTTCCCATGACGTCTCTTAACGGAGGCCTCCCGGGACGGATACCCAACAACACTCCATGGGAACGGGGCCGCCTCTGCTAGCGGGGACGAGACGCAGCTACCCACTCTGTGTCGGTAAACATCGCAGGCGTGTGTAGTGGTGCGCTGTTGCCATCGGTTTGCAGCAGAGGTGCGCACCAATTCTTTTGCTATAAAGTGCTCTGTTGCAAACGACACTAGGCAACGTGGAGAGGAGGTGGTGGTGGGGTAGCGAGGGCTAAACTGCGGCGCGCGCTCGTCCCTGCTACACTTCGGCGTGCGGCGTACGTCCTACGTTACAAGAGGTCGTGGGAACGCAGCTTTATAGGGCTGGACACGCTCTTTGTGCATCAAATATCATCCGCGACTGCATGGCTGTATCTTTTTAGAGCGGGACACTTGTGTCAGCTCTATCCATTTATATACAATTGGCCGTTTGTGATGTTTTTATCAGTTTCTTATAAAGCGGCTGCTTGATTTCACCTTAGGCATCATGTGAACGGCGTTCTGAAGAAGTTAAGCCATCGTGGCAGTAGCTGGACTGTTCTCCGGTGACGCAGCCCGTCAGTCGGTGGCCGCAATCGATGCTGGCTGCAGCTGACGTTTTTCCCCGCTCGACGGAGGTCCCGTGCCCATATATAAGGCAGGCACTGTGCCCTGATTTACGGACTCCCCGAGGGCTGCGGGGTAATGGCCGCAAGAAGAACGACCGCTACACGGAAAACTATGCAGGTGGCGTGGGCGGGAGCAGACTTTCTCTCAGGGAACATGTTTTATAAACAGGATGCCTGAACGCACATCTTTCACCGTAAACTTTGTTCGTCTGACCTACCCTTCAAATGAACCAACTTTTCTGATGAATACTTGCTACCAGACTACAGAAAGCTAACCACATAAAATTTATAAAACCCTGTCCTTTCTCTAATGGCAGTAGAGAGGAGAGCGATCATAAAACCCAATGAAAGTATTAACAGTACAAATATTTAGGCGAGTAAGAAAAGTGGTTGACCAAGTAGCATTTTTTAAAACTGTTATTTTATTTCATAGTTTCGTTGGACTACAGAGAGCTGTGCTGGATCAGTTTTGGAATTAAACGCACACCAGATCGAATCCCGGTTTCGGCTGTAATTTTCACCTCTTTCAAAGTTTCACTTCGTTAATGTGAAGTACGCTTGGAAGCTCCGGATACCACGTTTAAGTTTTTATCTGGTAGGGTTACCAGGGTAGTTTAGACGGCTACCAGTGGTGGATTGTGTACTTGGTAAAAGATTCTGACACCGGATTTTAAATACCACATGTTACTATCCTTTAATTGTGAATAACCTACCACTTCATTGCCTTAAGTAGGAATCCGGTTTACACAATTTATATCTTCTTTAAAAATTTCACACAAGTGTTCGTGTAGTTAAAAAATGGGATTGAATACCTATGGGGTTTTTTTATGTCTAATTGATATCACTACCTCTTAAAAAAAAAGAAAAAAAAATCCGTAAGAGATATATTGGCGGAAAGGTTACAGTTTTGTAAATATTGATCTCCAGTGTCCAATTGGAATCGTGACCTCAGTCGTGATTTGCAGAATCCCTTATGGTGTGTAATTAACGAGCGGCTATTCACCACAGATAGGTTGAGTTAGTCTCCGATTAACCACTCCACGGTTGTTTTTACCAAAGGTATGTGATTATATAACCATTACTTATGGATAGTAGTGAGCAGGAATCAGTGATACAAGTGAAAAAAAAAAAAATGTAGTTGAAAGAATGGAGTGTCTTTAATAAAATCAATGCACATACACGTGGAATACTGCATAAAAATAGCTCTCATTAATTAAAATCATTACTAATAAAATCCTGTCACTCGGAATAAGCCAGAAGAAGGGTATCAACTGAATTAGCCGTTACCTAATGAATTCTTCATGTCGACGGCAATGTGGTCAGGCTTGCGGGTTGGTCCAGGACTGCTTCAAGTGTGCTCCGGGGCTGAGACAAGTGGGGGAGGAAGTCACGTGAATTTAGTGCCATTGGGTTAAAGCATCTTACTAAGGCTTTTTAGAGTTGGGAGCTCGCTTCCGACAGGATGTGCGTATGCTAACCTGGAGCCCTGCTGCGTTGAGTGGAATTAAATTACGTGGCTGTAAGCCGGAGAAAAATTATTCCGAGTGGAAATTACCATATTCTATGACTAAAATCCCTCAATCTACTACAAGTGATCTCAAATTCAGGGTAAGCAAGCTTCCGTGATTCGGGTTCAACGTAAAACTATGGGTACCTTATGAACTGCAGGTCTGCCTGATTGGATTACTTTCGTTCGACATAGATGGAATGAGGGTCAGATTGAATATCTGTTACTCAGGTAGCGGAAAAACTCTTAAGGTTCCTCCAGTCCAAAATGTTATAAGCTATAGTTTTATATGCATTAATTTTATTTGTATCACATCTTATTAATTCAAGTGCAGCAATTAAAATAAAAAAAATACCCCGATTAGGCCACCAAGTACCGCACGTACATTGATCAACATAGGTCAGCAATGTGAACCTTCATGGGGAAGGAACTGAGTTCCTGCCCGTAATTTAACCACTCCAGTAAAGTCCGGCGTACTTAATCTGTTAGAGAAAAGTCTTGTGTTGCCATTTGTCTGCGATACTTCTAACTTTGTGTGTTCTGTATATATTTTGTTTGTGAAATATGAAGTTTATGAGTTGGAGAGTGGGTAGCGTCCAAGCATTCGCCTAGATGACTTCGGGATACCGCCTAAAAACCACAGTCAGATCGGCCGGTATGATTAATATCATTGATATCTTAAAATCGAACCAAAGATATTCTGAACGTGTACTCAAGTGCTTGTGTAGAAGTCTAGTAATTTGACACATACCACTACAATAAGCAACTTCTCTAGCGAAATTGTACGTAAGGGATGGAGCGTTGTCTGCTTCATTGGAAGAAAGAGTATCTGGCATAATATGGGCGAGCGTTAAATAAATCAAGCGTATGAATACCGCGGTATAGCAATCGAGATAGCGAATTGTGCTGAAAATCTGCAAAAAGATACGGAGTAACAATCAATTTCTATTTTGATCCATCTATTGTCTCGTTTGGAACGATAGGCTTCTCTATCTATGCCCAAGAGTTCATAGTAGCATTCAACATTGTGAGCTCGTCACTCAAACTGATAAACGACACATGAAATACTTTTATAATTCTCAAAGACGATCATAAGAACGTTGCCAGTAGAGAAGGTTCTCCTCATAGAAGAATTTTAGCCAATTGTATAGTTGAGATCTGGAAGGTGGGCGTAAACAATAAAAAATTTCTTCTGTAGCAGAAACCTATCAAGTATGCGAGCATTCTGTTCATTAATTGTAATAACAAGTAGTGGCGAAACTATCAATGAGGTCCGTGGGTAAACTCATCTGATGAGCCGGATGTAGGAGAGGGTGGGGAGGGGGGGAAGGGGGAACCAGGGTACCCAATTTATGGGTGACTCTTTTTTTTTTATAGCTGTACTACTGTCCCAGGTGGCAGGCTTTCTCGGGTCGAGGCCTATCCAGGTGGAGGACGGGAGTCCATTCCGGCTGGGGACCCGTATCATTTTACCCGACCTGCCACCCTGTTATTACGCCACTGATGACAAGTATACAAACGATTGCAGAAACAAGAGCTTTACTTCTACCGCACAAACGCACTCATACAAACTGAGCGCTGTTGGCGCATTGACAAGCGCTCAAGTGATTCCGTCTGTTGATTAAGTCTGCTTTATATTTTATCGATCTTCGAACTTTGGCACGAATGGAATCACGAGGAGACCGCAAAAGCTGCATTACAAATAATGAGAATACCGAATCCAACAGAATTCTTACTGTGGGTTTCCTCAACATTGTGTATGTAGATGACTGTGATCGCTGCATTCCAAATGTATCCAATTATGGGTGCGTTGTTTTAAGACCCATAGCAGGCATAGAGTAAAGACGTAGATGCTCGTAACCTATTTTCGTTACGTTAAAACCACTCTAATGAGTATCCGGCTTTCACATGCAATTCAAATATTAGGAATTCTTTATCTCCGACAGATGCGTTTTCGCCGTTCAAGTACCGGTACCGTGTAACCAAGAATGATCGGGTTGGCTTTGCAGTAGTCTTTGTTATATGTGCACCTCTCGCATCGTTGGTGTATCGAATTCCTGTTGCCGGATGATAACCTGCGCCGCATGCCGGGAGCTCCCGAGGGAAATGAGCGGTATGCAGCCATCAGGCGCGAACGTGGTGGAGATGTGAAAAGACCATGCAGGCAAAAACTCACGGTGTAATCAACTATAATCACAGTGTTTCGCGAAGCAAAACCGGTGTGTTGGAGCGTTTCCGTATTTTCTCATCGAAGCGGACACATAGAACGGTCTCCCCCGTCCTCCCTTTCTACTGTAAAAGGGAGTAAAAACACCGCACCGTCGTTCTGAGCACACCACCTTCCATTATTTTTCCGTGTCACGAAGGAAAAACCGGAGCTGAACCTCCAGCAGTCTTACGTTAGGTAACTGAATGCCTTGCACCGAGATAACATTTAGCTGTGCTTGTTTACTTAATTTCTCCTTTTTCAAGCACCTATGAATAATCAAATATACAAAACAAATCACGTTTCGACGCTTTAAGTCTTGTGTTCAATTTTCAAGAAAAAGTCATTTTTTTTACTTATATCTTATTTTTGACACGCTCGTATTATGAATTATCAGCATTATTTGCTGTACATTTCATATTAAGTTAGTTATATTACAGTAAACTCTCAGTAATGAAGTTATTATAAGTTAAATTCTTGATTTAAATGCTTTCTGGATTATTATTCCAACCTAAGTATGTTATTATTAAATTGAGGACCACCCATTAACTACGTGAGGTTTTTTTACAGAATTCCGAATCCACCCCACCTCCGTGGTGAGATCTGGTTGAACCTCCCTCCCCCCCATATGATGACGTGACATCTCGAGGGAAACCCCCTCCTCCCAATGATGATCGACAACGTAGTTTTTTTTAAGTCTCTTGCTTCCTAGGGCGGTTATACCCTCCCCATAGTCTGTAATGTTCTTCAAGAAATGACGTTAGATTTCCGTCGAACCTCCTTCCACCCATTTGTCACCTCACGTAATTAAGGCCGCCCTCTTGCGAAAGAACTGTATGACAACGAGACACTGTCGCCTTCAAATAATTGGTTCGTAGTGTTCGGAAAGTGGTTTAATTAGAGACAAAAATGGTAAGTTTTTAGGGAACAGGAAGAAAATCGCAATTTGATTTATGGAACTTATTGCTGCAATCATTTGGAAAACAAGACGGGATACTTAAACCTGGAAATCTGACCGAGTTGTGAACATGTGTATTATCTAAGGATGTGACAGAGTTCATAGCTCACCCGCCAAGCTCAGTGAGAAGATCTGTTATGGTCAACCACGGTGTATAGATTTCTTTAATTCCCTGATTACTCTGTGACATTTCTTGTGTAGCTTCACACTGTGCTACGCACGGATACTACTAATACGTGCGAAATGCAAAATTTTACGTGTTGCCTTCGTTGTAAATTCGCCACATTACCCCTTTCTCCTCGTTTGTGTACGGCTGGGGAATTGTGGGTCCAAGTTTACGTGTTTCGCTGCAGCTGGCAGTAAATAACGACTCGAAAGTTACTCCTCTAAACCAGGGCAAATGCGGGCGTCTGCCTCCGGAGATAAAGTTCATTTCTTGTTGTCAGTGCAATTGTACCAACCGAGGCTAACTTTTAGTGGCAATGAAAGTCACTGAGCTTATTTTAAACTACGCACCACTTCCAACTTTTATACAGACACAAAAATGATATTTACAACATTTTCACCAGACCGTTACCGAGCGTGGTGGGTGAGCGATGACGCCCTGGCCTCGCATTCAGCATGACGCAGGTTGGAATCCCCATCCGACCAACCAGCTTTCGGGTCATCACGATTTCCCGAAATCATTCCGGGCGTAAGGGGACATCCATTAATTACGTGAGATGAAATAGGGGGGGGGGTCTGTCGAAATCTCACCAGATCTCACCAGGGGGGAGGGGGGGGTCTACGGAAATCTCACGTGAGATTTTTGCGAAAAAGTTTGGGACAGTAGAGCCAAAAGGAAAGGTCTACAATTTGCGCCAAAGTCGATTTTAGGAGGGTATTCCGTCAAAAAAAAAAAAGGGTCTACAAAAGTTTCCAGGGCGATTTCTAGGGGGGGTTCTCACGGACCAGATCTCACCAGAGGGGGGAGGGGGGGGGTCCGACCAGATCTCACGAAATCTCACCAGGGGGGGGGGAGGGTCCAGAAATCCGGAAAACACCTAACATAATTTGCGGATGCCCCCTAAGCGTGAATGGTAGAATTCTTCCCTCTCCTTGCCCCCGGTCCTTTCCTCCCTCTAATGACGTCGAGGTCAACGAGGAGTAAGGGGGCATCCACAAATTACGTGAGGTGTTTTTCAGGATTTCTGGACCCCCCTCCCCCCTGGTGAGATTTCGTGAGATCTGGCCGGACCCCCCCCCCTTGGTGAGATCTGGTCCGTGAGAACCCCCCCCCCCCTATAAATCACCCTGGAAACTTTTATAGAGTTTTTTTTTTTTAGGTCACAGCCTCACTTTTTGACCCCTAAAATCGACTTTGGCACAAATTGTAGACCTTTTTTCTAGCTCTACTGTCCAAAAAATTTTCGCAAAATCTCACGTGAGATTTCCGTAGACCCCCCCTCCCCCTTGGTGACATCTGGTGAGATTTCGCCGGACCCCCCCTATTTCACCTCACGTAATTTATGGATGTTCCCTAAGGCCTAAAAAAGACGAAGTGACTTCCCGCCGCGCGGCGGTAGAGGCGGCGGCCGCCCCAACTGTTCACACGAGGCGACTTTTCGAGCGGCAGCCGCCGCCTCGACCGCCGCGCGGCTACTGCCTCGAATGAAATAATCTTAAATAATTTTAAAAATATGCTGCCATTTTTTGCCTGTAGTTCTGTCGGTAAACTCACTAAAATGTGTTACTTTTACCTAAATTTCCTTTAATACTGTTATTTAGTATCTTCGCGTACTATAATTTTTTTTTCAACAGTATATAGCACACTGACCCAAAATACAGTACAATATTGTATGTTATAGTACGGTTGGCAACTCTAGCCTCGACTGGCACGCGGACTGTCGATTTGGCGCGTATAACTCAATTCTTTGTAAAACAATTGATATTGAAGACGAGAGGGAAATGCTAATGTGGTTACTATTATTATTATTAATTTACCAGCGATGGAGCTAACGCTCCGGTGCCAATTCCCCTAGTCATCTAATTACCCCAGTTTATTTTATTTTTTAAATTTAATTTTATGGTTGTAGTTTTAAATTCCTCCCCCATTTACTATCCCGATTTACAAATTTTAATTTTAAATTCCTTAGGCGTTTTTGGTAAATTATTCATGAATTCCCTTGGTAATTTGTTCCAATCCCCGACACCCTTACCAAAAAAAGAAACCTTTCCCACTCCCTTTTGCATGAAATCGAGCGCCAGTGCTTCTGAATTAATTTTTCCCTAGTATAATGAAAAATGCTAGTCATAAAAATATGAGTTCCACATTCCTGGGAAACAGTCAGACACTTAAACTGTATCTTACTGTACAAAAGTACAGATTTAGATAAAGTTTCGGTGCTGGATCAATAGAAAATTATTAAATTTGGAATTTTAAATAGTGTATTATTAAAAGGATATGAAATCAGGAAATATTTACTACAAAAGTATAATTAAATTAGAATTTTAATCGTGTGTTTAATGTAATTACATATTAAGTGTTTTACATTTGAACACTAAAGTGTAATGATACAAAAAAGGAAAAAAATCTCCAATTCTGATTCATTTTCTTCAGTTGGCTATGTCCCACTCAGTGGCGTAGCTAGGTCAACAAGGGCCCCGGTGCAAAACAATTATTTTGAGCCCTCAGGCCAGACGGGCGACCTTTTTTTTGCTTTGTGTGCTGGTAGGGGCCCCCTGAACTGAGGATGGGGGCCCTTGAATTGTTCTATGGGGGCCTCTGAGCAGTGGTTGGGGCCCCCCTGAGCAGCGAGGGCCCTTAGTGAGGGGCTCCTGTGTTCTCAGGGGCCCCTTAGACGACGGTAGAGCTAAAAAGAAAGGTCGCCAGTTTGCCGTGAAGGCTCGTGGGCCGTCTAAAACTGCGCTTGAGGGCCCCTAGAGGTGCGCTTAGGGGCCCCTTGAGGTATGCTTGGGGGCCCCCTGAGCGTGAGGGCCCCGGTGCACTGCACCGCCTAGCCCCATAGTAGCTACGTCCCTGGTCCCACTCCACTTCCACGCCACGAGTTCAAAACAGACGAAGCAACACCGCGCATAAGTCGCGGGGAAACCATGCGCCGCGCGGCATCGTGTGTTTTGCCCCATTTAATTACATTGGACCATGTGTCGACTCGACCGCCGCGCGGCGCAAAACGCCTCGTCTGTTTTAGACCTAAAAAAAAAAAAAAAAAAAAAAAAAAAAAAAAAAAAAAAAAAAAAAAAAAAAAAACAGACTTCTGTTAGTTGTAGTTCTTCTTCGCCACGTTTTCACAACTTCTGGCGTCGGCTGCCTTTGATGGGTTTTACTGATCGTTGCCAAATATGTAGCTATGGTTTGACGGCCGCATATCCTTCCTTGCTGACGCCAAACATTTTATACATTCTGCCAGGCCCTACTACGTACTGATGGGTGAAGTGAAGTGTTGCCATCTGTCTGTGAAACGTAGAACCATGTTCAGCGTGTGATAAGTGTATTTTTTGTTTCTGAAATGTGTAGTTTATGATACATAGATTGGGGTCTATCCCGACATTTGCCTTGATGCCTGCTGATTACCGCCTAAAACCGCATTCAGGACGGCAGGTACACGGCGGGGGGCGGGGGGGGGGGGAGAGGGGGGACCTGGTCTCGTGCCCATCCCCGTTGTACTTCCCTGATCCAGTGTGCGCGTTATTTATAGTTGTAGTTAATGGACTGAATTCAAACCCGGTTTACGCTTGGTGTGCCCTTAACGTTCTGCGTGAACCGTTCTTCATAACTGGCTACAAACGAAAGTTGACATCATCAATTTAACGAATTGCCCCATATTGCTTGTTCTTTTTCCCTTCTCCACCTTATTTTTGGAAATCCAGTTTTTTGCTTTCCTAGGGTTCGATGGTTAAGTGCATGTGAGCTACATGTTCACACCGATTCCATCTGTTGAATCCTATCGCTTTTAGTGTACTCTCTTACTAGAAGATCTTGCCGAATCACTCGGTCTAAATTTTTCATAACTTAGTATGAACTATTTTAATTCTTAATACCGAAAACTCGATTATAGAGATAACATGTGAACAAATCAGGAGGATGAAATATTATTAGGAGTTTTAGTGCTGGGATTGAGTGAAATATTTTTTGAGATAATCGTCATGGATATCAAACAAAATTTGGTTACTCATCAATTCTGAAATTGTTTGTTTTAGTTATATTAATTAATGATTTGTGCGAATTTTTAATGAAAACTCATTAAAAAATCTCTCTTTATGAACTCTAATGATACAAATTTTTAAAAATAACTTGAAGTTATATGTAATGTAGTCTTTCAAAAATACTGGAAAATTATAGCGATCGTTCTGGAATTTATGATTTTCGGAAAAATGTTGAATAATTTTAGCTAATTTATTGTTTATATATTTTTGAGGAAAAATCACGCGTCACTCTAAATCTGATAGCAAATGTGTTATGAAAATAATTTTTCTGAAAAAAAAAAAATCTCAATATAATCTTACCTGTGAATTTCACTTGATTCACAAATGGGGTTACTAGAACGCTTAGCGAAAGATAGTATCTCGCATCTGACTGATTTTTTATTATTAGTTGCTAAGATTCCAAGATCCTATCTGATATTCGTGTAACTGGTGTATCTTGCCTTTTACAATTCTTCATACTTGAGAACTTCATCTCCGATGACAGCAGTTTATAGTGCTACAGCGAAGCAAGTGACTTGAACCTTGGTTGTTGTTGTCTATTTGTATCGCAGATACCACTCAACTTCCTTTTGCTGCTGGAGACCCTCTGCTGTGTCCATCCAATACTACAGAACAAATTTAGCCGGGCTGTCTCAGGGGTTGCTTCGTTGTATTTTCTCCTGGAGAAGGTCCCTCCAAACACCACATGCCGGGACTCGACAGATGCAGAGTATATACACCGTAACGAACATTCAGTCTTCAAGCAGTCAGTTACGAGTGACAGCCAGCAGTATTCAGTCCCATAACAACTGTTACATAATCAAGACATCAAGAATAAAAGCTGGTCTGATAGCAATCACTATTAAGGAGCGGAATGGCATTCTAAGCAATGGTTAGATGACTATGAGGCAAGGAAGTTGTCTGCTTCTTCACTGATCAACAATACATGAAATTCTAACATTAATTGTGGTAGTCAAAACGAAACTGTCAATTTTTTTTATAGATTATAATTTTAGCATTTATAATTACGAGATAAAACTGCCAACGACCATGTTTCCTTTCTGCAAACGAACAGTGAACACACTACAGTCCACAACCTACATCATTTCTGTACTACTCAGAGGTTTGATTAAGGCCGTTCTGTGGTGAATCGGAAATTATTCTTTACTCTCTTTATCGCTGAAAATTGACACTCCGCGACTTCAATGTGTACCATTACATCCTCTCACCAGGATCACCTCTGTCGTTTACCTAGGCAGCTTTTGGCCTCTATAGGCATGTATGCCTCACTGGATTTTTAGTACAAGGGTAACAATAAGCGCTTGCTTCTTTTTCCTGATTGAGAAAAGACGGAATTGTTATTCCAAACGTATCCTCTTGCCCATATCTCTAAGTTATCGAAAACTTGTGGGCGAGCTGAGAAGGAGAAGCGTGTTTGGCATGCATTTACAATGTAATTGTGGCGTAGTATAAGTGTTATGGTTACATTCTGTGTCGTTTACAATTAGCCCGCGTTGCTGTTGGCAGCAGCTGAAAGAAACGTGTGACAGCTGAAATGAACACTGGCCAACACTCACAGACGTACTCTGTGGGCGAAGAGGACCCTGGCGCAACATTCAGAAAAACACCTGTCATCTCCAGAGGTTCAAAACAGGGTGAACACGAATATAACACGTAAATATACTCATTACAACAGTCTAAATTTACAAAAACCGCAGGAAAACAAGTGCACACACAAACTAAAAGCACTGTACCTTATTTCCGTCTCAACGTCTATAAGGCCTAAAAAAAAAAAGAGAACAAACTATTAGACAATCCCAACAACTGATGCATTGGGCGTCTTTATAAAATAATAATGATAATCTTATATACAAAAATGACCGTATATTTGAAAAATCAATAAAAACTAAACGGGTAGCGATAGAAATACACCGTTTGTTGCAATATGCTTGGTACAACGGTAAATTTTCAGGCAGACGAACTTTCGAAATTAGTTACAATTTTCAACAACAGACGGCGCTGGAGGCGATATGAAAGATATAGAAGTAAACGCAGTCTGTGAGTTCGCCATTCTGTAAGCCGTCTTTCTGCTGTAAGCGTGTGCTGTTCACAGATTGCAAGTTTGCTGTGTAAAAATGGTGGAAAATATAGATTTTTCCGGACTGCAGCGCCATTTGTTGTTGAAAATTGTAAATAATTTCGAAAGTTTGTCTGCCTGAAAATTTACTGTTTTCCCAAGCATATTGCAACAAACGGTGTATTTCTATCGCTGCTCGTTTAGTTTTTTTTTTTTTTTGATTTTTCAAATATACCGGTCGTTTTTGAAACACCCGGTATATATGTTACGCTCAAAGACCGAAAAAGTTCATTGAGCGAAAAAACAACCACGAAGCGTTCTGGTTTCTTTAAAACGGCCACAGGAAGCTGTGACTTATCAGTATCTAACTTTTGTGTTCACGACGAATTGGTCCAGAATGCATTTAATATATATGATTCTTCTTACCCGTCGCGTTACAAGATTCTACCAAAAAAACAAAAACAAAAACAAATAATAATACTAATAATAAAAATAAATAAATCTAGTCATGTGTGGAGAATGAGACCGCGACTGGACCAGACACGAATTTCGCGTTGTGGCCTTTTTGAATTATCCAAAAGTGCTTAAGGCTCTTTTTGGCCATTTCAAAGAAACCAAAAGGCGTTGTGATAATTTTATTCTGTCAATGAGCCTTTTCGCTCTTCGAACGTAGCATATAAATAAACATAAACGTGTGTGTGACTCCATATATATTACATTGCAGCCGTAACTACCTAGCGCAGACCACTGTTTTGTGATATTAGCCTCGAGTCTCCCATCGTGGACTATGGTGGTTGCATGTCGGTAGCTGTAGAGTGTGGAAGATATGGTGGTTTTATGTGCTCGAGCTAGAGCGTTTTCATATCTCTACCGAAGCGTTCTAAAAAAAATTTGTAGTCTTCAAGAATTTACTAAAATGTTCTAGAATGTTATTGAATAGTTCTTTACAATATGACACACTTCTTAGAATTTTCGGTTATTTACAAAAATGAATAGTTTATTTGCAACATATTTAGCGTGTGAACCGATTTTGACGGACTTTCATTGGCCGGTTGCTGATTTGGCAGGGAGTAACATAAGCCACTTTTTATCCTGGAAGTATTTAAGGTTCCACGAAAACCATAAAAACCATAAAAATTCTTGACAAATACGAACGAAGTCTAGGGAACTAGCTAGTAACTAATGGTATAAAAAAATGTTCCATTAATACTATGTATCCTTTCGTTGTTTGAAAGGCAATGTTGTAAGCCTACTAATCGGCCTTTCTGCCTTCAGTCAATGAAGACCAAATGGAGAAAAGTTGTAACCGATTTGCCTCGATCGGAAGTGTAATGGAAAACAAGACAAGTCAACGATGTAGTAAACTGACAAAATAACAACCCTTTTAAGAATCCATTTACGAGAAGATTGCATTCGTGTTATCTGCCTTGCTGTTACCAGGGAATGAGGTCCTCGTGGCGCATTATTGACTCCGGAATGGAAGGAAGTTCGGCTGTTTATACATAACTGGATCGTCGCTTTTACTTCAAAATATATCCATCCCTAAGAAATCTAAACTATAATGACTGTTTTATCGGCTTACTTCTTTGTACGTATAATAAACGTTACTAAGATTAGGTTTGCACTGTTAACCAAGAAAGAAAATACATCGGGAGGATTATCAGTAAAGACGGTACAAGCCGAACTTTAGTGGCTGGTAGAGGAGCTTTAAAATCATAACATTTACGTCAGACAGCAGTTTAAGTTTTAAACTGTCGTCCATCGGATAATATACATAGTTTTTAAAAAATAAAAATAAAAAAAAGATTTATCGAGTAGAGCTGTAAAAGTAACGAGAAATTCTGTACCCTTTTGTATTCGTTACTAAACCAATCAGTACCCGTTACTTTGGAATCGTTACTTGTTACTTTTGATACAATCGAACACTAGCATGATGCATCGCCTCGAGTCGCATCGCGTACGGGATAACTTCGTTACTATCGCATCGTTTTGTTACTCGTTACTTTTGATACAATCGAACACTAGCATCGCATCGAGTCGCATCGCATATGGGACGACTTCGACCTTGGTAAAGTTTAAGCAAATTGTTTATTTAGTAAAATAATTTTAGGTAAGTTGTTCGTTTGGATAAAACTGAGAATAATTAGCACATGGATCTTACAGAAAACCTCTGGTTGTACACTTGATTTATTGTAATGAATTTTATATACGAAAGAATAATCTAATTTCAAAACAAATACCTGTTTGCACACACAAAAAAATACCTGACCTTTCACCTGACTGTGACATATCTAGTGACAATAACTAATGACGGTTATTTTTTAAAGAAGCCTACTCATAACCCTGCCTAATATGATAATGGGACATTTATTTAACATATATTATGATCTCAACAATGTATTTCGTTTTAAATATGATGTTTCACCACCCTCTTCCTTTACTCTTTTCATTTATTTGTGTAAATTCTTAATCTTTTGGTGATAAGATTCTTAATTGTTGTTGCGTCGCGGTTACAATAAACGTTCAAAATCAAAGCCAATACCGCATTGTTCACATGGATTCTGCGGTAATAATACAATAACTATCACCAGGTAAAAGGAGTAAGGTCATTGTACCTCGTTCTTTGTTTATGGAATTCTGGAACATAACAAGTGCAGAGATGTATTTGTAGATGAAAATGTTTGAAATCAATAAACCTCACTAATGAACAATCAATAAAAAAAACAGTAACTATCACATATTATACATACAAATTTTCTATTTACAAATTATGCACTGTAAATTTTAATGTTAAACAAAATAAAAACTACAAAATTAGTCACCTCGTTAAAAATATTAAAACTTAACAGTAAACAATATTAATTACTTCATAATAATGTTCGCATAGTGTGTTTGTACACACATTTTTTTATTTGTAACAAAACGAATTCAAATCAAAATTCCCACAAATATGAGCATATGTATACAACGATGTTCAAACTTCATTCTTTCGTTCACATTCAAAATATGTTTTTAATTGTGATAGAGCACATGCACCTGTGGTATTTCCCCGCTCATCCGCGTTTCTGATTAATGATTTTCTTTTTTAATCTTAAAATTCAATTATTCCTATGTCAGATTACTTGTGATACAATTGAGCACTATCATGTTCATTGAGTAAAGTAAATTTAGGTAAATCGTTCGTCATTTGATTTACTGCACTAAATATTACATACTTCAGAATAATACCTAATATCACAATCGCAGCACACTTAAATCAACTAATTTCAAAACAAACATCTGTTCATTCAATCGCTGGGCGAACCGTCCCAGCTACCGCATGACATGTCGTACCGAGCGTGGTGGTGTAACGGATAGCGTTCTGGCCTCGCATTCGGGAGGACGGCGGTTCGAATCCCCGTCCGGGCATCCAGATTTGGGTTTTCCATGGTTTCCCCAAATCACTCCAGGTGAATGCCGGGATGCTTCCTTCAAAAGGCCATGGCCGAATTCCTTCCCATTCCTTGCCCCCATCCTTTCCCGTCTCTAAAGACCACGTTGTTAAAAAGGGACGTTAAACTGTTACAAAAAAAAAAAAAAAAGACATGTCGTGTTCGTTCGTTTATCGAATCAAACTGCCATCTATACGACAAACGCGAGTAACGAAATGAATTTTTGAGTAACAATTCGGTGCTTCGAGTCAGGCGACGAACCCGTTACTCAGTAACGAATACATCGATACTTTTACAGCTCTATTATCGAGGATATTTTTTTTTTTTTAATTTATTTTATTGGCCTTTGGTCTTGCCGACCATATAGCCATCTTCTAGTTTTACAATTCCTATATACATTTCAGGCTTGTTATCTTTACTTCCTTTTACAGCTTGATACTAAAGTTACATAATTCGTTGTAAGTTGACACATGTCTGTAATTGTGATTTATATTTATATAATGTTTAACTATATTTATTAACTAAATGGCTCTTAATTATATTTCCCTAATTATCTATATTGATGCCGTTTGAGCTTTTATATATTATTGTTATATTTATACAATTTAAAAGATTTAAACAAGGTTGGATAGTACATAGTTATTTACATAACAGAGGAGCTTAATTCAGTTAATACAGAATATACACAAGAGTGATGGTTAGAATAAACATTGTTTGAATTGGCTTTACCGTGTTTTTCCCCTAATCTTTACTATTATAGTTTGTCTTGTCTCTTTTGTAATGAATATATTGATGTGAGGCTCTTGCATTGTAAATATCCTTATATTACACACTCATATGAGCTAACCATCTTTATGGTTGCTTGCTACGTTTTATACATTACAATTTGATGTTTGCTTCACTAAGGAAAATAGCAATCGCCTTGTATACATCTTGTCGTTTTGAATTGAGCAGGACAGGTACGGAGACGGGAAGGGGAATTTTAATCTTTACCAGACTTGTGTATAGGTTTTTTGTGGGTAACAGATTGCGGCTGCAGGCCAGGACTATGTGATTTATATCTGATATCTCTTCTTGGTCCTCCGGACAAAACGGGGAGTGTTCCACTCCGATTTTGAATAGGTGTTGAGGGTAACATCCATGTCCCAGTCTCATTCGAATAATAGATGTTTTATGCCTTTTACTTAGTGTGGAATTTCCGAACCATACTTTAGCTGGAATATTAGGTTGGATTAGTGAGTAATATTTTCCTCTTTCGCATTGTGTAATAGTCCATGAATTGGACCAGATTCGAAAAGCCTCTTTTTTAATAATAGATATGAAATCTGTATGTGGAAGTTGAACGTATTGTATACCTTCCTCTATTGTGCTTGCCTTGGCTATGCGGTCGACTGTTTCATTATGCTGAATACAGGCATGCCCCTTTATCCATAACACGTGTATCTCCTTATTCTCTGTCGAAGCTGTGTACATTAAGTTTAGTATCTCTAATAGAGGTTTGTTCAGTCCGTTCCGCTGTTTTGAGTTCTCAAGTTTTTGCGCCACGCTTTTGGAATCTGTTATAACCAGTATTTTGTTGTAGCGTTCTTTTCCGTAATTAATAGCTTCTCTAACAGCTAATGTTTCGGCCGTATATATCGATGTTTCAGCTGGTAAACGCACTTCTCTTCGATTCGTGAAAGGAAGGACAGAAATAGGCATATCCGACTGCGTCCGTGGTTTTGGAACCGTCCGTATAGATCTGTACAAAATCTGGCCAGGTTTGTTTCAAAAAACTGTTTGTCATGGTATTTGCTGAGCTACTTTTAGCGATCCAGTCTGGTAGGTAGAATATATTTGGTTTATATCTCAGGGTATTATAGTGAAATGAGAACAGAGGGAATTGTGTCCCCTTGGGAAACTAATGGTATCATGTGTTTTATTTTGGTGAAGCACTGTGCTAACATGGGCATTCGGAGTCTGGTGGCTATATCTCTTCTTTCCTGTAATGATATATATTTTATTACTCTTTGTATCACGGGGTGATTTGTTAGAGATGCTCGTCTCGTTAGATATACGCTGGATGAGAGATGGCGTCGTATTTCCAGTGGCATTTCCCTAGCCTCTACTAGTAAGGCATTTGTAGGGGAGGATTTCATGGCTCCTAAGCATAGTCGGATCGCCTTATATTGTACTATATCCAGTTTTCGGAGGATATATTTGGGTGCATTTCCAAAGATAGGGCTTCCGTAATCGAATACAGGTCGTATAATAGCTCTGTATAAGTTGAGAAGAATAGTTGGGTCCGCTCCCCACCATATGCGCGTTATGGCTCTTAAGATATTGAGAAGTCGTTCGGTTTTGGTTATAATGTGTTCTATGTGTTTCTTCCATGAGAGTTTACTATCTATATATAAGGCCGAGATGCCTGACCGATGATCGTACTGTGAAAGAGTATGGGCCCAATTGTATCTCAGATTCTCGATATATTCTTTGTTTCCGAGTAAAGATCACTACTGATGATTTCGTAGATGATATGGTTAAACCTAAGTTTTGAGCCCACTCATGAAGCCTGATAGCCGCTTCGTGTAATCTCCTGAAGTTTATTCCATAAGATGGTGACACGGTGTATATACACACGTCATCGGCAAATTGCAGGACCCTTATTGATGGACTAAATAGATTTTCTATGTCTGCAGTGTATATGGTATACAGTATGGGGCTTAGGATTGCCCCTTGTGGTAATCCCTTTGATATCACTCGAGGACCGTATAAAGAATTGTCTTGCAGTCGGATGTAGACAGTTCTGAGATGGATCAGATTATAAATCCCGCGTAAGTATATATCGGGCAGACCCAATTTTCTGAGCTTCTCGATTAATATTGGAATATGTACGTTATCATAGGCTGCTGATATATCCAGAAATATGGCCGTAAGGTAGCCTTTATTAATGTATGCCTGTTCAATATCAAGGGTAAGTATGCTGAGATCGTCCGTTGTGCTCCTTCCTTTTCTAAATCCAAATTGAGTCTCAGGCAACATGCCATGGTGTTCCAGCCACCATTCCAGTCTCATTTTTATGATGCGTTCTAGGGTTTTTGCTATACATGAAGATAGCGCAATTGGGCGGTATGAGTTAGCACTATTTATTTCCTTGCCAGGTTTGTGCACTGGGATAATAATTTGTGTTGTCCATTGTTTTGGGATCTCGCTTTTGGCCCAGATCTTCGTTAGTAATTGGAGTAAGACTACCTTAGCGCAGTGTGGGAGATGGTGCAGCATGGAATACTGTATGCTGTCTATGCCAGGTGCCGTGTTCGAACCGGTTTTAAGGGCCAATTCCAGCTCTTCCATCGAGAACGGCTCTTCTAGTATGTTTAGTTCATGTTCTTCTTTGTCATAGATTGGTGGGTCTGTAGGTCCGGGTGGTACCGTTGGCGGAGCTATTATGTTTGCGAATTCTTCTATCCAATTTGATGTCGATTTTGGACTCTCCGGTTTTTTCCTTAGTCTGTTGATCATGCGCCATACTGAGCTCATTGGTGCTTTACTGTTTAGATTGTTGCAGAATTCTCTCCAACACATCTTTTTCTTTTCCTTTAATATTCTTTTGTTTCGGCATCTGTCTTTTTGTATTTTAAGTAATTTTCCCAAGTAGCTTCGTGTTTGTATCTTGTGAATGCTAGCTTTCTTTTTGCTACCGCTCTGGAGCAATCTTCATTCCACCAAGGCGAGGGGATGTGTTTTTCCGTAGATCTTGGTTTGTGTTGAGGAATGGATCTTGCTGCCGCTTCATTTATGACGTTTAGAAATTCCTGATATTTCTGGCTAGTTGTTTTGGCGGTACCCACCCTATCTATGTTTTCTTCAATTATTTGGCTGTACTTGACCCAATTTGCTTTTCGTGTGTTCCATTTGGTGGTGGGAAGGATAAGTTGTGGTGTCTCTAGCTGTTTGGTTGTCATTATAATGGGGAAATGGTCTGATCCCCATACCTGTTGAATATTTTCCCAGTGAAATTCCGTGGCCAGCGACGGAGAGCAAATTGTTAAATCTATTACAGATTTCCGTAAGCCAGGTTTGGGTACCAAGGTTGGAGATCCATCGTTTAGGATGCATAAGTTGAAATCGTCTATGATTTCTAGAAGGGATTCCCCAAATACATCATTCCATTCACATCCCCAAGACGTATGATGTGCATTAAAATCACCACATATCAGGTATGGTTCTTCAAATTGCTGTAGGAGGGCGCGCCACTCGCTGGATTTGATTTTGGATTTAGGTGGGCAGTATACTGAGACAATAGTTAAATCCTTATTGTGGCTTCGCATTGCAATTGCTACTGCTTGGAATGAGTTTATTTGTGTATGATCTATATGGATTGGTGTAAAGTGGATAGATGTATGAATCAGTATAGCTACTCCTCCTTTCCCGTCTTCTCTGTCTTTACGTACAAGATGGTAACCTTTGATGAACATATTTGTCTCTGGTTTGAGCCATGTTTCTGTTAATGCTGCGATAGATATGTTGTTTACACTAAGTTCCCGTTGCAACGATTCCTGATTTGCTTTGACTGACCGGGCATTCCATTGTAGTATCTTGATTTTCGGTTTTTTGTTTGAAGTTGTCTGAAAGGGTTCTGTTTCACTGCTTCTGCCCCGGTGCAATATCCACTGTTGTTGTGGAAGGTTGGTCGAAGTGTGAGCCATTGATTAAGTCTTGTGTCTTATGGATTCCTGATTAAAGTTCTCTTAAACCCCTTTAGTACTGTGGCTCTGTATAACTGGGCTGTACTAATATCTCTATAGACTTTCTAATCTCGTCCAGTTGTAGAGTTTCTATGCCACTGTTTGTTATGTGTCTAGCTACTTCCACAATTAACTTAAAGATTCCTTCTATTAATTTATTTTTGCCGTTTGTATTGCTAGGAGGGTTTACATGGTTTTGTACCTTGGGAGGGTAAGGGTTTTGGCCTATAGGCGATAGCGGCAGTTGTGGTGATTGATACCATAGCTCCCGGTAATCCTGTGTTCTGTTCCTTTGGTGGGTTGTTTTGTATGCCCTACTACGATCTGGAAGTCCCTGATTATCGCAGTGTTGAGTCAAGCCTGGGATACTCCCGGAGGGGTAAGATTGTTGTTCTCTGTTATTGTGTGTCACTATGGTTTCCGTCGGCTCCACCCGATTCCCTTCTGGGGTAAGTAAGAAATTTGTTTGTGGTTTGTTTATTTTGTCATCAATGATTGGCATTGCTGATGTCCTGCCTGAATCTTGCTGCCTTTTGTGAGTCCTTGTCTGATGTGACATTTGCAGATAGATCGGTTGTTGCTGTTGTTGTGGTGTTAAGGGTGGGAATTCTGTATAGCTACTAATCGGTATCGGGGTTTGGGTCACTTGAGCATACCCTCTCGCTCGCTGTTCTATATTAGGGCCCATGTTGCTTGTTGTGTATGCTGATGCTACTTTTGTTTCCCGATATTTCAGATATATTGGGCAGCTTCTGTCTGTCGCGTAATGGTGGCCGCTACAGAGGGCGCAGCAAACGGCTGTCGTATTGCTACATTGTGTTACCAAGTGAAAGCCAGCGCATCTACTACAACGGGGTTCACGAGTCCTGCA
Organism: Vandiemenella viatica; assembly: GCA_031002005.1. NCBI lineage: Eukaryota > Metazoa > Arthropoda > Insecta > Orthoptera > Morabidae > Vandiemenella > Vandiemenella viatica. The sequence goes on along the minus strand of JARYHS010013631.1, from coordinate 58,045,576 downwards.
TTGCTCCTGTCTGTGACCGAGGCGTAAACAGTTCCCGCACTGGATAACTGGGGCGACGTACGGTTCCACCGAACAACGTGTGCCCAGTATAGTCACATGTGAGGGAAGATTTTGTGCGCGAAAGGTGACTAGGCAGACCGGGATGGGGGTCACTCGCTCATCATTCCTCTGTGATCTTTTGGTAAAGCGTTTTATGCGAACAACAGGAAAAGGGGAAACTATTTCTTCTTATAGTTCTTCTTCACTTAGCGAAATATCGACATTCCTAATAATGCCTTGTTTTTGAATCAAAAAGTTTGGTATGTATGCTTCTATATTTCTAGTTTTCAGAGTATCAAGTTGGACTATGGAATTGGCTGCAGCCGCTGATCTAGTTTCTATTTTAAGCCTGTTTCTTCCAACAGTAGAGATGTTTATGATGTCCCTTTTGTATGAATTATTATATTGAAATAAAATTTTTCCTATCGCCATTGGGTGCAATTTTGCAACGTTTCTGTCCAAGCTTTCTATAAAGATGTAATACGGACCATTATCTGTACTACTGTATCTATTGTCTTTACTACGGAATGTCTGGGTTGACGTATGAGGCTGCGTCTGGTTCAACTCGGAGCGGTCTGGGGATGGGGGGGAAGCTATGTCGGGCTCAGCTGAGACTGGTGACCCCGCTTCATCGCTTTCTTCCATCTGACTAATTTGTTGTAAATCAACCGTGTCCTTCCCCGATTCCTGTTTCTCTACACAACGCCGCTTAGCTGATTTGTTGGACTCACCTAAACTTTTTTCCATTTCTCCTTTGCGAGGCATCTGGTGCAGAATGGGTCCAGAAGTCATATGTGAGTCAATCAGTAGGGCTTCACTCTGCCCCACCGCCATTTCCAGCAGCGGTAGATGCTGCTGCTCTTGTTGTCCTGGATGTTGCTGCTGTTGCTGCGGATGTTGCTGTTGATGTTGCTGGAACTGCTGCTGCTGCTCTTGTTGTCCTGGATGTTGCTGATGTTGCTGCGGATGTTGCGGTTGATGTTGCTGGAACTGCTGCTGCTGCTGATTTTGCTGCAGTTGTTGTAGTTGTTGATGCAGCTGTTGTTGCTGTAAGTGTTGCGGTTGTTGGTGCTGCTGTTGTTGGAGTTGTTGAAGATGAGGATGTTGGGTAAACGGCTGTTGTTCTCCTTCCTCCACACTAGGAGTATGTGCTTGCATACTAATGCTGTTCTCTATCTGAAGCTCACATGTTTCCCTTAATGGGTAGTTTACTGATTGTATAGGTAATGTTGGTTCATTGACATAACACGTCTCTAACGCCGACTTAATAGTCTGCCCCGTGTCTAACGGGCCAGACATCTTACAGTTTTACCACAAGCTATTAGTTCACTGCTTGTTGCACTTTATAAGTTTTAAATATACTTTTATCACGACGGTACAAACACTTTCCGTAGTCGCACAAGGTAAACAATTCGGACTGACTAGCGCGCTCGCGGACCGATGTGACCTGTACGGCGATCAGGAAGTGACTGATCGAGGATATTAGAGGCGGGAAAGGGCTGAGACAAGCGGGAAGGAACCATCCCGCCATTCGCCTCCAGTAATTTGGTAAAACCATGGAAAACCTAAACCTGTATGGCCGGACGGGGATTCGAACTAGCGTCCTCCCGAATACGAGGTCAGAAGATTACCGCTCACCCAGCATGCTCGGTGAGAATAAAGGGGGCGGAGGAGAACGCGGGAGAGATAGGAACATCTACCACACTGTGACCTTCCATGTATTCGCTTGTCACAGTACCCACTACATGCAAACATCACTAATAATATTTTTATATAAGTAATAATAACGATTATATGAGTGAATTTGCTTTTACCTCATTCTCTAAATGTTCCATAAACGTAAACTGAGCTGTGTTGCTGTCACTAGCATTGTCTATTCGTGTATCATAGGTCTCCAGCTCGTAACAGAAATAAGTTTCAGACTTCAAATTTGTAAATGACATGTGTTTCACTGACTAAAAATCGTTATCGTATTTAAAATCGTGTAAACTAATATTGTAGGGAGAATCCATAGAAATTTCGGGGGTTGAAAAAACAATTTATTTTTCTATCCCAGCGTCTGAGGTATCAATGTTAAGAGCTCACCAAGTAGAGCACTTAGATAATTTTCGGTTTTTTTTTTATTTATTATTATTATTATTATTATAAATTGACTTGTGTGGTCGCCAAAACGATCAATTATGGACATTTTTTGCTGCCGGGTATATGCCAGGAGCGCCATTACCATGGAAATTTCAGATTTTGTCCCGACAAGAAATACTGACAGTATTAACAGCTAATACGCATTGTAAGTTATAACCAAAATTTAAAAAAATATATATTATGTGATTACTTTAGCATATATTATTATTGTTATTTGCTAATGGAACCAATCGGACCAACCGTAATGGGTGAGACGGCTGTAACTAGGGTTGCCAATTCATTTCAAAAGTAACGCATACTTATCTTTGTAACAGGAAAGTAAAAAGTATACGAAAGGAAAAAAAAGTATTTTTTAAATTAGATACTATTTATTCCCTTAAATATATACTTTTTTCATGCTAATGGATCTAGTGTTCAAAACGTGTTGGTTGGTAACATACTCTACATCCAGATCTGTGAGTAAATGAATGATTCATTTTTAAGAACGTCATGTTCCATGAGTTGTTACTTTAAGTATATTATAGATTGGCTAAAATGTAATGATCAAAAATAATGTATGATACTCTATAATAAAGTATGGTTGGCAACCCTATTTGGAACGACAAACAAGATGTACTAGCTCAATTATTTTATTAGTTATTTAAATCATTTGAGAAAGACTGAAAATATCTTACAGCATTCATGAAACGGCCACACAATGAATCATGCAACGCAGAAAGAGCTGATGTCCTAAATACACATGATCACCTCCATCCTATGACTGATGTCATTTGTTCGAGGCGTTGTTTGTTACTCTGCGAATCTTACTGATCCATGGATTCTATTCTACTTAAAGTTTAGGGTTCCATTACCGAAACAATACTCCGCCAGATTGTTCCCGCCTCACTAATTATCCGTCTTCTAGGTGCTAAATGGAATTAGTTTCAGACTCCAAATCCGTATATCTTAGGTGTTTCGCTGACGCAAAAGCAAATATAGTATTTTAAATTTTGTAAAATTATTTTCTAGGTGGTTCCGTAGATGTGAAGCGTTGATGTATTCGGTCAACGGATAAGACCGGAGGATTGTTTCGGATATGAAGACAGTGCTTCAGTTTGTTTTAGCAGCTTATCTTTAGATTCGTAAGGGTGGTGGGATCGTTCAAGTATTTTGCACCGAGCGTGGTGGATGAGCGATAACACCCTGGCCTCCGATTCAATAGGACATGGATTCGAATCCCCATCCAGCCATTTTTATGTGGGGTTTACATGGTTTTTCCCAAATTGCTGCAGGCAAATGCGGGGAGAGTTTCTTCAAAACGCCATGGCCGAATCATATATATCATTACTATAAGGTGTTTTTTTGTCACAAGCGATTATCTCCCTTCATACCTAGTCGAAATCGATAAATGAGGTATCATTTTAAACATTAAGGTATCCGCGTTGATCATATCATACTTTAAGAAAGTAATTTTTTTCAAATTCGACCCTTAAACGGAGAAAAGGCTGTTTTTAGTGTCACGGGCCATTTATCTTGCTGGATATCTAACTGAAATCGTTAAAGGAAGTACCATTTTAAAGATTAAGATCTTCGCTTTGGTGTCATCATTTATTAAAATAGGAATATTTCAGAATTCTACCCTTAAAGGGCAAAAGTATCAATATTTCTACAACGCGTTTTTGTGTCACCCCGAATTTATCTCCTTTACAATGTAGCCAAAATAGATAAATTAGTTATTATATTAAAGGTTAAGGTTTCTGCTTTGATTACATCATATCTTGAGAAAGAAATTTTTAGGAATTTGACACTTCAAGGCAAAAATATTATTATTTTCACAAAATTTTTTTAGTAGATTAAGGTCTCCAGTCATGTAACATTATAAATTAAGAACAAATTTTTTCGCAATTTGACCCTTAAAGGGCAAAAGTAATAACGGTTAATGTCGTGCGTTTGAGATAGTTGAGAGCCAAACCGCTAGATAGCAGCAGCAAATATCACAGAGATATTAATGAACTGCTTCACTGGCGTCGACTTTTGTTACGTACCTTAAACACTAAACAAGTAAACAATTGAAACAAATGAGCCAGTTCTTGTTTCATCCTATTACATACCCCCAACTTTACTATTCATTGTATGCGCGAAATTTTCGAATGGCTCATCTAGTTCCTTCAAATTGCTTGCCCCCAGTCCTTTTCCGCCTCTAATCATTTCGACGTCGACGAAAAAAAAAAATTATTTGGAAGGTGTGTCGCCATATTTTCCAACGACCAGTCAAATTCTCAGTCCCAGATGAAATGTGTCACTGGTATCGGAAGTATGGGTTGCAACGCAGTCGACCAAACTCCGATTCTCTGTCACATCGTAGATCACCGACTACCAATTTCCGGGAATACATCTTCCTATCTGCAATTTCCTTTAGCTCACTACACATTCGTCTATCTGTACACCGCAGCCTAGCCTTCCAAATAGTTCTGAACTTTGAAGTATTTTAGTCGAGGACATGTCTGTTGTCTATGGATGTATTTGAACTATTATTTGAAATGAATAAGTGAGCAGTCATTTCCGAATGAACTTCGCAGTTTCCAAAACAAGTTATCAGCAACACTTTCTGAGAGAATTAGGATCTATACGGAAACAAAACTGTATCTGCAGGATGTTCCTCTTCACCTCATGATCCTACGGCTCGAGCACTACTGCACGCGTCTCTAAACCAGGCATATGTTTCTGTCGCATCGCAAAGCAGCATATTCGCGTGCCAACAATCTTGTACTTTCCACTATACAGGTATTAAGTTCCCCAATGTCTTCCACATGGAAAATTTCCACAATCTTGTCAGCATCGAAAACGGCCTGGAATATTTGCGCTTCCACTGTACGTGGGGAAGAGGGGGTGATACTTTTAATATTAACCAACCACCGCATGGTGTCCTAAGATTTGAACTGTTTTGTGTTAGTAGTGATAGAATGGCGCAACGAATCGATACATCTAATGAACCAAGTATCGATACGTGTACACCACAGTCAGCAATCGTCGAGAAAATTTGGGTCTACAACATGGGGAACTCTTTAGAACTACATAATTCATCATTATTTGAGGATGTAGGATGTTTGCGTATTGCGAGAATTGGTCACGGGGCAGATCCACGATAATGAGTCTTATGTCACTGATTAAACAGAACGCCTAAAAAAAAAAAAAAAAAAAAAAAAAAAAAAAAAAAAAAAAAAAGAAAGATTTCTACTATTTTTCAAGGTATATTTGAGCGCCAATCATATGTTGTATATTTAATTACTCTTCCTACTGTAGAATTCACAGCTGATAAGTAAACGTTTTATTTTTTTACTTATAGCATTTCGCCTCGTCGACATCGAGGTCATTAGATGCTGGATGGGACTGGGTACAAGGAACGGGAAGGAATTCGGCCATGGCCCTTTTGAAGGAACCTTCCCGGCATTCGCCTGGGGTGATTTGGGGAAACCTTAGAAAACCCAAATCTGGATGCCCGGACGGGGATTCGAACCGCCGTCCTCCCGAATGCGAGGCCAGAGCGTTAATCGCTCACCCACCACGCTTGTGTAAGTAAAAGAGAAACGCAATAATTTAGTTGATGAATATGTAGGGAAAGGTGCAGTTTATTCTATACATCAAGTTTTATTTCTTGTTTAATTGATGGAACCACAAAACATTTTGTATCTGGTTATGGTAAAAAATTATCATCATACTTTCAACTTTTATATTTTGGGTATATTGGCCTGTGTTTGTCTCCCCGATTTTTTATCAGTTCCTTTTCCCTAAGAATGTATTGTAACATTTTTTTGTGGTATTCTGACTATACATAATCCGTTTACAAACTGAAACCAGTTCTTCGTAGCCCGCTGGATACATTCAGCAGCGGAGTCACTTAAATTTATTTTTTATTCAGACTGTTCCCAGTAATCCGACTTGCACAACATCAAATTGCCGTTCACCTTTTCTATCATTGTTTTCGGTCTTGGCTTTTGAAGTGATAGTATGGAATGATATTGGAAAACCATGAAAAACCGAAACCTCTATTACTGGACAGAAATTTTTGCCCTATCCTAGGCCCTAGAGTTAACTAATTATGAAGCCTTCGATTAGGTATGTCGTTATGATTCAGATATGAATCACAAGATTTAATCAACCACAGTGCTTTGTCATAATTTTTATATATATATTTTTTTTCTTTTTAACTTTCTTAATCATAACCTTAGTTCTCGAACGGTTTAACTTATTCTAAAATTTTGTTGTAACCTACTATTTTGCTTCCAATCTGTCACTCTCTTGAAAGAACATGATTTTTTAAATTATAAATTGTGTACACAAGTGCTGGTTGAATGTAGATTCTCTTCACTGTCAGTTATTTAATAAAACCTGTCATGTTCTTATAGCAGGACATCAATGTCGTTATTTCTGTATAATATTGTTGTGTCTCCGAGAGCACAAACAGGTGATGACATGATAATGTGTAAGTTATAACTGAAGATCTCTTCTCCTAGAGATTGAAGAAGGCTAACCTCCATGCTGAAAAAAGGAGCTACTTCAAGGGGAACTCAAGCTACGTGTAACGATTCATAACACAGAGTTTGTATATCGTTCCTAAACTCAATGAGAAAATATTAATTACAATTTTCTGCGGGTAAAGAGTAAAATATATGTAGATGGTACAATCACTCACTACTAGACCGTTCCTGGTACTAAGTGCAATGATGGAAGACTAAATATTATTTGAAGTTGAACAAGACTGTCATTGTTAAGATGACTTGATTAAGTGAGTTCTTTTACTAAATTCAGTTACCTCGCAATAGAATTTCTTACTAAATTCAAGCGCTTCTACTGTGTGTAACAACTTAATAAGTAAGCCTACAGAGCCACACCAAGCTGCCAAGAAGTTCTGTGGGCTCCACAACATAAGAGGCAGCTATATGACGAAATTCATACAAATTCTGGAAAAGATGGATAACCCTCAGGATGGGATGCCATTTTCCAACTACAGGATGTCATTTTCTATTTAGTGGAGAATAACATTTCGCGCGTTGAGACTAAATCCGCCCTGAATTGCTTGATTCTAGCAGCCTACTGCTTCCCAATGTGTCGGCTCCTGACAGTCAGTATCAATTTAGAATCTTTTTTACGTCTGACCAACGTCCACTTTCTATTTTAACTAAACTAAGTAATAAATTTACCAGTTAAATCATCTTCTGTTACTTCCACAACGCAAGTCAAGAAAATTGTATACGTCCAGCTAATATTAATTTTGAGTGCCTCATTATGGATGTAGCAGATGAGAAAATAAATGAATGTTTTGCGATGTAATATCTACGTTTCTAATTTCATGGTTGTATAGTTACACCCAAATATTATTTTATGGTCATCTGCATTGTTGGGTGGAACTTTGAAGAGTTGACTTTTACTTACAGTTCAAAAATTGTTTTCTAGTCAGTGAATGGCGGATCTGTTTCAATCATAAATAAATTTTATAGTTTCGCAGTAAAATATCCATTTTTAAAGCTACCTACAGTTAACTATTATACCAGATATGGCCCGAAACTTCGTTTTTTTTTTTTTTTTTTTTTTTTTTTTTAATTTAGTTTAATGAGGATTCAAAAATAATTCTTACTACAGCGTGAAAATTTCACCAGTTAAATACGATGAATAGTAATTTGTAGTAATATAAAAGAGGAACCAACTCATATGTCGATTGGTTTGTTTGTCAAAAGAAATAGGTACGGAACAAGACGCTCACAACGTCTTTCTAAACAATTAAAAAAAGATTGAAGGCGTAACTCGAGACAAACTAAAGGTAATTTACATTACTAAAGAGAATATAACTTACCAGTAAAACATATCCGTAAAGCTCGTTACTGGAGAAACCTCGCACAGCTTACCGATGTCTGTATGGTATGTGGTGCTGCTGCCTAGCGGTAACGCGATCAATCCTTATCGACAGCAGCGAAGTCTACCGGCTTTGCTCTGAACTGTCTCGTAAGCGTGACCTTGATAGTTTCTGATGAATTCCTTTCTTAATTTGTGATTTAGTCAATAAAATGATTCTTCATTTGTTGATTACTGTTAAGTATGAAGGGAGATAAGTGGATCGTCACAAATAATTCATTATAAGAATTCAGAAAAGTTCTTTTCTTAATTTGTAACGTTACCACAGAGGAGATCTTAATATTTAAAATGATACCTCATATATTTATCGATTTCTATTGGGTATGAATGAAAGCAAAATACCTCTTAAAAATAATATATACGATTTGTGATTAACGCACAGTCAAGAATTTTAAAAAATGAAGTTAGAAACCCACGACTGATGATTTGCGCTCACAATAAATAAGAGCACCATCGAGCACATTCATAAAAGTGATTAGAATGCATTGGTAAATCAGCCTTTATCTAGTAGCTGATTAACGATGAAAGATGCGCCGTACTTTATTTTATTTTTGAGACAGTGGGATACACATTCAAAAGTCATGTAATGTGAGTCAATAAAACTTAGGTTCCTCTCTCGCAGTCAGAACACTTACGGCTAGATTTATAACTGCAAACAGCATTGACTATAATTGTATTTGAAGGTTGTATCTACCCACTTCGCGTATCGTATTTAAAATATCCAGGCTTCTAATCTTTGACTGTATGAATCAAAGAAATGTAGTTAACGTTGATTACAAAATTGATGATTCCAATTGCAGAACGACCAACCTGTCTCAAATAGAGAACGCTTACTATTTCTTGGCATAAGCTATATATGTTTAGAACGATTGCCAATATAATTAGAACCAAAACCAAACCTGAATCGTTTGTTTTCTCAGATTTTTTAGCTCTTCATTTTTTTAAAAAAATATTTCATTGTCGATATTCAGGTCTCAGGAGCAACTGACTTCGACCCGTTCTGCTTTCTGATTCCATTCTAATGGAGACCACGTCAGTTAAGACGAAATTCAATGTTTTTTAATGCGTAATTCGATTTAATAGTGCTTGGTCAGGGGTAGGGATGGGCAATCAAAAAAATATATCGATAAATATCGAAACGATATTTACAAACACTATCGATATATATCGGGGAAAAATATCGATATTTCGATATATCGATATTTCGATATTTTTGTCTAAAGGGAGTAATTATCTAAAAAAAATCATAAAATACATCAAAATATTTAAGAAAATTCTGAAAATTAAAGACACAGGTAGAAATTATACAAACTTTTATTAATTTATTCAATCAATAAAACCAGTATTCGTCTGATATGGACATCAAAAGGACTCTCTGTTTTATGTGCTCCCCCGTCAATCTACTCATGTTGTTCAGTACAGCTAAGTTGACTGCAGGAGCCACTCTCTTGGACGACACAGAAGAAGCTTGACATATAAGTTATTTCAGCGCGCTGGAGCACTGGCAATTCACCCAAAAGTTTACTGGGTCTGATTTTCTGTATATTAATGGTTGGTCCAGATACTGCTTAAGGAACTGAGCCAGAGCTTGGAACCTCTTGCATAACAGTAGTGCTAAGGGATAATAGCTTTTCATGTGCGGACCAAATTGATGCGTTATCTGCGATATATTGTGTTGCTGTTGTAGACCTTACTTCTGGAGAACTTTGTCCTCGTCGTCTAAGTTCCAAGCGAATATCATTACTTATTGTAGATATCGCATTTGACACACCGATTGGAGAAGTGAAGTGTATACGATTGAAACGCGGGTCCAAAATGGTAGCTACTGCAATGAATGTATTTCCTTCTAAGGGACTTATTTTCTCTTGAATTCTTTGGAGTAAAGCCTCTTTTACCGTGAATCCTAAAGTGGTCGAAGGAGTAGCTTGTTCCATTACTTGTCGAATCAGATTTGTAACAGGAATGGCTAAGCTAGCAGTCACATAATTTGTACCACTAACCTCTTCAATGGTTTCATTGAAATGACCAAGCAGGACAATGAGGTCACGTATTACATTAAGCTGTTAAGTTGCAACCATATCAAGTGTGTTTATATTTGACTGACTTTTTGTAGCTAAGATTTTAGCTACAATTGCAGAGAGTCTGACAAATCGCTCTAACATATTAAAGTAGGAGTTCCATCTAGTGCTAACAGCTTGTGTCAAAGTCAACACCTCTCCTTCCTTTTCTCCAGATGCTTCTTGTTCAGAACGTAATAGATCCATAGCATTGACAGACTGCTTAAAATAAGTCACAATACTTTTTGCGTGATCGCAGAGTGCTGCAAATGAATTATTTTCACTTAACACTACATCAATGATTTTCATCATCAGGGCTTGACCAGTAAGTTGCAATTTCTAATCACCAAACCTCCCTGCATTGCGTATGGTGCGAGGGCATACGCTGTTGTTGATGGTGATGCATCCGTCGGATGGGAATGTTAAGCTTGGCGTCCCCTTTAGAATGTTTCGCAAAAGTAGGCCTGAACATGCCAACACCGGCTTCCACCCTCTCCCTTCTTTCATCTCTCATCCGCAACACTCTATACCGAGCCACACAGTGTCACTGTCATACACACTTAGGAGCACTGTCACACTGAGGAAATAAACGGGAAATTTTTTTAACTGCTTAACGTCTCTTAACATTGAGGTCTTTAGAGACGGGAAAGGATGGGGGACAAGGAATGGGAAGGAATTCGGCCATGGCCTTTTGAAGGAAGCATCCCAGCATTTGCCTGGAGTGATTTGGGAAACCATGGAAAACCCAAATCTGGATGCCCGGACGGGGATTCGACCCACCCTTCTCCCGAATGCGAGGCCAGAACGCTAACCATTACACCACCATGTTCGGTGAAACGGGAAACCACCCCAGTTCATCTTCCTAGGACTTTCCTTGGACGGATATACATCACCCATGGTAATCGCCTACAATCTCACACGGGAGAGGCGTTCGAAGAGTACCTTATTATCAGTAAAAACCATTGGTGTCTCAGTGAATAAAAAATTAAAAACCGCTCTCACTACATCAATCGAGGACAGCAATCTCAAGAAAGTATTCTTTAGTGGGGCTGTAATTCACGAGGAAGCTATATGCATATTTTAAAGAGCATTACAATGAACTTTAGGTTAAAGGATTTAAAGCAATCCAGAATTGGTCTATTAAGTTCAAAGTGCGATAATCACTCCATTACATCAAAATTTTTCTGTATACTTGGAACGTATTTCCTATAATCCTATATAAACTAACATTCTGTATTCAAGGTTTCCGTATTCAAGATTTTCGTATTTGCCGCTAATTTACGAAACGTATTCCTTGCGATTAAGGAGTTTTGACTGTAGACTAGATTGTAAACATTTAAATGAATAAACAGTCATTCATAATGACTTGTGGTTAATCAACCCATTAATTGTTATTCGTAAATGAAAAAAAAACAGCTGAAAAGATAATATTTCAACTACAAAGATAAAACAACCACTTACATGCTAACATAAAAATGACGTTAACGTAAAATTGTTAAAATTTAACAGCTTTTTTTAACCTGTCAACCGCTGATGAAGCTGTTATATTTCGACGAATTCACTTTTTAAGACACTTTCAGAAGATTGGATATATACGTATATTTATCCTATATACATGTAACGATTAAATTCGATACTGAATTGCGTTCGTAGGAAAAATATCGAATTGGTGCTTAAAATCGATGCACTAAATACAATATCGATGTATCGATACATCGAAAATAAAAATATCGGCGATATATATCGATGTTTTTTAGAAAAAATATCGATATATCGATAAATCGATATATTTTGTCCATCCCTAGTCAGGGGTATTCGTAATGCGTGTTCCTTTGCCATGCAAATTACTCAGCATGCCAAAAAGTTTCTAAATTAAACCACGCTCATGAAATTTGTTATTTCTTACAAAGACTGAAGCTATTTTGTAGGATCGAGTAGTTTTTGAGTAGAGCTGTAACAAACCGTATTTATTCGTTACTGAGTAGCGAATAAATCGCCTGTCTTGTTGCTCCCATTTGTCGTATGGATGTCAGATTGATTCGATAAACGAACAAATACGACTCATCATATGGAAACTGGAACGGATCGACCAGCGACAAAATGAATCTGAATGAGCGATTGAACATTTGAACATCGTGTGTCGCGATTTCTGGCAATTTTTATTTGAATTCGTTTCTTACAAATAAAAGTACAAACTTGTTGCGTGCACATTATTTTAATATTATTTACTGTTAAGTGTTGATATTTTAACGAGGTTAGTAATTTTGGCAAAGAGTTATGCTGTAGTTTTGCTTTGTTTAACATTAAAATTTACAGATCATAATTTATAAATAGAAAATTTGGGTAGATAATTTGAGATGTTTATTTTTTTTTATTGATCATTCCTTAGTGAGATTTTATTTATTTTAACATTTATGAAATTCGTTTATTCCAAAATGCTGTACTCTTTTTATTTTACAATGCAAATTTTACCTAAACTTACTTTACTGAATGAACAATTTACTACGAACGAAGTCATCCCGTCACCCTTAAGCGACGCGACGCGACGCGATGCTTCATGCTAGCTCTCGATTGTACCAAAAGTAATATCGAACACTGATTGATTTAATAAGGAATACATACGTGTACACAATTTCTCGTTACTTTTACAGCTCTATTAAATCTTTATTACACACTGCATTTAGTAGTTTAATATTTATGCAAGTACATAGTAAAGATTCATTAATCTAGTAAAGGCATCAGATTTTTACGTTTATGTATATAGAAACAGTTCCACGTTTTCTTTTACAAGAGCGTGAATGTATTGTACATCGACGCAGAAAATGCATCAAAGATTAGGTCTTTGGATTTAGATTACAGCTATAGTGAAGTAAACTGTTGTTTCCTTTTCTATCAAACTTTATTGCATAACGTAAATGGTACGTACGAAAGTTGAAAAATATGAAAGAGACTTAAACAAATTTTTATTGGTTTAATTTATGTCAAAAGAAATATATTTTTCAACATAACTTCTACTATTGTGAACGCACTTTATTCATCACACAAACAGTTTTTAATTCGTTCTTTATAAAAAGTTGTTGGACTATAATGTAGCGTGTTGCGTGCAAGGTCTCTGAGAAATTTATTGGCAGCCAAATATTTTTTGAGTTGTTGAGACAAAAAATAAACACAAGCTGAAAATCTCGACCATAGAGGATTATCTAAAGGCGACCCTTGTAATTATACCAATTTTGCTGGCTTTATAGCAATAGAAGTGTGGCACAAAACGATATTGTGCACAAGTAGCACGATGCTTCCTTTTTTCATACCAACTATTGTGGCTATTAATCTTAGTAAAAAAAATTCAGAATTAAGTTTTTAGGAAGTTGCAGTTTATGCAGTTATCTATTTACATATTCAGGAGTTTGGTGTAAGTTGAGCATTCCGTTTAAATTTCAGGTACTTTTGTCTTATTTGTGTCGCTAAATAAAATTTTCTACGGTAAATATACATCTCCTGCTCATTTCTAATGTTTCCAAGATTTTTATTATTCGGTATCTTACTGCTCGTTCCTTGTATATTGTACAAAAGGTAAATTTACATTTTTTTAAATTTTGTTTTTAAAGTGTTAGCTAATGTCTAGAATACGTAACTGCCCTTCAGGGCACAAATATTACTCCTTATCTTATGCGGGAAAGGTAAGTTCCGAGAACATTTCTTCTAGGTAACCGTGTTGTGTTTTCGTAGCCAGTGTTTCATACTTGATCGTAATATGTATTCAAATCGCTGCCTGCCGAAGGGAAAAAATTACTCGTTGGGAGGTCTTGATGTTGAGGCCGATCAGAAAAATTTGATTTTCTAGAGCAAGTTCTGAATCGCCTTACTGTATATGGTAAGATAGGGAGTTGCCATGTACTGCAGTCTGGGACGAACCATTCCAACTGAGTAGTCGCAGATTTTAAAGGCACTGAGTGTTGCGCATTGGTCCTGTTCAACAATATTGCGAAATTAACTATACCACTGTTTGTATTCACTATTGTCTGTGTTTAAATCCTCTGTTTCCACTACTTTCAAGCAACACTACGAGGCCTACGATTGCATCCTCATCATAGATAAAAATTATTCATTGAAGGTAGCCGCTACAGTTTCTCTTTTTCTGGCTACAGATTTGACTGCAAGTAGTGCCAGTCAGACTTAGTTTCCCGTAGTACCTTTGCACCCGCCAGTGTGGCTTAGTGCGCTAAGACGCTGCACACCGGATCGAGGAGGTAAAATGGAACCTGGCACGAACCACTCACTTTCCGGCTATCCTGATTGCAGCTTTACGACAGTTTCCTGCAATCTTCAACGCGAATACAGAGTCTATTCACAGTCTCCGCCTCAAAAACTATACGTTTCACTAATAAAAAATACACTTCTCACATACAGAACATAGTTACACGCTTCTCTTATAGATGGCAGCACTTCGCTTCCTCCACTAGTGTAGCGTTTAAGTCAGAGGCGAAAGACGCGAGCACTTAAAACTCTGCCACTAGGCAGCCGAACCTATCCCCTCGAGGATCTACCTGCCAGAGAAGTTATACGATAAAAACAGTAGCTTAGAAAGCGTCCACAAACCACGTGGCTCGGTCTGGGTGGGGAGGGTTTGGCTGGAAAGCTACGCTGGGCTACGTGAAAAAAAAAGGGTTACGTGGAATAAAAGGGGGGGGGGGAGGCCGTGTTTCCGAGCGTGGCCACGTAGCTTTTCATTCGTATTATTTGTCACAGTTAAAATAAGGTTCAGAACACACGACAGCATGTAAATATTTATTTCCGTCATTTAATTATCACCGCATGTCATTTACAATAGTCTGACAAGAGAAAAACAGTAAAAAATGTATTCTGGAATCAACAGGGAAAAAAGCTACGTGCTACGCAGAAGGGAGAGGAGGGTTGACAGGAGGCCAAAATGGTGCTACGTGGTTTATGGACGCTCCCTTAATGCAAAGAGACACTTATTCCGAGTAGTGGAGTATTGGTCAAGTCAGTGTTCGATTTGTGATGATTACCTTATTCCTCAGAAATACTAACAATAATATTAATAATTCTGTGAATGCTATTATGGGATAAAGAGGATGACGCTTATATTTGCAAGTAAATTGAAATTTGATGAATTTAATAAACTATAAAATAAGGCGCAATGTTTACATCCAGCATGCAACATTTAGGACAAATGGCTTCAGCGGTAACATGCTTCGAGAAAAAAGCAGAGATGTGTGGTTAAGAATCCTGAGATCACCAATGTAAATAGTATGTGTTAAAGAATCAGTAAGTCTTCCAATTTAGGATTTTGTTAAACTTCATACAATAAGTTTGTTACCTAAATGTAAATTCAACATAGATTCGTTGCTGATGATGCTTTGATGAGAGCCGAAACGTGTATGACATTAAATCGTATAGTAACAGTTGTATTTACATTATTTACTAACATTTAATGTAATACGCTATTTACTGAAATTCGAAAGTTCACATTAAATTGGCTGGTTTATTAAAAAACAAGACTCAAACAGACAAAATTCTTAGGGGGCATCCATAAATTACGTGAGGTGTTTTTCCGGACACCCCCCCCCCCTCTGGTGAGACTTCATGAGATCTGGTACGATCCCTCCCCCCCCCCCCCCCTCTGGTGAGATCAGGTGCCTAAGACCCCCCTAGATCTCACCCTTCCAAGGCCGGTTACACCCACACTTTTCAACGAAATACCCTCATAAAATCGACTTTCGCGTCATTTGTAGACCTTTTTTTAGCTCTACAGTCCAACAAAAATTTTCAAAACCTGACGTGAGATTTTCGTTGACCGCCCCCTTCCACTTGGTGAGATTTGGTGAGATTTCGCCGAATCCCCCTGCCTCCTATTTCACCTCACGTAATTTATGGACACCCCCTTAGCAGAATACAAACAATCTCAAGAGAATTCTTCATGGTTTTACAGAACATGAAATTGATGGTTTTGACGTTAGTCGAATATGGTGGGGTTGTGTGATCTTTCGTCTTTTTACGGTGGACGATGAATTATTGTTGTGACGTTACCTGACGTTGCAGCGGCAGACGTATGCTGAGTTGATCCGCAACCATCCGTGTCCTCTTTCCAAGCTGAAAGCACCGACTGAACAAGTAGTAACACTGTGTCATTCGTTCAGAAACCATAGAGCAGAGTCTAGTTTGTTTGGCAGAAAGAGATATGAAGAAATATATCAAAATGTGGAACAATTGATTATTGTTAAATAGTTCACAGGTGTTCATTTTTTCATTTAACTATGCTAAATCCATTATCTCATATTTAGAATTTTCATGAGAGGAAACAGAATAAAGCTTTTTCCGAAAATCATCTTATTCAAAATATAAAACATATCCCAACCTCTATTTGGTTAGAACACTTACTGTTACGTAAATAATTTTTGCCTTTGCAATGAATTTTAAATTGCGCACTACCTGTTTGGGAGCGTCCATAAACCACGTAGCTCCATTTTGGCCTTTTGTGAAGCCTCCCCTCCCCTCACGTAGTCCGACGTGGCTTTTGCCTCTAACCTCCCCCCTCCCCCCACCTAGCACGTAGATTTTTCCCCTATTGATTCAAAGAAGACATTTTGTACTTGTTCTCTTGTCAGGCTATCGTAAATTACATGCGGGGATAATTAAATGACGGAAATAAATATTCACATGCTGTTGTGTGTTCGGTACCTCATTTTAACTGTGACAAATAATATGAATGGAAAGCTACGTGGCTTGGCTCTGACAACCCCCCCCCCCCCCCCCCGCCAGGTAGCTTTCCAGCCAACCCCTCCCACTCCAGACCAAGCTATGTAGTTTATGGACGCTTTGCGAGTTGCCGACGTTGACGTCATTAAAGTCAGGAAAGTATGGCGGAGAAGGAATGTGAAAGAAATCGGTAATGATGATTATGGATGACCATCCAGAACTTAGACAAAACGATCTGCTCGTCGATCGAATCTGCATGTTCTCGAATATAAGGCCTAATCGTTAACCGCTCACCTCACTCGTTAGTCTTGATCTCTACGCTTTGTGATGCGGATATTTGATGTTTCACTAAATGTAGTTTTATTGCAGCAACGAAATTTATCAACCGTTCAAAGTAATCCACGAGATAAAATTTCGTTTTCTATCGTCTTTGAAAACTGCGCACCACAATGTTTGCTGAGTCGGTGTGTGGAGCACTCCGTTTATTGACCAGTTGTCGCTCCACTGCCTGCTGAGCGCTGGTCCCTAGTGTTTGGTGTAGCCTCTGTGGAGGCTGTTAAGGGCATCTGGCTGGCCGCAATCTTAATGAACTTTACTGGCGTCCCTTCTCCCATTCCGCCACAACAAATCTCCGATTCACATCCGTTCCCCGTACGTAACCGAGACAGCCGTGCAGACAACAGAAGTAGCCGACAAGTTGTAAGTGCAATTAGCACTTTGGCCAAAATTTTTGGAAACAATAAGCAAAAATCTTGCATTAAGCTTGTTAAACATCTTTTCCTGAAATTTAAAACGATAAATTACAGTTCTTTAATACTTTATCTATCAGCATTTATTTTGTAATAGGTTTATAATACATGACCTGTGCAAAAATTTCGCGAATAAAATACGATGAATAGTGAGATTGGTGTTTTGTAATAGGATAAAAGAAGAACCACCTCATTTGAAGCATTGTTTGTTTAGTGTAATAGGTATGTAACAATTATGAAAAACGTTTGGAGGCGTTATGTATATATGTATATCAAGCTGTCACTGGCCTTCGCGAAATACAACTAACATCAACAAAAATGCAGCATGTCCATATTTCTGTGATATTTGTTGCTGCGATCATAGCCCGTGAAAAAATTTCGTGAATAAAATGTATTCATAGGAATTGTATAGCAAAACAGAAATGTTTCCGTAACAAACAAAAAACAAAATAATTGGTAGAAATCCTGTAGAAAAAACACACAGTTTATTAATATTTGCAATCTATGGGTAACGAGCTCAATGCCTGTCGACGCCAGTGTAGCAGCTATTTAATATGTCTGCGATATGTGCTGATACTATGTAGTTGCTTGGTTCTGAACTGTTTCATACGTGTGACCTTCATAGTTGTCACTTTTCCTTCTTTGAGGGTCCTTGTAGCAGCACACATTGAGTTACAGAAACAGTGGAAGCAAAGTTGGGACTACTGGCGGTCGCTGAAATCAGATGGTTTCAGAGGATTCTTTCAGTAAAACATTTTTTTTTATTAAATGCTTTACGTCTCTCAACATCGAGGTCTTTAGAGACGGGAAAGGATGGGGGCAAGGAATGGGAAGGAATTCGGCCATGGCCTTTTTTTTAAGGAAGTATCCCGACATTTGCCTGGAGTGATTTTGGAAACCATGGAAAACCCAAATCTGGATGCCCAGACGGGATTCGAACCGCCGTCCTCCCGAATGCGAGGCCAGAACGCTATCCGTTACACCACCACGCTCGGCCAGTAAACCATAGAGTTTAAATAAGTCCTGCCAACAGTGCTAACTTGTTAGTTTGTCCATGGTGCTAGGTACAAGACTTCACTCAGTAGGTATCAATCAGCCACGAGACAGTAAATCAAGTGTACATAGACGCACACTCTATTAAGTCAAACCACACAGTGCCATCACGAAGGCGTTCCTCGACCTTTCCCCACCAGATGCAAGGGCTTAGCTATCGGAGGGCTAGGCGGTGCCATGCCCCCAAGCACAGCTCAGGGGACCCCCAAACACAACTCAGCGAGCCCTTGCCAGCAAAGCTCAAAAGACTTGGTAGAGCTAAAATAAAAAAAAGGTCACCCATCTGGTCCGAGGGCCCAAAATATTTTTTTTTTCAACGGGGCCCTTGTTAACCTAGTTGCGCCACTGACCAGATGTCTCGTTTTCTGTCGGAAAGAAGACTTGATCCATCATCATTGGCCTTACTTTTTCCCTCAGAAAGTGTGGACAGAAACCTTGTATTGAGAAAGAATTATATTTCTACAAATTCATTTCCTTTTCCGTACCAACAATTCTTGTTTCAACTGAGGTGTTCGAAAACGGTATAAGTATTTAGTAACCATTTGACTCAAGCTAAGTCGTACTCTACCTGAGGTGCAGGGCTTTACTAACACTTAGAAAAAGGCTCTTTCGTTTTGGCTGTTTAAAAGGAGCAGCTGAATAACTCACTTGAAACAGCAAATTATTAGTAGTCATAAGTTTCATTTGACTTTTTTGAATTTTTGTCTGCTCACATAATCTCTCAAAAAAGTCTGATGGCAAATCTCTAAAATCTCTATGATTCCAATAAAAATGACGAAATGGCTTTGTTTGAACCATAGCAATATTTTACAAAATTTAATTCAGTAACATATTGCACACATATACTGTACCGATAATCCACTGCTAGATAAAACAACATTTTAAATACTTCCCATAATAATGCGTAAACCAATTTCCTTTTCTGTTTTGTTATTATTTCTCATCCCAAAGAATTGACACATCGTTTTGTTTCTATCAGACACTTGGACCGAGCGTGGCAACACTCTGGTTTCGCTTTCTGGGGGACGCGGTTCCGAATCCCCGTTTGGCCATCCTATTTTCTATCATTCTAGCTGAAGCCGGGATGGTTCCTTCAAAAGACCGTGGCCATATTTTTTCCCGTTTCTTGTCTCACTTCGTTTCTTTCCCGGCTCTGATGACCCGAACAAGTTGCAAAGCCAGAAGCAAGGGGAAAAATAAGTGAGACAGTAATTTTTGACACGGTAGGTGAAGTGCCACCAAGCATCTATTCATTGTTTTTGTCAGTAAAAAGTTAGCACAGAAAGAAATAAACGATACCATCAGACTAACTATGCTAAGAAATGGTTTTCTAAAAAGAGAATCCCAAAATACTTAGCACCTGTTGTCTAGCTTATCAATTGGTGACAAAAATTCTTTTAATTTGCAGCAGTGAATCAATTTGATTTTGTTTGTATCATCAAAAACGAAACAGAACTCTTCCTAAATAGGACAGCGTGTACCTTAGATTCCTCTCGCTTTTTATTTCATGGAATAAGAAGAACATTAATAATTGCACGTATTTATTATGTATTAGAAATACATATAACCGCACAACAGAAATGTAGCCGAGAGCAGCTTAGCACGGAATAACAACTGAACTGTTTATACATTGGTCAGAGTATAAACTAATCTAGAGATATAACAGAGATATTATTGAAGTATAGAAGGCAGTAATTCAGATTAAATAAGTATAAACAAACGATACTCTAACACTCCCACCGAATTACAGCCTTCTTGAAACAATTATAAACCAATGTTTATTATCACTGATGTTCAAGTAACAGCTGCTGTATTTTTAAGAAATAAAATGTCACTGGCAAAGACATCATCACTGTACCCAACTAAGTCTGTAGTGTTTGTGTTAGGTAAGTAGCACAATCCATAATTCTTGCTTTCTTTCAAATATTTTAGTATTTTCTTGACAACAGTCCAGTGAGAATCATCATAAGAATGTAGAAGTCGATTCACCTGACTTACAGCAAATATAACATCTGATCTGCTTACTATTGCTGCATTGATAAGTGATCCCACTGCTTCTGTGTATGGGTGATTTTTCTCAGGTACTCCTTTAACCTTTGAAAGTCTCACATGTAGATCAGCAGGAATACTGTTAGGATTGGCACCAATCATATCAAATTTCCTCAATAATTGTTCTTCATACTTAGTTTGGTGTATAAAGATACAGTCTTTAGTTACTTCATTCATAACAGTCTTATCTCTACAAATCAAAAGTCCATCATCAACATACAGACAAAGATAACAGTTGATGTCAATGATTTGTCCAGTATAAACACACTGATCTGCTTTGGTTTTCACAAAACCAAATTTATTTAAAATTGAATTGAATTTTGTATTCCAGTATCTAGGAACTTGTTTTAAGCAATATAAAGATTTGGTTTTACATACCATATTTGGTTTGCAGCCTAGTTCCTCTGGTGGTGTCCTAAGAATATTCTCTTTCAATTCACTTACTGTTGTTGAGAAAGTCTCATCATAATCAATTCCTTCAGTTTGAGTATATATCTTTGTACAACGTCTGAATTTGTAACCTGGACCAGTTGGTTCATCCTTAATGCAGAACACACATTTACATCCTGTTACTTTTGCATCCTGAGGCTTTCCTGCCAATGTCCATGTTACATTTTGATGATGAGATTTTAATTCCTTGTTTATAGACATCTTACACTTTTCTGAATCAGATGATGTTATTGCTTCATTGTAGTTATGTGGAATAGGAATTATTGTATCTACACAGTAGCACAGGTAATCCTTCTCAACTTTATCTTTTTCTTTAGAGAGCATTTGTTTATTTCTAGGTCTCAGAGTCATATTTGAGGGTAAAGGTGTCTCAACAGTCACTTTTGTTTTATACTCACTGCTAGTATTGGTGTCAGAAAAGTATTCAGCAGTAGTAATTGTGGAATCTGATTTGTCACTGGAGCTCTCTGATTTATGATTGTCATTTAATTCAGATGATGTATCACACATTGATTCTGCCAAATCAACAGGGAGATAATTTCTTTTGACAGTAGATTCCAGAAAAACAGCATCTCTGCTTTTAATTACTAACTGAGAAGGAGGTATTATAAACCTGTAACTTTTTGAATTCTCACAGTATCCAACAAATTTAGCTTTCTGTGCTTTAGGATCCCATTTCCTTCGTTTTTCTTTAGGGAGATGTATCATTGCATCACAGCCAAATATTCTTAAATTACTCACATCTGGTTTTCTTCCTGACCACATTTCCTCTGGTGTTTTAAATGTCAGTGATCGAGTTGGAGCTCTGTTGATGAGGTAAGCAGCAGTATGTACAGCTTCAGCCCAATATAGCTTAGGAAGATTAGCATTGATCAACATACATTTTGCTCTTTCCACTAATGTCCGGTTCATTCGTTCAGCAACGCCATTTTGTTCAGGAGAATATGGTGTGGTTGTTTGATGGATTATTCCAGCACCTTGTAAGAACTCAGAAAAGTCGTTGTTTAACATATTCAAGGCCATTGTCTGAGCGTAAACATTTTATGTTACATTCTAATTGTTTTTCAACTTGCATTTTAAAATGTTTGAACTTTTCAAAAGCTTCTGACTTTTTATGGAGAAAATAAACAAATACCTTTCTTGAATAGTCATCAATGAATGTCATGAAATATTTAGCACCTCCTAATGACATGGTTTCCATTGGACCACAAATGTCAGAGTGTACTAGTTCAAGTAACCTTTTAGCTTTGGATCCATTGTATTTTAAAGGTAACCTGTTTTGTTTTCCTTCTAAGCAAGTTGTACAAACTAGTTTGTCTGGTTTCTTGGACAATTTTACACCTTCTGCATTCTCCGCTATTTTCTGCAGATCATTAAAGTTCAAATGACCCATTCTTTGGTGCCATAAGAAAATGTCTTGCTCATCAACATCAGATATGTATGCTTGATGATTATATACATTTAATCTATACATATTGTTGATTAAACTGGCTGTCCCAACTATTTCATTATTCCTGTTTATTATTATACAGCCCTTACTGTTGAACTTTACTTGACCACCATTTCTAATTATCTGACTGACAGATAGTAAATTTGTTGACAACTCTGGCACATACAGAACATTTTGAAACAAAATTTTCTTACATTGGCCATTAGCATCACACACATTTAAACTCAGCTTACCTGAGCCTTTTACTGATAAGCATTTGTCATTTGCAACCTTAATTGAGTTGATGAATGGTACTGTTTCTTCTTGTAATATATTTCTGTGCATGGTCATGTGCATAGAAGCACCGGAGTCTATATACCAGGAATCACTGTTACTCACTGGAGCTATGAATGCAGCGGCATAGCTTGAGTTTTCCTGATTTTCAACTTTGTGTTTCTTCTTTGCTTTAGACTTGCACTGTGCACTCAAGTGGCCATGCTTATTACAAGTGTAGCAACGAGGTCCTTTTTGAAACTGTTTCTTGAAGCTTTTGTTGTTCTTATAATTTACGGCAAAAGCTGATGTTTCACCATCATTTATTTTTACATCTTGTAAAATTTTGGCCTTTACGGAGTCAGCACTTATTTTCATACCGGAACTTTCGATGGCAATTATCATCGGTTTGTATGAATCTGGTAGACCGGAGAGAAGCAGAGTTCCAAGCCACTCGTCGTCTACTTTAAATCCAATATTTCTCAACTTGTGTGCTGTTGTCATGATTTTGCTAACATACTCTTCTACATTTCGACATCCGACTAGCGTTGTTGTGCACAGATCACGAAGTAAGCCCACTCGACGCGTTAATCCAGAATCATCGAAAGCGTTTGCTAAGTTGTTCCAAACTTCTTTCGCTGTTTTTGCTTCCTGAATGTGGACGTAGTTGATTGAATCCACTAGCAGAATAATTTTTGACTTGGCTTTCAAATCGCGTTTGGGATCAACGTGATCATCACTCGCATTTTCAATGCAATTCCACAGTCCTTCGTGTTCCAGATAGGTTTTGACGGCAAATCTCCATGTCGAGTAGTTTTCCCGACCAGTGAGTTTTTCTATCAAAGTTAATTGATTGCTTGAGCTCATATTTTCGCACTTTTAAATGCCGCGTGTTGCCTAGGTTGTAAGTTTTACTTTCCTCAGTTATTTATCGCCTTTACATATACCTGGCTACTGGGCCCTTAACCTGTTAAGATTTTTAAATATGATACAAGCAATTATTGAACACAAGACGTATTTATTATGTATTAGAAATACATATAACCGCACAACAGAAATGTAGCCGAGAGCAGCTTAGCACGGAATAACAACTGAACTGTTTATACATTGGTCAGAGTATAAACTAATCTAGAGATATAACAGAGATATTATTGAAGTATAGAAGGCAGTAATTCAGATTAAATAAGTATAAACAAACGATACTCTAACACATGGAATAAGAAGAACATTAATAATTGCACGTAATGAGAGAATTTTTACATTACAAACAGTCCATTTAAGATGTTGAACTGCTCCCAAGACGATAATGGTGACATTTAAAGCTTAACGTCATTTGAAGTTGTACAGCTGATGCCGGCCTTTCGCCTTACCTGCTCAACCAGTGGAGTTCTTTTGCGGCTGTTACGCCACGTGGTGTCCTACTGACCCACACAAAAGGCCAGCAGATCAATGAAGAGGCGCACGCTATCGCTTAAAGGGAAACGCTGCCAGTGCACCACTACCACAAACACTGGTCAAACGTCTCACCCTGTCTCGGCTGACACACACGAGAACAATGTTACATGTGTAAGAACCCTCTGCTGTATTGTATCTAATCATTACATCCGCCGCCCTTTCATAAGTGAAGTTCACCCACCATCTCAGGTGTTATTGGATGAGTGTTTGTGTGTTAACTGACGTGCGTTGTTCATGTTGTGCACGAAATATGAATGAGCGTCTACTATTCCAAAAGACACCTGAGGTGTCTTCAACTTCAACGTTCGAATCCGGTGGACGAATTATCAAAATTTCACTCCGCTGGCCTCGGTAGGGGATAGAGTACTAGCTCCGCGTGCCGAAGGTCACCGGTTGGAGTACGCCCGAGGGCATGGTTGTTTTTAAGTCTTGTGTCTGTGTGAATGTCTTATCCGTCTTTTAGTGACCATACTTACGAGGAACGATACAATTGAGGAATTAATACACTGGAAGAGTCTTTATAACCACATTGAGCTGGCCGTGTGGCCTATGTTGCCGGAAACCTTTTTCTTTTTTTTTCTTTTTTTTTATAACTTCCCGCACGCACCACGTACCGCGGAAAGGTTTGGGATTTGGCCCATTTCTCTAGTACACAATCTGGTGATTAGGAAAGTAATAAAGTAAAGAATGACCAAAAGTTTCTGGGACTCCTAGGACTTAAAGCAGCTACCCAGCTGTCTAAAGCATTAACGGCCTGGGCCTGAAGGTGATCTATGATCCTACTGTGAAGTCTAAATTTCATATTCAAGTTTCTGAGAATATGTACCATACACGTCCAAAGAAAACGGAACGGCAAACTTAGGTTTCGCTGTGTGGGATCTGAAAGAAAGCGATAAGACGGGATCACAAATCGTTAGTTGCAGGTAGCCACCGAACAAATATTTTACTACAGGAGTTTAAATTACAAGTTCAGAGGAAAAACAGAAACAGCATAAAGGCCTCACAGTAATTTTCCACGTTATAACTCATCGTAAATATGGTAGGGAGTGTCCAAAAGTCATGGTAACCATTTATTTTCTCCAAACTGTACCTACAATGGGTATCAAGTACATCCGTTTTGAAGCCTGAGAAAAGATCCAGATGTAGTTCAGGTAGAGAGGTAAAGCTAAAAAAAGAAAGAAAAAAAAACACAAAATGTTTAGAAAACTTTGTTTATTGACATTGCAATGTTACATTACCACCTCACCTTCCCTGATGGCCAAGTCTCTAAAGATCGTTCTACCAACGGTGTTCGAATCAGAAAGTCACTTGTAAATCGCCAGATACTGCAGCATTCTTGGTCGCGAGGCAACTTTCTTACAATTCCCCGAAAATTTGTCACTAGAACAAAGAAGCTAGAGGAGCATTGCTTTGAGAAAAGTCGTAAAAGTAGCATGCGGAAAGTTGGGAACACTGTTTAGAACGTCCATAATTACAGGTGTGAGGTTCGGCGTGCAGGTTGTGCTGTGTTTAATTTGGACGAGCCCGCCCCTCAGCGGCTCTGTTTAGGCTGCCAGACTAACACAGTACCAGCTTTGTCTCGTCACACACAAAGAACACACCGGGCGCCAGGCGATTCTTTACAACATATAATCGTTTCAGTATCAGGCACCTAATTGAAAAAAAAAGACCTACAACGATTCCGTCGTAAATCGTCAGTAAATACAGTTCTGTGAGGAGATAAATAATTCTTTTAGTTACCGTATGCCAGAAGGTCAAGATGACTGGGTTGGGTAACTGCAGTTTGGGCGAAACGTTTCATAGGCACTCTTCGTTGTATTGTATCACTAATAAAACACTTTTTGCACATTGCCATTTAGGTCTTTATGTAATACGGTTTCCGCACGATCTGGCTCTTTAAACCTTCCATTATTCTCGATACGACAAGAAATATCTGATACGATTTCAAATACGGTGAATCAGCCGCCATAAGTTTATGGGATATTTTTCCTGCGAATGTTGTAATTGTTCCCAGGTACGGTATCATGATATAACGCAGCCTTTCTCAACCGGTGGCCGCGTAGAATCTTCAGGTGTTCCGCAGGCAGATGATTACAAATTGATTCTAACTGAATTAGAGATATCATAAACAAATTAGTTAAAATTTTTGACATAAAATTGTTATCGTAATTGTATTGCATAAGGCTATAAGCAGTATAAACTATAAGCCAAATTTTCTGTAAGCCATCGATTTATCAACGACTAACAAACATCTTGTATTTACAGGCTATTTCACTGTTACTTTTTAATTGCTTATGGTTTTACGCCTCATCGTCTTCGAGATCATTATAGGCAAGAGGAAGTGGGGGCAAGGATCGGAGAGGAATTCAGCCATGGCCTTTTGAAGGAAGCATTCCGGCATTCACCTGGAGTAATTTTGGGAAACCATGGAAAACCCAAATCTGGATACCCAGACGGGGATTCGAACCCGCTTCCTCCCGAATGCGAGGCCAGAGCAATACTGCTCACCCACTAGGCTCGGCATTGTTATTATAATAATCTATTCACTAAATACGTTTCCAGTTACCTTCAAACAGAGGGTTGAGTTAATGACTTTTATTTGGGATTTAATCTAGGTGTATGTTTTAAGGGAATGCAGTAAGTACTGATACCAAATTGGTAGAGTTGATTAACAATAAACGTAAAGGTAGAAAATTAGGCCTATATAGAGTTAGTGATCCCCACAATTATTTTATGACTTTTTAATAATTTTCGGATTGAAAAAGGTTGAGAAACACTTTTATAACGCAATGACGCAACACGCATAAGCAACAAGCTTATAGGGGTCGTATACAGGTTGCAACACTCACTTTTCATTTTTGGAATAATAAAAAAATGAAAAATCTGCAATTGTTGATGTAGTTTGCCAGCCCGCAGCAAGGCCTAATTTTTTTTTTTTGGCTCAGATCAACGTAAAGAGCATGCCAAACAGGTAGATATTGCTCTTAACGACACTTGCAGAATCATAACAGGCTGCTTAAAATCAACTCCAGTCGATTGGCTACACCGCCTCGCAGTGATAGTACCACCATCTCTTCGAAGAGAAATAGCAGCGAACAAGAAAAGGGGGAAAGTGGACCATGAAAAATCTATCCATTATATCGGCATATACGACACAGACAAAGACTCAAGTCCAGGAAAAGTTTCCTAAGAAAGTCTCAGGAACTTACAATGACAACTGAGAAAGCCAGATTACAAGTATGGGAAGCTTAGGCTCCCCTTCCGCATAGCTGGGGAAGATTGTCCGAATCTTCGCCACCTGGCTCTTACATGGGATGGTTGACGTGGAAGTCTTTGAATAGGCTGAGATCAGGAGTGGGCAGATGCAAAGTGAATTTAGCAAGATGGGGCTATACTGAGATCAATGATATCAAGTGTGACTGCGGTGAAGACCAGACTGTTCAGCACATGCTCCAGTGTCGTCTGTGTCTAGCATCCTGCTCGGCAGCTGATCTGTATGAGGCCTCAGAAAATGCACTGGAAGTAGCCAAGTTCTGGTCCAGTACAATTTGATGTTTGTGATTGTGTGAATCTATGTTTCTGACACGAAATAAATAAATAAACGTAAAGGGAACTAATAATAATAAGCTAATAAAGCACCATGCAACTTCTGAGTGCGTCAAGAGATGATTAAGATTTTTTTAAAATTTATTTACTACAAAACCCGATGGGTTAGAGGGTCCGTGGTATTTGGAAGAAAGCGAATTGAAATCTACATCCGGCCATCCAGATTGTGATTCTTCATTGTTTCCAGAAATCACTCCAGGTGAATGCTGGCATGTTTCCTTCAAAAGGCCATGATTATGATCGAATTTATTAGAGTTCTTTAACCCCCAATCCCCTACTACCTCTAATAAACTCAACATCAAAGAGGCGAAAGCCGCAATTCACCAAACTATGAATGGTTTAAGATAATATAAACCAAAACTATTTTTTCCCCAACGTACTCCAACCCCTAATGACAAGAGTTTCAATACTGTACATTATTTCCCTGGTCATATACGAACGTAAAAAAAATATTTTATAACAACGTGAATGATCTTTGGTGGTACGAGGTTACTTCACATGTTGTTATGATACAATGCAGGGATACAAGTGTCACCCATTGTAATGCAGTTTCGCTCGGCCTCGTCAACCTGCATGCAACAGTCGATGACTAAAAACCTCTGAAAATGTTCTACAAACTAAAAGAAAGATAAACACGACAGATATAACGGTCTGGAACTTTGCTCACGAACACAGTTAACGATATAGTTACTCGTTCTTCCTTTATTTACAGCAGTTAAAAAAATACGACTAGCTACTTGGAAACTACAGCATCTCAATAAAACTGCAGGTCCGTTAGGTAATTTTCAATCACAATCACTGTCTTTTCTCTGTTTCCGCCACGAAAATTATATTCAGACTAAATACGCGGTGCAAAATTTTGCAACTTTTTTTTCTGACTAGTTCCGATAAGCTTTCTGTTGCAGATTCTTGTTGTGTGTGTGTGTGTATGGGAGGAGGGAGGGAAGACACGCAATCTATCTCTAGCGGAAAACAGTTCGTTCTTCCTCTCTATCTTCGGCGCTAACAAAGACACTGAAAGAATCACACCTACTTTAGTCATGCCATTCCACAGAACCACATAAATACTTCACAGACATTATTTAATACGCCGTGAATTTTCTGATTTATTGTAAAGCAACTAATATAATAACGATGTTAGAATATACATATAATAAAAATTTATTCGGAAAAAGGCTGTACATTTGAGATGTTTTTTTTAGAAAATAAGTTGGGTTGCTATTAATAAGCTACAGAGAAGGAATCAATTTTTTCCCCCCCATATGTCTATCTGGAAGTTGGGATGTACGGGATTCGTGCATGTACTATTGGTCGAATTTTACTGGGTTTCGTTTAATGTACATCCCGTGGTTCGTAAATGGTACAAAGCGTGGTATGTGAGCGGTATCGCTCTGCCCTCGCATTCGCGAGGACTCGGGTTGCAATCCCCATCCGGGTCATCCAGATCTGGGTTTTCCATGGTTTCCCCAAATCACTCCAGGCAGATGCCGCAATGGTCCCTTCAAAAGGCCTTTTCCGCCTCTAATGACCTCGATGCCCACGAGGCGTAAAACCATAAAAAATGTAAAACGGAAAATGATTCATTTTAATGAGATGTCGAAAAGCTGAGAAATTAAAAAAAAATGGTGTCAGTTTTTCGTTGAATTGCAATCACAGAAAAAATACTAGTTGTATTTCGATAGGGTTTCTGTTAATGAGTATTTGGTCCCATTATTATAATGCATATTTCTGAGCTTTATGTGATACTGTAAACCAATTAAATTAAAGATAAAAATTCGTTTAATTCGTTTATCGCAATACACAGAAAACTACCAGTTGGGTTTCGCTTAATTTACAGGCAACGATGACTTTTATAAAGGGAGGTGTTTTTTGTTGTTGTTATACATAT
Source organism: Vandiemenella viatica (assembly GCA_031002005.1). Classification (NCBI taxonomy): domain Eukaryota; kingdom Metazoa; phylum Arthropoda; class Insecta; order Orthoptera; family Morabidae; genus Vandiemenella; species Vandiemenella viatica. Next base: position 58,015,780 of record JARYHS010013631.1, on the reverse strand, counting down.
AGGGAAATGAATTGCTGCGAGTGTTAACGCATTCCTGTAAGTGTCAACTGAATTAAGGTCTCTAAGTTCTAACATTTCTCTGGGCAGTGTATATGTGAATTTTACTGTGTTTTAAATATCTTTGGTGCTCATACGCGAGTGCTGTTTTTGTTGGGTGACGACTATCTCTTTGCTACAACCGAAATTACTGGTGAGTAATAGCCACAGTGTTAACGCACCGCGTGTTTTTTTAATCAGAAACTGCGTTGCTAAAAGTGAGGAGTTCTCTCCTGTGAGCTGTGTTTTTAAAGCGACCTGCTATCAAAGAGTCGCAACGACCTTGTCTCCTCTTTGAGGACCTCAGGCGGGTAATTACTTTGTTCCCGGAATCCTTAGCTCCCATTAAAGCTAAGCTTCGCTACGCCGTAAACTTGGACCACTGGGAGTACAAGCGTTCAGACATTTCCACTCGAGCTTTCGCTAATAACGTAGCCCTTCCACAGCTCATTCTTGTGTTGAGGTTTTAAGGTAATGACTCGGCACTAAGAGGATAATTAACCGCACGTATTAAATGTACTCTTCAGAGTACCATTGTTGATTTTTAGCTGCCTAATAAGCAGATTTACTCCCCAATTAAGCAATTAGTTAACTAACACCCATACGGTCATATTCTGAAACTAACAGGCACAAATATGAAAACGAGAATTTCTAGGACAGACAAAAAGAAAATAAAAGCAGTAAAATCGAGCGTGGTGGTGTAACGATTAGCGTTCTGGCCTCGCATTCGGGAGGACGGCGGTTCGAATCCCCGTCCGGGCATCTAGATTTGGGTTTTACATCGTTTCCCAAATCACTCCAGGCAAATGCCGGGATGCTTCCTTCAAAAGGCCATGGCCGAATTCCCCCCCCCCCCATCCTTTCCCGTCTCTAAAGACCTCGCTGTTAAGAGACGTTAAGCAGTTAAAAATGAAAGCAGTAAACGAGATATTTTTTGGTATGGAATTATTAAACAATTTCTGAAACTTTTTTAATGTCCCAGTGATAACACATTTAAAAGCTTGAATCAAACATGTCGACGAAGATGATAAAGATTCAGTTACTCTTATTTTTAGCTTTGTATTGAGAGTAGTCATACAATGAGTAAAAGTTTTATTACTGCGCGAGACAAGTCCGCAGGGGCTGGGCGACTAGTCCTGTGGTACCCAAATGAGCGTCGATCAAGGGACGCGCCTACCTCCGAACAGTAGGGAGACAAAAGCAGTTTTGAAAGAAGCGAATAGATAGCTGTAAACTCTAAGGTGATCCTCGGCAGGTATTACGCCCGAATGAAGACGCCAATTATTTATCAAAGACTTACGGCCGGATAGCGACAGCGGTTTACCCGTGGGAATTACGGTGACTTTCTGCTAGTGAGGCGCGAAAGTTATAGCAGAGGGAACACGAGTAACTCTCGATATAACACGAACAAATTGGCCAATCTCCGTACAGAAAGTCTGGGAAGTTTTGTGACGTGGATGAGTGGTGAGAATGATACCCAATAAAAATCTTGATTTTAAAACATGTGATTGCTATTTTTTTAATTCTGTTCACATCGGCTGCAGGGTAATGCGACCATTGGTTCCATCAGTGCTACACCTTCCTTCTTAGAATGGCTGCAACAACTGGACATAGATTTGTGAATGCTACCAACGCTCTTGCCCTTGCATGTATTATGTGTATTTGTGTGTCTGACATTAGTTGCGTATCCTAATTGTGAATAAATAAATTCGCAAAATTTTCGCACGGGCCACCTAGTTATTATATATTTACAAAACATGCCAGTGAGAAGTAAAATCATTGCTCTTATTTATTTTGGTATGATGTTATTAGCTAAACATGCGTAAAGCAATAAGAGAGTCATGTGGGTTGTTCCTTTAATGGATCACCTTGTGAGAAAGTTTCGTGGTAATAAACTGAATTGGTAGTGGTTTTATGGGAATGAAATAAAATAGTATCAGGAACAGAGATGAGTGTAACGGAACAACAGTGTACAATTTAGTCTAGTGCAAAAGATAATGTTTGGCAACAGCAGAGGCAGATGTTGCAGTCCAAAAAGGATTCCCGACTGATGACATCATACGCTTTAACTCTCACTTAGCATGAGTGCTGCCGTTATTTGTGTAAGACGAGGACTGAGGGGGGGAGGGGGGGAGGAGTGGGGCTGAGCGTCTTGCAAGGAACTAATCAATAATTTTATCGATCAACTCCAAAGAAAGGCATCGTGATTTGTGACCCATTGCCATTGCCAGGGCCGGCGAATGATGTGGGTATGGTGGGTACCGGTACCCACCTGGGAAATTCCGGTTGGTACTTTACCCACCCGGAATATGGGAGCTACTGAGGGTGCATAAAGGAAATAAATGAAAGAAAGGAAGAATGAGAGACCAGACCAGCTAAGCATATTAGTTTCATTATTCAAAAAGCGTATAAAATAGGCTATACATCCACAACAACGCCATAATAGAAGCACAAAATCCCTTGTTGTTTCAACAGAGATAACCAACCAAGCTATCGCCTACTGAGCTCGATCGACGGCAAACATTCGTTGTGTGTGAAAGCAAGAATGTTACAGTAAAATGTATATCCAAAACCGTCATGCGTGAAAGCCACCAGAATTTGCTTCCGTGCACTCACTGCACCATTAGGAAATTAAATTTTGAATCGCTTTGTTGAAATCACTTTAGTTTCACGTAATTTACGGAAAAACTGTTTCGTCTGTACTAAAATACTCCACTCCAAATTGCTTTACGTAACTTCGTAACATCTCTTTTCAGAAAATTGTGTCCTCTGTATGGAGGTATTCATTGATTTAATAGAGAGTGAGGATCATTTTCAAAAGTATTGGCTAAAATGAGACATTGAAGGCACGCTGCTGCTGCATTGCCGAGATTAATTTGCGGGCTCAACATTAAAGACTGGTACAACTAAACAAGTTCGTAGAAATCTTCCAAACAAATATTCGAAATACTAACAATTTATCTTCACGATCTTTCCTATACATAATAACCGTAGCAAGAGTGAGCATTATTACAGAAACATAAAGTGAGACAATGGACTTACATCATTGCTGGACAGGCTTCCGGTGCAGGCAGTTACACTAAGCAAAGCTGAGAGCCCTATTGTGTCCCGAGGAGCTTAAATACTGCTCGGGTAACTAGGATAACTAGGATTGTCTTGTGCCATTACGAGAGGGGTAGTGCCATCCTTGATTTCTTGAGTTCATGTGGTCGTTCGGCAACTCTCGGCCTAGAGGCAAAAAGGCGCAGGTTTCCACAGATAATACACCTCCAAAGAGATCACATTTGCTCCTGTGAAATTTGTACAGAGCCAAGACGAACTTGTGGGAAAGGGAGTCCAATGATCCCAAAGCGTCTCTTCCTGGCCCACAATGGCTGGTCTACAGCAGCACGCTTAACTCCACAATAAAGTATTCAAAATGCCACATTCCCGCTACACAACTTTAGATTCTTAATTAAATGTCATATTACGTATCTAATACTGCACCTTAGAGTTCCTAATTATAATTATTTACACTTTTATCACATCCATATGTCCGTTACACCACAGAATGTCATTTCCTCGTAATTCTTTTCACCGATTGGAATAAAGTTTCACTGGTACACATATTTTATTAAACACCAAACTGTTCAAAAGATCAATCTTTATAAAAGAGGAAGAAGAAAAGAATGAAAAAAGAATTTAGGTTACTCTGAAGTTCAGTTTGGACATTAAACAGTAGGTCCAGATACAACAGAGGAAACGGGCAGCAATTTCAAACGTGTTGTAAGGTAATATTTAAACAAGATACACCAAGAGAATACACATTAAACTTTCATTTAGTTTTATAATTACAAAAAACCAAAACTGAATAATCCACAGCATCGTATTTTAAGCCTACTCGACAAGAAAAAATATAATATTCTTTATTTCTTTAACAATTAAAAAGAACAAAAACACGGTGTGCGTCCAGTACAGCGCATTTCAGTTAACAGATCTTTTTGTCCGTGCAGGTATTATCCACCAAACCTAATTTTGCTCTGTAAGGTTATTGTATACACTCATTCCAAAATACCTGTGATCGTCTACTTTTCTTCATTCTGTGGAAGAACACATCAATGATCTTTTCGGCCGCTGTTCTTCGGTTCGTGTTCATACTACTGTAAGTGCCATTGTTATTTTTATGGAGCGTGATGGGTGAGCGGTAGCGTTGTGGCCTGGCTTTCAAGAAAACGCGGGTTCGAATCCCCGTCGGGTTATCTAAATTTTGGTTTTCCATGGTTTTTCCAAATCACTCTACGCCAATGCCGGAATGACTCATTCAATAAGTCCAATAAGACCGAATTTCATTCCGTTCCTTGCTCCCAGTCCTTTCACGCCCCTAATGAACCGACGTCAACTAGGAAAAAGGCAAAAGCAAGAAAATTATTCTGTTTGCTGTAGTTTACGTTTCTTATCTCTTCGTTCATGCTTATTGGTATTTCTGTTACCTTCCGTGATCATTTTAATAGTGGGTCTTGGTGCCTAACAGTTTAAAAAAATTATTTTCGTTGTTTGTTAACTTAGAAATAGATTTATTAGTAGATATTTGAATGTTATGTTCGTCCATTTATTGAGTGCTGCTGATAAAGAACATAAAAACGCGTACTTGTTGTGTTAAACTGTTCTTTACTTCTTATTTCTTGTAGTATTTTCGCATATGACACTGCAGCCCTCTGTAGTTTTACTTTCATTTATCACATCTGCCATCTTCAAACTTATGTTGTAAACCAGGACTTTTGTTGTTCAATGACAGGTTCTGCGCTGTTATTGAAGAAATGTTTGCGCCAATAGGTTGTTAGCGACGAGTATAAAGTATTTTTTCAAAGTGTAACGAAGATATCCAGTCTCTTAAAAGCTTCGGAAACTAAGTTTGAGACGAAGGAGGATTTGTGTATCTAGTTGTCCTCGCCCGGCCGTAATGCCCTCACATAAATTCCCCGAAATACTAAAACTTTCCTTAGTGCGCAGCCATGGCAGACAGACAGACAAACAGACAGGAAGTAAACAAGCGGATTCGACCACAGTTTATATCAACCAGGACGGCCCACCCACGCTCTGCCGGAAGTATTGGCTTGATGCGGGTTTGAACTTAGGCCAAAATAAGCAAATCCCACATGATGGATGACTGGTCTCAACTCATCAAATCGCTCAAGCCGACGGTTTTAAATGGTCCTCTACATAGCCTTCCTGAATGTGGCGTCACAGAAATCTTAGTGAACCTGTTTGAAATGTAAAATAATTTTCTTTTCCTACTTCCTCTATTGAAACCCATGGACGATATTTCCAACGGCTTCATTATTAAATTCTACTCACACAATAAATACTTTAGAATCAATTTTATGTTTTCCATCAGTTCAAGTCGTTTCTGTGTAATTTAAGTGACCGTTTCTTATTTTGTAAGTAATTCAGATTAACGAGAACTATCGCCTGTTTGAAGTCACACCAAGAATGTTTCTGAGTGGCTCGTTAAACCATCCCATGCAGTCTTGCAGGCGAAAGCAAACGGGCAGCTTATTCTCTAGCACGAATCGATCGGTATTTGTTTTGGTCAGAAGTAAAACTGGATTCATTATTTTCGGTGTTAATTATTTTCCCTAAGTCTGTAACTTAGGAATTATTTTAGTTCCTTTGGCGACTTAAACGTTTCATGAACTGATAATGTGACTAAATTGTATCGATAATTATATATGGAGAAATTTGACCACTAAGTTATGTGGATTAAGTTGTTATTTTAGGATTGAGATCTTCAGCTTCATTTTTACTGCAGATTGCCACATAAAGAGTGTGATGTATCATTCGAAGCATTTTTAAAATCCTTTTTAATCATCTATTATTTCATACTAAGCAGCAGTCTTCATTTCCACCATGTAAAGGCGAGAATCCGTTCCCGTTGTAACACCATTACCTGATGCTATAAAATAAATTAATTTAATTGCGATGGAGTGCACGTAATAATTTCCCTACACACACATTTCCACCTTTCTCGTACCAGCCTACTGTTGCCATCTACGTATGTTAATTTTATTTTTTCAGCGTTTTGGTTAAATTATTCACCATTTTCGTCGGGAATTTTCTATAGACTCAAATATAACAATGCATCCGATGAATTCGTTTATATTTTAACAGTTTAACTCATAAATATCACTAACTTTGTTTAAACATGCTATATTCACGGCGCATTTACAAGAACAACACTGTTGATGATGAAAGCTTCATTATTTCGGTGTTCCCGTGAAAATAAAAATATACTGACTTGCAAATCAACCGACTAGTGAGGCCTTGAACCACTTGCCCGCAGCCGCCCCTGGGAAGGTGGCAGCTGGTGTGACAGGCGCGTGACGTCGGCGGCAGCACAAAGGGGCTGCCCACCGGCTGTGCAGCAAGTGGCGTTTAAATTTAGCGTTCGGCGGAAATTCCCTCCGCCAGCAATAACGTCTACTCCGGCAGCATACATGGCAGCGTTACAATAGTTCTCTGCACGGAGAAAGTAGTATTAAGGCACTGCATCTGCGATTATCATCGTCATAATCGTTTCAAGTAAGAGCGCATTTCGACCCATCTAAATTTCACATAGTTGTTCAAACTTCTTTTTAAGGTTTCTCTATTTTATTTTAAATTGAAGTGAATCGTTGTGGTTGGATTTCTTGTTTCTTGCGTCCGCTAAAATTATTACAGTCAATTTTTTTTGTAAATAGCTGTATTTTATTAGTAAAAGTTGAGTCCTATTCTACCCGGCTCTATCCTGTTGGTCTATTTTAGTACCTAACTTTATATTTCCATGCTCAAGAAATTGGGAAATTTATCAGCGCGCTGCTTCATTTCATGGTATTATTGAAAGAAGGTATAATTTTTTTTAAAGCAATTAAAATGTTTTGTTATTTTGAAAAGATAAGGAAGACTACCAATGATAAAATCTATTAAAGAATTCTGAAATAGGTTTATTAAGCCAAATGTTGATAACGGTTGTATTAATAACTGAAATGCAATTGTTTTAAAGTTGCTTATTGGCGTATAAATTCTTAATTCTTGTAGCTTTGATATAAGAAACATAACAATAGCTTTCGGATGTTACTACTTGTCTCCTGCAAATGTAGTAGTAGTCACTATTTCATTTCACTATTGTGTTAATTTAAGTTTATTTTGTACTAAATTAATTTCATTCTAGATATTTGTTGCTAAGACAGCAGAAATTAAATAAGGTTTATATACTTCTGCTAATAATTAGTTGTTCATAACGTATTAAAACAAAATAAACTTCTACGGGTATATTACGATCTTGGCTTCTCCCTATGATGTGGTCATACCTCACATATTTCTTTAGGCATTATATGTGATGGGTTATCAATTACAAATACCATTTAAATCTAACATATTTTACCAAGTCCAGTTTCGTAGACCTAATTAAATTGAATAGCAGAATAATATAGCAACGTTTTCATGGTACTGTTAATCTCGACCGAATACGTTGGTCAAGCCATGTTCTTTTTGAGATGACAGAGGGGTAAATCAAAAAATTATGTTTTTTGTGTTGGAGTGGGTTTATTTCTCAGCCGTTTTCGCCGTTATTAATTAATACCTTTACATTTTCTGTTCCTTTATTATTCGAGTAAATAAAATGTAATAACAACAGCCAGACATTTAGTGAAGTAGACGAATATCGAACTAAAACTACCTGGAGCACGCTCATATACGAGGTATCTACAGCCGACAATTTTTTTAGGTTTTTTTTTTTTTTTTTAGTTAAAAGGCTTTTACCAAATGGGTTGATAGGAAGAATTTAATCTAAATGTGTACATTTTTTGTACAACAATTTCATAGGATCTCCAGATCTGTTCTATTCAGAAGACGTTTTACTCATTTTGGACTAGATAAGTCTTCGTATGAAAATTCTTGTGAACATTCGGCTATTCTATTCATGTATTGTTACTGCGACACATTATCACACTCGTAGGATTTATTATGAGGTCTAGTTTCGATTTAAAGCTGAAACTTGTGGTTCTATATTCAAAAATTCTATTTAGTCCCTTTTTCTGTAAAAATTTACTTTATTTTTCATTTTCTATTTGCGCTTTACGTACTGTCGACGTCCAACTCATTAAAAACCATCTTCGTCAAGGCATGTTATTGAGTTTTGCCAACTACCTGTGCCTATTTACTGGTATTTGTGCATTATCGTTTTTGTATATCATACAGCTTTCCTTGCCGACAGTGGGAGCCATGTGTTGAGTATAAAATATTGTTTGTATTGTAGATGAGAGAGAAAGGAGAGTGGGAGTTAAATCAGTTGCAGGGAACTCTGGTCTACTCTTCCAATAGTCATCGTGATGGACAAATCATCATTAATTTCTCGAATACTCACTCGGGCCTTCGATTCATAATCCGGTAATCAGGCCAACTAACGGATGGTCTAAATTAATTTCACCAACCGGTACCGAGCGACAAATTCTACCATAATGATCGTAGCCACGGAACGGGTATTCTTGCTATCTTTGCTGAAGTCTTTTAAATTCCATCGAATGAAATGCACTCAGGAATTTTCATTCCTTACCAACCAGTTTACATTGTAAACGGTCTGATGGCTCAATGAGTTAAAGGTCGTTACTGGGGATCTAAATCTCTCCGTTTAAAATCCCTCAATTTCACGGTTCTTGAAACGTACTTTAACATCTCTGCTAACGAGACGGAGATAGTTTCAGATTTCACTTCGAACTGCAGTTCCCTTCCACATGGTAGAATCACCAGGTTAGATTAGGCAGCTACAAGCTATGCGTATTGCACGGCTGGTAAGAAATTGGGCCTTTGAGACCTCACTAAATTAGTATTTTGTATGGTGGACCCAGTTCCATTCGTTTTCCTATACTAATCGACGAATAAGTACACTTTTTACCTCCGATGACACTTATTTGACAGTAATGTAGATTCGGCGTTTCGGAACAAGAAATAATTTTCTCATTTTTATGTTTAAATTTGCTCTTTCTGCTTCAAACTGAAACAGTTTGAAAATCTATCATTCATTCTTCCTTTTTAATTCTGTCCTAGCGTTTACTCGTGACTTCGTTCGTGTATACCTGAGAATCTCTTGGTCGTTTCGTCGCCGACTGGTAAATTATTATCATTAATTAGCCTAGTTTACTTGCGTGAAATTAGCATTCATTACGTCGGCGGCTTTGCCAAACTGTCATTTACGGGGCTTAGAGATTAGACACCTTATAGAGTTAACATAGGATTTCTTTTGATATGATTTGAATTGTTTGCTTTACCGCAAGTTAAGGTAGTATTATGAAAAAATCTCAGATTTCAAATCCAGCTGTAAAGATCAAACTGTAAACTTGCTCAAAATCAATTAAATAGCTTTAAAGATTTGCCAGATTATAGGCAATAAGGCTTTTACTTATTTATTCCTACGGAAAAACCATTTTATATTGAAATATTATATAAAAACTATAGCATAAACATGATGATCACTGGAATCAAATAATTAAAGTGAAAACAAGAAATAGTCGAAAAAACAATAATGGAACAAAATTACAGAAACCAGAAAATATTTACAAGAGACATAATTATAAGACACTTAAAAATAACAATAAAACTGAACGTGCAACTACGGAAGAAATAGAACGAAAGTTATAGAAAACAGCAGTAAGTAATAGGGGGAGAACCAAACAACTATAGAAAAAGTTTATAATAGGTACCTCGTTGCTGACTCCATACATGTATGAGCTCTTGCTTTAAAACAGCGATATTGTCATTGAAAAAATTTAGCTGAGGTGAAATATTATTACCTAGTTTCTGTACGCGTTCTGAATGCTGCTCGCCTCATAATTTACGCAGAAATCGTCTACCAAGTAGCTCTCTCAGCCTCCTACCAGACGGGCAACGAAAATACACATGACGGAGAATTTCAGAGCGTTCTACACTGGCGGAAATTGAAAGAGCAGCATCCAGACAACAATCGTAGAATTTTGGGAAACTTTGTATATAAATATCCAGGGTCATTTCCAGAAGAAATAATATCAAATTTAAATGGATCAGGGTAAGTTTATTATCTTTAGATACAACTGTGAGTAAGAAGTGCGCCCAACTAGAGCACCTACACTCTCGTGGTTTCTTGCTGGCATTGGATCAATAAGTGTTCGGATGTCTTCTTGATGTATGTCTCTCTAAGCTTGCATGTTTTGTACAGTCATTTGTTGCACAGTTTGTTTTGGGTGAGTAAAATGTCTAATCCTGGCATTCCAGACATGTTCTATTGGGGACAATCTACGTAGTGTATGATCAAAATTGTGATAGTAACCCCTTTCAAGGCTTGCGTTGTGATGGCCATAGTATGAGAACGGGCATTATCCTATTGGAAGATGCTATTTGGATGGTGGACAAGAAGGGTATCACAATAGGGTGCATCACACCGTCCACACAGTGGTGGCCTGTGATTGTGCCTCCAACAACAACAAACTCAGTCCTGCTGTCGAAATTGATTGTCCCCCAAACCGTGACACCAGTGGCCGCACCTGTGTGACGTTCTGAAATCACAGCAGGGTAAACCGTTTCTCCACTACACCTGGGTATATGTTGTCAATTATCACTTGCCACAGACAGAATCGAGACTCGTCTCTAAACGCAAATGAAAGCCATTCACGTGTCCATTTCCGTTTTGCATTACACCAGGACCAGGTTAGACGATATTGGAAATGAAATTAAGTAAATGTAGTACATTGCATAGGAATAAGAGAGTGTAACCCAGGTTCGAAAAATTGATTTACAATCACCTTTGGGTGAGGGGAGGGGGATGACTCTCTCAGTAACCATTGTTTGGATTTGGACTGCAGCCACCCGTCGTCCAGCAACAACTGCTCACACAATATGGCGGTCTTCACGTGCTGTCGTCCTGTATGGACCTGTGTCTGCTCTAGGAGGACTAAAGCATTCTTTCAGCCACTGTGTAACAAGTCTGTATACTGACGTTGCACTCCGGTCAATCCTTCCAGAGATTTTACGATACGATGTACTCATTTCAAGCACGCCAATTCTTCGAACTCTCTCATAGTTAAACAGTGTTATGTAGAGGTCTTCAATCTTCGCCTTGGCATAATCGCTCTCCTACCTATCATTCGGAAGGACGGGGTTCAAATCTCGTCCGACCATCCTGATTGCGGTTTTCCGTGGTTTTCCGCAGTCCTTTGAGGCGAATCCTGGGATGGTTCCCTTTAAGGCCAGTGCTGATTTCCATCCCCCCTCCCCTTAGTGTAGTTAGGCTGAAAAGGATCTCCATGGTCCTCCAGCACCTGGAGGAATGAAAACTGTAAAAAAAAAAAAAAAAAAAAAAAAAAAGTATCATGTTACACTACACTGTTCACCACTTACACGCTAAAAAACATAGGAATTTTGTATAATAAATACCCCAAAATTCTCACACTATTAAATGTTAAACTTTCAATCTTTAATCATTAACTATTTCTCATATGGAGATACTTGGGGCCAAATTTAATTCATTTATCACAAGTCTGTCTGGATATTATACTTTTATTTACGCCCATGTCTAACACCGGGATAACTTTATGTAGAAAGAAAGCGCCATAAACATTCTGTATCAGTTCCAAAGGATGGAGGCCAAGGTGGTTTTCAACAGTGACCAGCGAAACATCTTTGTAGCGCAAGCCTACTTCGACAACTAATAAGCCTTATGACTTAGTTTGAAGATTCTGCATCTAAGGGCGCGTCCATTAATTACGTGAGGTGAAATAGGGGAAGGGGGGGGGGGAATCCGGCGAAATCTGACGAAACCTCACCAAGGGAGAGGGGGAGGGGAAATCAATGGAAATCTCACGTAAGGTTCTGAAATTCTTGAAAAAAAAATGACGCAAAAGCCGATTTTGGGGGGGGGGGTAAAAACCGACTTTAAGGGGGTATAACCGCCCTTGGGAGCATGAGACCTAAAAATCTCAGGTCATTTTACAGGGAGGGGGGGTCCGACCACATCTCACGAAGTCTCACCTGAGAGGGGGGGGGGGGGGGGGTCAGGAATTATGGAAAAACACCTCTCGGAATCACGTAATCACATGAGGTGAGATGTTAGTAGCGTCTTAGGACAGACCGCAGATTTAAGTCAGACTTTCAGACTGTGAAAATACCGTCAAAATACGTACTGTTGTTTCTTTATGAAGCCAGAACAAACGGACATAACCCTGTTAAAGATTTACAACAACATAGCGAATCTGATACACTTTATTAACTGCAAATATGAAGGCTACAACGGTCTTTGCTCATTGTGGCTGACGCACATACAATCCAACTTCTTTCGGATCACTGATGATACTTAACGAGAGAAAGAGCAGCTGTCAACTCTCAAGCGGTATTGAGTGTTGTCTGGTAATAGACGATGCCTCCAGGTAGTTGCCAAATCAACTGAATAAAAATATAGAACAATCTTATTCGGTTACTCGGTTAGAGTCAATTCTTCCGTTTCTCCTGCTGTCACGTGCAATGCTAATGTCTCATTCTACAATCACCATTTTAATGAACTTTAGTAGGATGATGAGAGAGAGAGACGTTGTTAATTAGCGTGCTACTTTCGGTGTAGGTGGGCCATGGCGCGCATTTATCCATGTGACTCAGTTAATTTTCCACGGGGCCAACTAATAATAGCAACAAGCAGCAGTGGCCAGAATTTCCCCCTGGAATGCTTCCAATTTGTGTAATTGACATATTTCGCTGACGCTTCACTACAAGTGGCGAGAGAAGTACCCATCCCATACAAAATGCGTCGTATTTGTACACGTCATTTAAGAATTTTATGCCCTTAATTGATGTTTCTCTCAACTGTTATTTCCATGCGCCAAACGATAATTCTCTTAACAAGCATACAGAATGAATGTGAAAGAAAACATGAAATCAAAGGACTGCAGCGGTTTTTGGTGTCTGCTTTAGATTGATCACTGAAGACAGTATGGGGAACTTATTTTTTTTTTTTTGGTCCAATAGAAAAGCCCTGTGTGTTACACATAAGACTAGTGTAAAATTAATGGATGTTTAATCGAATTAAATGGTGACCATCTTCCAACAAGGAACTTATGAAACCTATATAGATCTGTCACCATAAGGTAATAAAAAACAGAGATAAGAAACAAAAGAACTGAAGGACGAAATTTAATTTACATAAGTTTATGAGCTCGAACTAAATCTGACAAATCTTTGTATTTTGTTAGTCAGTAAAGAGCAAAAACCTGCAGGGTATTCTACGCAGTGGATGAACATAATATATTTTATTATTTTCTAGTTGCTATGAATAAATTGTTGTTAGTGAAAGTAAATAGGATAGTGATTTCTATTTATGAAGAAAGATTCTTTTATATGGAATATTTAGCAGAGGAGTAAGTGAAATACCTTTCAGGTTACCAGATGAAGTAAATATAATTAGAATTATTTACCTGGATGCAATACGATTCCTGAGATAAAAAGGACAAGACACCACATAACAGTAAAGAGAAATTTATCTTGTATTGGTACAGACTGTATGCTGCTGGAGGAAATATTCCACTATTTTGGAATATATATAAAATATCTTCTAAATATCCCATTTGCTTAAGTATATATAGATGTTATTAAAAAACGTTCACAACTCTGATTTTGTTATGTTGTACATATTTCGATTGTAGTAAAAATCACGATATAGTTGCAACAATTTACGTGCGTCTGAAATAATAACGTCAGTTACGCACTGTAAGTGAAGGCAAAGCAAAATAAATTTTAACACCTTACATTATGAAGCGTAATATTAGTTTTAAGCCTCGTCCACTGTAAGGATCGCGATAAATGTGGATGTACTTTCGTCTGCAACTGTCATTCTTACCCAGGCTAAATTTAAGTCTAATCAAAACTTCCGCTAACACTGCAAGAAAATTAAAGTTTTTATCTTACATATCTGTGGGAAAAGAATTTGGATAAAACATCTACATTCAACGAATATAAATAAATAAACTCATAATTAACGTGTTAATTTAAACGTAACACATACTTTTCTTTCGGTGTTTTGGTGGATGCTCCACTAAAGAGTACTAGTATCAAGTTGTTAGTAACATCTCTAGCTGTTCTAGCGTTACGGACACCGTGACACAATGATCAGACTTAGCCTTTTATTACTTACTTACTCTTTGTGTCCGGAAAAACAGTCCGGAGGCAATTCACTTTTGAAGTTCTTCATTATAGTTGTATCCCAAGATTTCAAGCAGGAGGAGAACAGAATGGAAGGATATAGAAGCTCGTGAAGCTTTCAGCTGACCAGAATCACATAACAATTTTTCAAACATTACAAGCCGTATCTCCTGCCAATCACAACATTTAATTTAGAGAGCTGAGTAGTAAAAAAGGAAACTGGATACATTACAAGCGCGAATTAAGTTTCTGGTATGATATATAACAAGATTGACAATGGCGAAATGAAGTTACACTTGAAAATGTAAGAAAGATTGATCAATGCTAGGTTCTGTGGTTTGGACACTAGTGGCTGATGGCGGAGTCTTTAGTACGAAGAGTATCCGAATAGAAAGGTACGCAAGAAGAAGACCGATTGGATATCTCGGAAAGACATAGTTGCACCATAACACCGACGAATTACAGTACAAAATATAGCGGTTAGAAGATATATATAGAAAGAAAGAATAGCCGCTGTGTGTCTGTGCTTGTTGAGGTGCCACCGCACGGCATCGTGGAGGTATGTACAGTAAACGGAATCATGTTTCAGTTCTGACCCTGCACACCGGCCCTCCTGATTCCGGTTGCCAAGCGGTTTCCCGCAATCACCTAGACGAATACTCAGGTAATTCCCAATCTCCTCCTCATATATTATTCGTTAAATATATATATAAAAACACTTATCATATGGAACTCAAGTTACAGGTTTTACAGACAAATGGTAACGTAAACATTCCACCACTAGGATAAACGCTCCATTCCTTTGAGGCACCCCTCTCTGTGATTTACACAAGCTTCCTATGAAAACAGGTGCTGATGTCTATGTAATCAATAGTGCCTGAAATATATAAATAAATGCGAGGAACTTTGTTTAAAAAAGATATTTTTACCCGCCATAGAATACTAAAACGATCATTATTTTTAGAATTTTATGGAACTACAGTCGTCTTTCCACACCCTGGTCGTCCTCGATTCCTCTTTCGTTCCAGCCTCAGGTTACACATTTTCTTTGGCAATTTTTCTGAACTCTTCTTATACATGTATGCTTATCACTGAAATCTCGGCCTTTCTGTTCTGTCCTGTTTTGAAAAGGTTATCCATTTCTGGCTTTCCCTATCCAGTCTCTTATTTACAATTTTAATCCTCTAAATATTTGTTTATATGCTAATATCTCTCTATTTCGTCGCCTTTGTTTTGGAACTGTTATATCCGAAGTATTTTCACACGGAGCTCTGATGTACGTTTATATATTTTGTTGTTTGTGAGAAATGACAATGCAAAATCTGCACCGTATTTTTGAATAACCCTTTAGAATTTTTTTTATCCCTGATAGTACCATCCTTCCTGATCGTACAGTATGCACGTATCAAGCGAAAACCAACTGACGCTTTTAACGGAATTGCACATGGTGATAGTTTAGATCGTGCCAGGGATTCTTTTTATGTTTTGATGTTACATCGAAAAGCGGATGAATAAATAAAATTTGAAAACTTTAATTATTCCAGATTTTTTTATATATTTTTTTAATCTTCCTCTTTTTCTCCATCCTTTCCCAACATTCGGGGTCGGCAGCCTTTGATGAGTTTTCCTCATCCATGGTATGGTCAAAAGTGGAGCCATGGAGCCATGGTTTCACGGTCACATGCCCTTGCTGACGCCAGACATTTTATACCTAATGCCAGATCGTACTAGGTACTAATGGAGGAAATCAAGTGTTGCCATCTATCTGCTAAATATGTAACTATGTGCTGTGTGTGCTAAGGGTATATTTTGCTTGTGAGATGTATAGTTTATGAAGCAGAGACTGGGGCCATCCCGGCATTCCCCTTAAGACTGCGGAAACCTCGTCTGGTACGCGGGGTCCCGGACTCGTGTCCGGCTCCGGTGTACATCACGGTCCAGCCTGCGGCGCCTCAGTGCATTGAGCTACACAGCTAATAACTATTTATTTATTATTACCTGTGCTACGTTTCTCGCAGTCGAAAATTTAAGAATAACATTATATTAAGGATATAGTTAACGGTTCCTTGACGAAACAAAGCCGCTAAATAGTAGTTATCCCAAAGGACCTCGCAGAAGTCAGCCTTGACCTTCTGACATCCACACGCAGTAAATATAGACAATTGATCACTTCACACAAATTTGCCTCTAAGAGCCCAACATCAAAAAATCTGAAACTCAGAAATGCATGAACACAAGAGAGACGTCAAGCCCACAGAGAAAGGAAGAGGAGTTTTTGGGAAAATAAGGAGGACAATGTAAATTAATGGTTCCACGCGCTCCTCGGTGGGCTAAACGATATAATAATAATAAAGGATATAGTGCAGACGGTGAATTCGCCGTCTTACATATCATTCGGGAGGACCGGGGTCAAATCCGGTTCGACCATCCTGACTGGGATATTCCGTGGTTTTCCCCAGTCACTCAAGGCGAATGCTGGGATGATTCCCAACAAGGCCATGGCCTACCTTCCATCCCCCCTCCCTCCCCTTTAGATTTAAGCAGGCTTAAAAGAGTCCACGCGACTCTCCAAAAAATGTAATCTATGTAATTCATTGTAATATTTCTTTTTTTAACGAAATTTAGCATTACACGTAACAATCGATAATATATCGAGGATGTGCAATATATTGCAAGTTGAAGGAAAAAACACCTTATGCTTCTGTAGCCTACGCAGACGTAGTCACTGATTAGCAGACGTAGTCACCGATTCACCGACAAAAGCTAGTTAGAAATACGGTATAATAATTGTTACTAGGGATGTTTATCCAGAAAATACATCGCTGTTTTTTCGATGTGATGCATCGAAATGTTGCATCGATGTTTCATGATGCATCGAATAATAACATCGATGTTTTCGATGCATCGACTATATATATATATATATATCAGGTAATATGGGTTAGGAAAGCATAAAAATGAGACAAAGGTTAGAAAACTAGCAAAATGTGACTTTACGTTGTTGAATTAAAACTTGTGCAGCTTTCGAAAATAGTCTCTCTGATGGCACTGAGCTGGCTACCAAAGTTAAATATTTATAAGCTACTAGCCTCGAACCCGCGACTTCGTACGCGTGGATTAAGAATTTTTGTGCCAGAATTAAATATAAAAAGTTGTTGGTAACGAAGGATTGGTCCCAAACAATATCGAGTCGGCATATGACAGGAAAGCTATCACTATATCATTCTACCGTCAAACCTGCCTCTAGAAGAGAATCAATTTAAAACATATTTCTGTCACTATTCGATAAGATTTCAAAATTTCGTGACTACAACTGTTAATCACACTGGAAAAAATATCCTGCGCCCTTCATACAGCTTTCCTTATAAAATTCCATCACAACGATATAGCCATATAGTCGTCAAAACGTAACAAAAAGACAGAGACTTACTTTCGTATTTATATTAGTATTACTGTGGTTCACACTCACACACTGACTGCGAAAAACACCTGAGGGATCATTATATCGTAAAAAAGTGTACACCTACAAAATTGCAAGACTACCTACGATTTGCCTCGCATTGCACCCCCAACTTTATAATATCTACATTCTACAGTTTAACACTCAATCCAAATAACCTACGGCCCAGGCCTGACTCTTACGATGAAACACAATTTTTTTAAATCTTGGCCTCCACGGAGAGTTGAACCGGAGACCACGACGTTCGTAAGCAAGCTCTTTAGCCATTGAGCTGCCAGTTCACTACGCGGAAACACGGTCTGGAGACGTCCACATCCCACGTGTCTGCCTATCGCCGTATTTCGAAGTTATGAGACAACATGTGTTATTTATACAGATAATTTTTCAACCAAATGTAGACAGTATTTTTCTCCTTGTTTCAAAGGATAAGTGTGCAAAGTTTCATCGAGATCAGATGAAAACTGTTGATTTGTATGAAGAACAAACAAACCAACAAACAAACATACATTCATCTTTATATATAAAGATTTT
Source organism: Vandiemenella viatica (assembly GCA_031002005.1). NCBI lineage: Eukaryota > Metazoa > Arthropoda > Insecta > Orthoptera > Morabidae > Vandiemenella > Vandiemenella viatica. The sequence goes on along the minus strand of JARYHS010013631.1, from coordinate 57,997,584 downwards.
GTAGAATTTTGGAAACTGTTGTTTATAATCGGACCATACTTCTAACGGATTTTCATTAAGCCGACCAACCGGAGTCCTCAAGTAGACAGACAGCTCATCAGAAACACTTTCTTCGGTCCTGTTTGATTTCCAGTTTCGTCGAACTAGTTTGTGATGATCGGTCCAAAGACTGAAATATTCCAATGTTCTGTCTGAACTATCTGAATCAGATTCTGTTCGCTTTTTTTCCAGCTCCCCCTTCATCATATCTTTGATCTTTTGAACAGCATTTGCACAAGCATTGGGTCTTCAATCTTTAATTTCTTAGATAGCACTCATCCGTCTGTTGATTTCTTTCAGGATGAGCTAATGTGCTTCCATCACTAAGGTTCATCAGTCACAACTTCTTTGAGTTTTGAAAGCATGCAGTCCACTAAAGGGATCACTTTAGTGTTGGTACAAATTCGCACTTGTACCTGACATTCGGAAGGACGGGGATCAAATCCCGTTCAGCCATCGTGACTGGGGTTTTCCGTGGTTTCCCCAGTCGCTCAAGGCGATTGCTCGGATGGTTCCCTATAATGCCAAGGCAGACTTCCCTCCCCGTAGTGAAGTCGGCTGAAAAGGGTCGCCGAGACCCTCCAGCAGCCAGCCTTCAGCTGGGAGGATTGAAATTGTAATAATAATAATCTACATAAATCGTTGTAATATTTCTTTTAATAATGATGTTTGCATTGTAGGTAACAATAGTTAGTAAATCGAGGATGGTAATATATAGTAAGCTGTTGGAAAAAACACCGTATGCTTCTGTAGCCAACGTGGACGTAGTCACTGATTCACTGGCAAAAGCTAGTTACAAATACGGTATAATAATTGTTAGCTGTTACCATACTTGAAACTAAACGAAAATATTTAAAGTAACAAAAGACTCTATTTACACTTCATATCTGTGATTTAATCGCAAATTATTAGATGCGAGGATAGTAAAGTAGCACTAACTTATAGGAAAAGACCGTTGACAACTAGTTACAATAGTTTAGTTGGTCTAATAGTAAATAATGTTCGTACAGGTAAAATCGATGATAAAAATTCGCGAAGCTTTGATTTGACATGAAGTAATGTCAAATATAAACGTGCGCTAGTAGGCCAGGCATGGTTTATGGGACCCTCGCTTCCAGGTGTAGAGTATGGTGCTAGGGTCTGCCATTCGAGAGGACGCAGGTTCCATCCCCAGATTAAAATTTTCGATGGATTCCTCAAACCACTACAGATGAATGTTGGGATGGTTTCTTCAAAAGGCTAACGCCGAATTCCTTCCCGATTTTTTGTTCCACTGCCTCTCCCTGCTATAATGACCTCAATATAGTCCAGCTGTAAAGTCGTAGAAAGAAAGATGGTAGAGGAGCGCCGAACGTAGAAGTAGTGTAATGACATTGCCTTTGCCCCGGAGTCGCGTGAAGCTTTGTTGAAGTTAAACGTTTTTCATGAAGGCTTCCTAGACATCTTGAAACTCCCAGTTGCTTGTTCTAACCAAACACTTAACAAACGCCAGTAGGCTTACTGGTATCTGAAACTTCTTCGAGGTGAAGTAAGAGCCGTTTCCGAGAAACCAGATACAAGAATTGCTCTTTTTTGTAAAATTCTATTGCAAACTTAAATATCAAAACGTTATATACATATGAAATTTGATTCAAATGACTAGAGCCATTTCCGAGATCAGTTTACTACCTCATAAATTACTTTTTAAGCAATGTACTATTATTATGTTAAACAGAAATCTTAATGCTAATCAGGGGTTCATTAATGATGCAAGGTTAGTGATAATTCACTTAGACGAACACATCATCAGTGCTAAATTTATTCACTGCGATAAAACTATGCTAGTGGCTTTTCACGAGTTCGTAGATTCAGTAATAGATATGTTTGCGTTAAAGACACATAAGATCAAAAGCTAAACGATGATCACAATATAACTGCTAATATTGTTTTCAAAGAATCACATCTGACCAAGAAAAAATATCTATTTTTTTAAATGTTTTACAATTAAACGTATGGTATTTAATGATAACGAATTTTTACAATAAAAGTGATATTTATTACTACTCTTCAAAATAAAAAACCCTTTCTTTAATAAATATATTTGAATTTACCTTTTTCCTCATCATTATATTGCCATTCGGTGACTGGCCACGATACTTTGAGAAATATTCGTACGGGTCAGCTATTATAGAAGAATTTTTCGTTTAAAAGAGTTTCTTGCTCTGACCAAAAATAAACATAAATAAAATCAGTAGGCGTACTTACTGGTTCCTGAAACTTCTAGGAGATTGCGTTAGAGTCGTTTCCGAGATAGCAAATGCAAGAATTGCCCGTTTTTTGTTTTGTAAAATCGCGTTTTTGCAGGGAACAAATCTATTTATGTAGACTTGAAAAGTAAAACGTAATCTAAATATCAAATTTCATCCAAATCGTTAGAGTCTATTTCGAGATACCAAATATATATGTATATACAAGAGTTGATCGTTTTACGTTACCTGTCTAGCAAACAATATAACTTCAAATTTAGTCGTGTCCTTTCATAGAAAGGTGTAAATATGTTCCTTTTACTATATGAATTTTTTCATTTGAATGATATGTTACGCCCCACCCGATTTGCAAAAGTTCATTCGGTAAAAGAACCTCACTATCGTTCTCAGATCATAGTCCGCTAAAGATTGTCATCGGGTAAGAATACCTTTTTTTAGTGCTTTAGTGCTAGCGACATGGTGTTACGACATTTTGTTACAGTATGTTACTAAATAGTCGTATTTGAACCGTTCGCGGAAACAAGTGAAACAATGTATGTCCATCCAGTGTGTAGAATACATGATTTTACTCTTGTAAAGATTTCTTTTAGCCTAACAGGTAGCGTAAGTTTTTAGCAGTCAACCAGTAAACGAGTAATTTACTGAATGCATTTTGGGTTTACGATTGCAATCCGTCTTCTCATTGTATCTGACTCATATTTTCTTTTCGTCACACATTTTTGCTATTTGGCAGGCCACCAATTTTCTCCACATGATTCTTTGTCATTCTTGAAATCCCGATGAAGGGAATTTGTTTCGAGTGCTGACGAAAGCAATTAATCCACAATATTCTGTTCGCAAAGAGAACTTCGTGAAATGCTAATTGCTGTGGAGAAAATTGGCGGAAGAAGTGTCTACAGCCCTGAGGATATTACATTCACCAAAAGTTATGTACTTGCAGGGACTAGATTATGTTTATCTGCACTAACACTTCAGATTTCGTAAGCAAGAAGCGTTTAGGTGCAATATATGTCACTGAAATCACTGGAAAACATTTCTTTGTCCTTTTTCCTACCTCTAATGACCTCGACGTCGACGAGGCATAAAAACATTAAAAAGACACATAGTCCACCATGTTGTCTATTCTTTCTGAGGGACTCATCCGCCAACTTTGTTCTTTAACAGTTGTTGCCAAATGTTCGTTCTTTCTTTATCACTGTACTTAATTTTCAACGCCGTTTAAATGCTTCATTTTTTTCCTGCTATTCCTGATATCAGCTTCATAAATCGTTGCACTTCATACATCCAGCTATTGAAAGATCTTTCTGAGATTTATATTTTTTTTCTCTCTGTTCCAGTGAAATAAATGAATACGAAACTTCTTCTCATATATCTAATATTTATTGTGTACTGCAGTCTACTGCCCTTCAGTTCTGTTCCGACTTTACGACCATAGTTTACTGAAATATTTTTGTGTTGGTGTACTGGTTATCCTTGCTGACCTGGTTTAACTTCTTTAAGATGTGTTCAGCACCGTTCCGTCGATACAGTTACTGAAAATAATCTGCCGGCGATCTTAACCAAAACAAGGCTCCTGCGTTGCTTTAGAATTTATGAATAGCAAATTTAACCTTAACGGACTGGCAAGTGTTTGCGCGTCTTATATTTTTGTTGGATGCAGAAATAATTTTCTAGAACTGCATATATGGTTCACATCAATCTTCAAATGAAGCCGCGACATTGGGGAATCCAGGATACGATAATCCAATGAAACTCGTCTGTGAAGGATAGAAGTGGTTTAACTAGTTTTACTATGAGACATGGAATGGTTTGTTACGTTTTGAGACTTACGGGACTGACTAATTTGTTGCTAATAGTTACACTGACAAATCAATGAGGAAAGTGATTAGACTCTCTGAATCGGAAGAGTAAGTAGGCTATATAACATGTATGTGAAGATGTCGAAACAGAATATGAAGAAACGGAGGATTGAACACATCAGAAAGAAAGAAAACAAAGGTACCTGAAAGTTCATAACTGTTGATTTAATATGATACTTTGCTAAAGAAAGTTTTTAGTGTGTACGATCGGCCAGCAAAATTTGAAGAAAGGAAGATTTAAAAAAAAAAAAAAAAAAAAGATAATACGTGTTTCAGCGCACATTGAGAACATACGGAGAACGGTTTACTATGAACTGTGAAGTCATGTAGATTATTTTGCTTGATCTAGGATAGGTATTGTAATAGTCATCTTATCTTTTTTTAAACTTTACTTTAATCAAATATTTCAAGGTACCTCTAGAAATGAAAGATCTTTCATATACATTTAATTTATTTTATATAAATAACACCTGTTAATCAAATCATTAATGGTAGTTACTAACATTTTGAAACAATTACCAAAATGAACTAATAAAAATATGAAATAAAATAATTTGATATTCGACTAGCAAAATTTAATCTCTTGAACTAAATATGTCCTGGCTATTTGTAGACCGTGAAATTGTTCTTAAACTCAGGGCGCTTATAGGTCATCCAAATGCTGATCAGCCCATTTGCCGATTACTTGAATTGGAGTGTACTTGCGCTGAGGATAACTGACCTCAGCAATAATTGTGGGGCGTCTCGTTGTTTCACTATGTGGAAAAGGTTTTGCTTCCAATAATCAGTTGTCGTAGCACAGTGATATCCATTATGTGGCAGGAGTCCCGTTGGTGTACTGGCAGTGACCAAACACTAATCACTCTCACGTGCGACGTTCACTTAAACCTTTTCAACACACCAGTCTATACAACCTTCTTCTCTCCCGCACTCTCTTTTCGCGACCGTCCTCCCGTCCGCCAGCACCTGACCCACCCCACCCTGCATGCATTCCAGCAGGGGTGTCCGGACTGTTATTTACATATCACGCCATCTCTCACAATGACTCAGAGTGTTCAGTAGCCTGTTACCATAAGACTTCACACCAAGATAGCCAGGAACCAAAATAGCCAGGTCGTGCTAGTTCAGCCAGTCGTACCCAAAATTAAATACATGAACATGAACAAAAGATGGAAAACAAAACATAAACATGAAATAAAATACATGAACATGTACAAAAGATGGAAAACAAAACATAAACATGAAAAATGTAATTTGGACCATTACAGTATCTCGTAGAATATGAAAATTAGAGTAGGGAATATGAGCAATACTCAGAGAAGAATAGAATCTGATATAAGTTGCAGATAAAATGACTGAAATTAACCTTGCTGGAACATGCATAAAGTGAGCATGTTAACAGTTTTGTTTTCAGGACATCGTCTCTCTAAGGATAATCATCGTAGTGTATGAACCACATGAAATTTACGTACAAAAGAACGATAAATTCGTCTACACTATTTAAACGAATATTATAATGTACTATTGTTGTAAATGTCTCTCTGACTGTTACCTCATGATAAGATTTGTCAGAAAATGCTATGTATCTTTAGGAAAATAATTTTTTCCGGGTAAATAACACAATTTGTCTGAAATTATGAAAACTAATAGAACTATGGGTTGTAAAAAATACAGCAACCAGTCACAATATGATGTTGTTGTTTATTAAACCATTACCGGTTTCGAGCTATACCTGCCCATCTTCAGATGGTTTGTAAATTTTACATCAACCATCAGTTTGTATGTATATTTTGTTATTGAAAGTGAAATAATTGTATGAAAGGATCAGAGAGAGTATCTCAATAAGCTCATATATTTCAGGTAGGGGTAATTTCTTGTATTTTAGTAGGTTGCTTTTTATAATTTCAACAGTATCTGTAATTGGAATATTTGTATAAAGATTGACAATATCAAGGGATGCAAATCTGGCAGTGGTAGGTATGGTGATGTCTTTGATATTTTCTATTAGTTGATGACTGTTTTTTACTGTGTATGTTTTTTCAAATGTATAGTTGTTTAGGAGGAGATCATTGAGTTTTATACTAATTTTGGATGCTAGACTGTTTTTAGAGTTCACAATGGGCCGTATAGGGTGATTAGCTTTATGTATTTTTGGTTGTGACCTTAATTTGGGAGCTGTGGGGTTCATGACAGTACATTGTTGAACACATCAGTTTGTATGTATATTTTGTTATTGAAAGTGAAATAATTGTATGAAAGGATCAGAGGGAGTATCTCAATAAGCTCATGTATTTCAGGTAAGGGTAATTTCTTGTATTTTAGTAGGTTGCTTTTTATAATTTCAACAGTATTTGTAATTGTAATATTTGTATAAAGATTGACAATATCAAGGGATACAAATTTGGCAGTGGTAGGTATGGTGATATCTTTGATATTTTCTATTAGTTGATAACTGTTTCTTACTGGGTATGTTTTTTCAAATGTATAGTTGTTTAGGAGGAGATCATTGAGTTTTATACTAATTTTGGATGCTGGACTGTTTTTAGAGTTCACAATGGGCCGTATAGGGTGATTAGCTTTATGCATTTTTGGTTGTGACCTTAATTTGGGAGCTGTGGGGTTCATGACAGTACATTGTTGAACCATCACTTTTGTATGTATATTTTGTTATTGAAAGTGAAATAATTGTATGAAAGGATCAGAGAGAGTATCTCAATAAGCTCATGTATTTCAGGTAGGGGTAATTTCTTGTATTTTAGTAGGTTGCTTTTTATGATTTCAAGTTGATGTAAAATTTACAAACCATCTGAAGATGAGCAGGTATAGCTCGAAACCGGTAATGGTTTAATAAACAACAGCATCATATTGTGACTGGTTGCTGTATTTTTTACAACCCATATTTGACATCACAGTCGCGGAAGTTCCACCAATCCATCATGGATAAAATATTATTAACTAATGGAACAGTGAGAAACAGACGGGTAGCGTGTTACCTCTCTGTAATGTTATATCGGTCGCTCACGCTTTGTTCCTCTCGCAGCCAGCTTGTGTATGATCTTTTTATAAACTTCATATACAGACACAACTCATCAAATAGTATAAGATGTGGATTTTCACGGCACCAGATTATTATTTTGTGTTAGCTAAAACAAAATTGGAATTGTGGTTGCTAGTCTCCCATAGTTAAAGCCCCTCTACCGCCTATTTTGTTGCTATTTTTAAACATGTTACAAATTTGTTCCCTTCTTGAGACAGGTTGAGTGGTAAAATGGTATGCTGATGGTTTCCCCGTCATATTATTCCCAATCCGTGCGTTTTCGAACACGTTTTTCGTAACTTACATCTGTTTATGCCATATTCCAGCAATAAAATTCTAAGTCCACGTGTAAGAAGTCGTGGGTAACTGCTAGTGAGAAATAGGGCTGTTGATATTTTTTTAAAATATCAGAATTTTGATATATCGATATTTTAAAGAGTATCAATATCGGCTGTCGATATATCGGAAAAAAATATCGATGTGTCCATATATCGATTCTTTCATAAATTCAATTTAATAAAATCAAACCTTGTAAAAATAAGGCTGTCCACTGATAAATAGACGTGTGATTTTGTTCTTAATCAGGATTTCACTTTCGAATGGCTTCTCTTGTTGATGATGATTGTAGATATTTAAATAAAAAATGACCATTATGCGTGTCATAATTTTCATAAGAATTAGTAAAACTTATAAAAATCGAAAGAGGTTCCAGGTAAATATTAGTTTATTTTTAAGATTGATATGTAATGCAGTTGACGAATTTATTTAGGTACAAGTTTGGCTATTGTAGCACGCATTATGGCCAAATTAAATAAATTTTTTCATAAAATTTTCTCGTGGAATTTCATTTAGTTTTGTATGTTGATAGCTTACTCTTAGTTGTGTTACTTTTCTTGCTTTCTAATTAGCCACTATTTGTTATTTACACTTCCCAGTATTCCTGCTAACACACTAAATTCGAGCGATGCCTTACTCACAGTTGTCATCATCTGAGTAAACTTGGTACCTATAAATTCCAAATTAATTATGGAAACGTTGTAAGATTTATTTATGCTTGCTGATCTCTATGCATAACAGAAATCTGAGGGACACAGTGTCATTCAGAGAAAACGAAATATTATAACTTATTTTAAAAAAATATCGAATCCGATATCTAGATTTCAGTATCGAAATATCGATATATTGCCCTAAAAAGATATCACTCATCAATATCGATATTTTCAAAAAAATAATATCGATATATTATCGACAGTCATAGTGAGAAATAAACACAGAAAAATAAAAATTTGGATTATGAACTGAGCTTAAAAACGAAAAAGTGTAGTTGGATTTCATTCAGAGATCATCATCTCTTTTACAGATTCTTACCAACTATTGGGAAAAAAGCTACGTGTCACGAGGGGAGGGGGGGGGGGGTCCCGGGAGGCCAAAATGGAACTACGTTGTTTATGGATGCTCCCTGACTTGTGTGGATCTGCGTGTAGCGTGAACCCGGTGCCGCAGGGAGCGGGTAAGGCTGCGAGCAGCTGCCGCTCCTCCCCCGACTATTCCTGGTGTGGCCGGCTGGCCGCGTGCCAAGACCGGCACGCGGGGGCCCGCCGCGACTCGGCTCCGCAGTCAGTAGCGAGCGAGTGTGCGAACGAGCGGTACCGACCCGACCGCCGCGAACCGAATGAGCAACCGCCATGGCCGACGCGGGCGTCATCCAGGTGCGGCTACGGAAGCCTCAGCACTGGCGCTGGCAGCTGCACACGTCCGCCTCGGCGCCCGCCGTCCGCGTGGTCGACGACGGCGACGCGCACGGTGTACCCGACTCCGTCGACCTACTGCTCGACTTCGGCGTCGCGGACAGACGGGGCTTCTCCCCCGCGGTGCGCGCCGCAGAGTCGAGGCTGCCGCGCCGAGCCCCAGTCCCCAAGCAGAAGTCCGACTCTTCTTTAGACCAGAGGGCTAAAGCAAAGAGCCCGGACACGACCAACAGCTCGGCGCCGACGGCGAATCCCTCTCCGATAAAACACCACAGCAGACTCAAGAAGCCAACCAGTTACTCCGTCAAACAGCCAGCAGTCCCTGAAGAGAACAGGGCCAAGGTCGAGCTCAGAGCTGCACCTAAGTACGCCAAAGATATCAACAAGCGCTACTCTGACAGCTTGCTGCCGACGCTGGGAGGCAGGCGACGCCCGCAGACCGCAGCAGTAGTAGGCGACGCAGGCGCCGCTTCCGCAGGCACAGCTTCGGCGACTGCCAAGGACAGCCGCTGTCCTACTTCACTTCGCTCTGCTGGCCGACAGAAAGATGGCGCAATAGGAAACGCGGCGCGCCAGCCAGGTGTGGCGCCCGTCAAGCCTAGTAGCGCCACCAAGGTCAAAGGTCTGACTAAGCAACGCTCGGACAGCCCCGTCAACATCGAAGATCTGTTGGGTGACGTGCCGAAAGAAATAAAAGCCGAAATCAGAAACAGGTTGAAGATGGTTGCAGAGGCCCACAAATTCAGGAAGTCTTCGTCGCTCACTAGTTGCGATACTGAACTGAAGCTTAAGTCCTGTGATCGCAAACAAAGTATAAACAAAGAAGGTAGCGTAATTGCTGAATCTGGAGATACTGCTAGTAAGGTAGGACGAAGCAGCATACCTCGAATTCCTAGAGGCAACGATTCCCGTCGAGTGAAGAGATACGATAAAAAACTACTGTCCGACAATTCTTTAATGCTAACAGAGACAACCCGCCCCAATACTATAATGGCAGTCGATTCTCAGGACGGCATTAGAGGACGAAGGATCAATAGGGTGAAGAAGCAGAAATCAGATAGTTCTCTAGATTCCGTGTTCTCCTCGAAGATTGCGTTTAAGATTCACACTGAAAAGCCGAGGATTTCTGCTGTTCGTACTGGAAGTGAGACAACAAGCAAGAGTGAATCAGTAGGAAGCGTCAAAGCACAGCCGTCAAAATGCCAGAAGCCAGTTAGTGCTGTGTTGCCGTCGAGGACCGGCAGCAAAATACCGACGGTGGCCTCTCGGCTACCGGTGAGCAGCCGCGGCACTCCCCGAGGTAGAGACGCCACAAATAGAACAGCGCCACAGGGGCGCCCCGCGAGCTCCTCAGCTGACGGGACACCTGTTGGTGGGTGCGGAGCGACGGGCGAGAGGGCTCAGCTGAGTAGCAACAACAGCGCTTCCGGCGTCCGTGTAGAGTCCGCCGACAGCTCACCACGTCTGAGCTGGCAAAGTGAAGACCACGTTGAACAGGAGGATGACGAGAGATACGTCTCCTACCTTGTGACCACTCCTGACAGCGAAATACCGGTACCCGTGTACACGGTAGATAGCACCACCTGTTCGTTTATCAGCGAAGACGGCAGTGATTGTGTTGGTGGCATTGTGGAGGTAGAGTACAACTGCACATCTGTTCCAGTCGTCGTGGAATGTGAGCTGAAGCACGACTGTCAGTTCGAAGATCCCAACACTGAGGAAATCCAAGACAGTGAACAATGTGTCAGTGACACCGGCGTTGCTCGAGGAAGTATTGATGCTGATCACCATCCTGTCGGGAATAAACAAGCAAAAGCGAGTCGTTTAGAAACTTTGTTCAGAGGAAGAGGTGGTGGTTACAGCAACCGAAGCAGTAGCAAATCATCATCGATGACGAGCACAGGATCTCAGTCGACTGTTAAGAACAGTGGGAAGCGAGGGGATGGGACGGACAGTAAATCGGAAAGGAGTGAAGTCACTAAGAGACTGACAGGCATTCCCAGGATATGTGTGAGCCGCACGGAGAGTAGTGACAACAGTGAGAAGTCTAATCTAAGCGAAAGCAAGTCAAGTGAGTTACGTAGCTTCCTGCTGAAGTACCGACCGAGTGTCAGCGAGAGTGTTGATCCAGAGGTGATGGCAGCGGTGGTCAGTGGTCACGCGAGGGCGGACTCCGGAGTTTACTCGATGGCCGGATCACAGCGGGCGAGGAAAAACAGGAGGCAGCTCAGGAGGATACCCAAAGGTAGGACAGTGTCAGTCTGAGAAAGCTGATAAGATACAATTATCAAGTACGAAATTGCTTATTTTTGATCTCGAGGAAGTCAATACTACAACATTAAATGGTCGTTGGGTTCACACAGGGCGAATGGTGACAGGTAGCAGATTAATAGGTAGACAGTTATTGGGGTGCACCATGTATCTTCCCAAAGGTAGGACTGTGTCAATTTGAGGGAATAGATAAAATACATGGTACGTTCTTTGGACTCTCGAGGAAGCCAATAATGCAACATTAAATGTATGTTGAGTTCACAGATGGCGAATGGGGTCAGGAAACAGATCAGTAGGTAGACATTTATTGGGGTTGGTCAGTTTGTCTTTATCTTCTCTCTTATGTTCAGGGCACGGGCCATCTGTAATTATGCTACAGCAATTTAAATGTCGCATGATCGGATCCCCTCGGGCAGGAGGGTGAGCAGGAGGTGAAACTTAAGTAAGAAATATGATTCATAGTAACTGAGAAAGGGACAATATTTACTAAGGAAGTGTTTATAGCTCGCTATCAGACATTGCAGTTTTAACCTTGAAACAAAGTTGGCAATATTGGCAGCTTCCACGTAGATCATTACTGGGAACTGGAACGGCTGGAACGTAGGTGGCGTTGGAATCTTATTCCGTGCTTGTCCTACCTCTGCAGCTTAATAAGTGTAGACCGTTCGTAGGATGACAAAGCGCTTACTTGTCGATGTAATTCCCAGTTGTATGAGAAAGATCAGCGTTTAAGGAAATTTGGTGAACGTATCTCATTGAAAATAGGTCTGTTATGATTTTCTACATTTTTTCCCTATCCTGTTCGGTTCTTTTACGGCAATGATCCTTCATTTCTTCATATGTAGTGGGTACGTGCTAACTATACCTGGAGAATTAATTGGCCACTAATTGTAGGAACATATGCACCGCTGTATGCCTGTGAAATGTGTAACCTGTATTTTGTATTTTAAGAGACAGTTCTTTCTGGATTCTGTAGTTCTAGACTAGAAATTTCAGTACCGTCCCCTTGCCTGTGTCTAGGAGGGCATCGCTTTAAAGCGACGATAGAATTTGCCGATTATTAAAACGTAGATCGAAACAAAGAGCAATGTAAGGCGTACGATTAGATTTTTTTTGTACGTCAGTGGCTGTAATAATATCAGAACTAGAAGCGTACTGTCGCGTGCTAGTAACTAATTTCAGGTTGAAACCATATCTTTTTTTTCCAGAAAATTTCTGAATTAAATTCTTGAAACTCTCGCATTTACTGCAATTAGCCACAAAACATCGAACTTGCTTCTTTCGGTGTATACTTCATTTAAAAAATTATTGCGTTGTGATTATCAATTATTTTTTTGGGAATTGGGAATGCAATATATTGTCATTTTAGTTATGAGAGAGACCTATTTTCCTAGGACACCATTCTGCTTAAAATTTTTAGACGTTTCTAAATCTTCCTCCGAATTCATAGCTAAGCCATTGGAAGGTCTCTTCCAACACCATTGTCAAAACTTCCGTCCTCTTAAGAAACCATGACCAAAGCTGCAGATATTTTTAAAATATTTATTGGCTTTTGGCAATAATCGCTTTACAATAGGAAATAAATGCATTCGATTGAAGTATTTTTACACCAGGTGTCTGTACATATATTTAAATTTCTCTTGTACACAAAATCAATAAATTTCGTTGTACATTTTAATATACATGATCACGCACAGATATAAGTTCAACCACACAAATAAAAAGTTATATAATTTTTTTCGTTTTCGTTAACTTCTAATTAAAAGTGTACTAACAGTAACACGAATAAAATTGACACTAAAAGGATGCGAATTATAATAAACAACAACCTAAAAGGAAGATATTTCATATTATTGTGGCAAATTTTGTACCAGGTGAACTAATGAATACAGTACTAAGTTTTACGTATTTCCTACGTCTAATTTCACAAAACCTATGATTAACGTACGAAACCATTATGTTTAAACAAAAAGTGTGAATAACGAGGCACAATTGAATATTATCATCTCCGTTTTTTAAAATTTATAATTGCATTGTTTGTAATTGCCTACTGTTGAAGGTCATAGGTATAACTAGATTTGAAGGTAGGAGAATATTCATGAGGCGAGCTACCGTGACGTTTCATCAAAGTGATTTTAAAATTTGTTTGGCGCATATTCAATGTGACTGTAGTCTCAAAAAGTCTGATTTAAAGAGCCAAAAAGCCGGCTCCCTCGATTCCCGGTATGAAGTAATTAGATTTTGAAGTTCGGTGATAAAATTGGCACTTGGATATCTCTACATATAACATATAAATTGTAGAAACTTTGTCTCTATACATTAAATTTAATTCAAAAAGAGTAATTGCAATGTATACTACTCGTGACATAGAGTCAATTACCGTAAAATTTGAATCTTACTGTCTGGTACAAGAAAAGAAAAATGGAGTTGTTATTTTTAGCTTTGTATAGGTAAGCATAATTCTCTTAATCTCTCATATAGCGAAGTACCTCACTTATTGGCAAAAGATTGTAGCATTGCCCCTTTATACCGGTGACAGGAAGTTTAAATCGTACAAACTGCAGTAGACAGACTATGCTATTCGATGAGAAATCTGATATGATAATTCAAATTGAAACAGATATTTTAATTTGTTTGTCCGCGCCCAAGTCAGCACCACTGCAGATATTGCTTTCAGAGGATCTTTGTGAACCATACTGAGATGTGTCTCGTATACATCACCCACAATCATAAAATCATTCGAAGGATTGGTAATTTCAGGGGCTAGTATAAACAAATGACGTGCAAAAAACGTGTTTGAAACATTTACGTACTATAACCTAAATTTAATAGGAAAGGAAGACCATCCCCCCTCAATAAAAATAAAGTAAAAAAAGAACTGATCATCTGGTCAATAATTTTTTCGTAGTTTGTCAGTGAATTAACAGCTCTTTTGTCGTACCACTCCTTTTTCTTCTGTTAAATAAGACGATTCCATTAATTTTAAGTCAGTAAATAAATTTATTTAATAATTACGAAAATTAACATGTAAGTGAAAGGAGGACTTGGAAGATTTCCAACTATACAAAACACCGTATTTAATTTGAGTAGTTAAGATGTGATATTACAAAAAAAAAAAAAAAAAAAAAATCGTTACATATATCACAATATTTTCAATACTGTGCAAAGTTATCTTTATCTAAACGTTTCAGACATGGATTTGTTTATTGCGGTCATACATCTTTATTAAAAAAAAAAAAAAAAAAAAAAAAAAAAAAAAAAAAAAAAAAAAAAAAAAAAAAAAAAACAAGCAAAAAACAAAAACAAAACAAAAAAAAAAACCAAATGAGAGAACGGCATCTTATGTTACGATGAAAATAAACTACATACAAAATTACATTTCCGCCGATTTAAACGTACAAACACATGAAATAATATGAATATTCCGACTACTTACTGAAATCAGTAACGTATGCTTTACGTTGGGATTATTTTGTAGAATATTGAGATAAATCAAGATGTTTTCGGGCATTTTGTGATTCTTTCGAAAACTCAGTCATTTAATCAGGGATAGCTCGTTTGCAATACAGAATACTAGGCTGTTTATCGTTATCTAGTCTAGAACTGTGAAGTCACCGCAGGACCAGGTATACAAAAGTCATAACTTGATACTTGCTGTATTCCGTCCTTCGAAAACAGCTGGTCTCTTATGTTACGCACAAACGTACGCAGATAATATTCTTCAGTGATTATTACAACTCGGGATCAGACCATCCCATGACCTTTCTTCATACAGATAGACAGATCTCATAAATTTAGAAGCAGACGTGGCGTCAGAAGTATTTCTGATTTCATACGGTCCACTTTGCCGCTTACTGTAACACATCAGATGACCGTATCCGCACAATACGAGGCATAAACCGAGCGTGGTGGTGTAACGGATAGCGTTCTGGCCTCGCATTCGGGAGGACGGCGGTTCGAATCCCCGTCCGGGCATCCAGATTTGGGTTTTCCATGGTTTCCCCAAATCACTCCAGGTGAATACCGGGATGCTTCCTTCAAAAGGCCATGGCCGAATTCCTTCCCATTCCTTGCCCCCATCCTTTCCCGTCTCTAAAGACCACGTTGTTAAAAAGGGACGTTAAACTGTTACAAAAAAAAAAAAAAAAAAAAAAAAAAAAAAAAAAAAAAAAAACGAGGCATAAACGAAGAGTTCTTTATGTGCTCTCTAGTATAATGCCAGTTTAAGAGTGTTTCTAAAATGGCTGTATCTTCTTCTCGCCGCATTTTCTTCCCCGCGTATTGCCTTCAAACTATCTATCTATCTATAAACTGGGTAACTGGTTTGATACTGCAAGTCTTTTTCGCTCGCTATTGGCTGGTAAAGTTTTTAGATAACGGAATTTTTTCCCAGCTGCGGTGTAGTGTAAATGAGCGTCCGAATCGTCATTAGCTTAGACATGCTCTGAATGCCTTCTGGTTTGAGTCCGACCCGTCCCCAAGCTATCTTTTGTAATGGTTCCACTCCAACGGCTTGTCCTAGCCCACACCTCAGCAAGAAACCTAATATTTAGCTATTCTTACTCCATTTACCTCTGATTTAAATTACACATGCATTTCGATGACTCACTTGTTTGAGAATATCAGTACCGCAGTTTCGTCCAAGATTAAATAATTTGTTAATAATTTATTATTCCTTGTTTTTTTTTTTTAATCGAAGTGGTCAGATATGGACCACTACATGGCATAAACCTTAATAAAGGTCTTTTTTAATGTTGCACTTTCAACTGGTGCAGCTGGTGTGTCAAAAAAGTTTGTTTTTCTTACGGCTTTACGCCTCATCGAAGTCGAAGTCATTAGAGACGGTTAAGTAAAGGGAACTGGAAACGAGAAGGAATTCGGCCATGGCCTTTTGCAGGAAGCATCCCGGCATTCACCTGAAGTGATTTGGGGTATCCATGTAAAACCCAAATTTGGATCCCCGGACGGGGATTCGAAAGCAGGTCCTCCCGAATACGAGGCCAGTCGCTCAATCACCACGCTTGGTGGTGATAAAGCGTCTGTTAATTTTGAAGCTGTTTTTGCTGGCACTGAGATAAGTAATTGGATTTTGCCTTCATGGCATCCTTTCAGTTTTTTCCTTATCTTTCTGCAATGACACCTGAGCTTTTTCGTTGATTCTGTGGATAATATTGATGGAAATAAAAGTTTTTATGAGACACTTTCAAAAAATACATCATGATGGTTACCACTTGAACCATTCCGAGAGAGTATAGTGCAGAAAGGTCTTTGATCCAGACTCGGAATGAAATGTGAATGCCACTAGGGATTGAAGCGCACGGATTAGCTTCAGAGCAAAGCACATATTGCCACCCATATTTCTCTGTCGAACGTGGAGTTTAGATGTAGAAGAACAAACACTACAGCACTTCGTACATGGCTATCTACCCTTAAAAACGTTTCCACACACAACTACTACTCCCGTTTCCAAATATGTATGCAGGGCTATGTTGTCAGGCATATTGAAAGGGTTGTCCCTGAATATTCTCTTCTCCCACACGTGCTTTTAAGACCTCTCTTGTGGGCAAGAATTTTCTCCTTCTTGGTTTCTAGGGTGTCTTGGGACACTGCACGATTTACTTTGCCCACTGATGCATTAGTTCTAACTTGTACTTCTTTCACCTCATAATGAGGAATTCTGAGACTGTAACATTTTTTGCACTGAACGTTTATAAAGTTAAGTCAAATACTGTTCCGTTATATCTACCTTTAGACTGACACTAGAGAATGCAGACCGTCGATCAATACATCTTTAGTGCTGATGTAGGGTGGTTGACTTTACCGTCCTATAGAATATACACCACAAGGGAGAGGAGCTTGTTTACAGACAAGGAATGGTGGACACGTGATTTATCCCACCTCGCATTAACATGGAGCTTAATTAACTAGATAATAAAGTATTAAAATTCACTATTGCTTACTTGGATAGTGTTTTTTTGTGATAAAACAGCTGAACAGAGCTAATAGATGCATTCACGCTAAAGAATAATGCCTAAAGGTATGATGGCATCGTTGCAAATGCTGCCAACGGTGCGGCCATAGAAGTGCAGTTGAGCCTGCAACGTATATCGGTAGATTCTGCTCGCAATATGTCAAGTGTGTCGGTGTCGATTTCTGCTCAGTTTATTGTCGTCGAGCTGGTTGTTTATTTCTACGAGCTCTCTGAGGCTCCTGGTTCCTGTACTACACGCTCTATCTTCCATAAATATTTAGCGCCAAGTTTGCTTTCTTGGCAGCTTAAATGGCATGGAAACAAACTATTGGATTCGGAACTGCAGCAAATCTTGACGTATCCGTTTCTACGGAAAATGTCGTTAAGTTTTATTTTTATCTGCTGCGTATAGGAAAACATACACATATCACTTTGTCGTCGTTCAAAATTCCGACTTCCACATCACAACTCAAGTTTTGACTTATTTTGACATGTTGTTTGTTTTTTCCGTCCGCAACACATATTATGCTGCATTAAAGCAAATATTGACGACTGTTCCAAGCGTCAACAACTGTTATCGAGGGAATTATTCTTCCTTTTCAACTGTTTTTGGAATTTTTACTAAGGTGGTTTCCCCGTACCTTACCTGATGGTTGAGGAGAAGCGCTCAATTTGGGAGGATGTGGGTTCAAACACCCTTTTCGCCATCCAGATTTTGGTTTTCAATGTTTTCCCTAAATAATTCCTGGTAAATATGGGGATGATTCCTTGATAAGGCCAAGGCCGAATACCTCTCCGTTCCTTGCTCCCAGTCATTTTGTACCTCTCATGACCTCGACGTCGACGAGGCGAAAAGTCAGAAAGAAAGAAACGATTTCCCCTTGTCCCAGCAGAATGGATGCCTATATCTGTTTTGAGTCGGTGACTATCATGCGAATATGCACGTGTCTTTGGGCGATTGTGCGTGTGTTCAGTGCACTATGTTGGTGAATGAGTGAAACCTAAAAAAACTGTCTGGGCGTAACCCAATATCGGCCAATTTAGGCCAACTCTTCCAATTCAAGTTTAACATCACACATCCCTCGGAGGCATCACCATCAACAATACCGTACGCCCTTATCGCACACCCAGTACGGAGAGTTTGGTTTTAACCCGGGATTTCGCTAAAACACCAAGTGATTAGAATCATGCATCACCACATCTCCTATACTGGTAGCCAAATCCGACGGTAAAAATATATTCTAGGATCGGAATTCAAATCATCTAAATCTGCGCGAGGTGCTGTACAACATCATGGTGCCACATTTTTTTGAGTCAATGTGGTGGGCAAATAAGTATTAATAACAGAAAACTGTAATAAGTTTCTTGTCCGTCTTCTCAAAATGCTTGTGGAGGGAAGGAAACTGCTTGGAGTAGGAAATGACAATCCTTTATCTGTATTGGAGTATTGAGCATTTTGTAAGTATTTTTCAACACGGCACTTTAGATTTTAACCGCTGCTATGCTGGCCATGAGGTAGCATATAATTCAGCTATCACAGCCATAAATATTATCCGTCTGTAGAGCAGAAGTTATAAAAGAGTCTTTGCATCACGTAACAGTATCACGTAAGGCGTGAAAGAACTGAGTGCAAGAAATAGGAGAAAAATCTGGCATAGGCTTTTAAAGGAACTATCCCAGCATTTGCCTGAAGTGATTTGGGGAAACCATGGAAAACCCAAATCTGGATGGCCGGATGGTGATTCGAACACGCGCCCTCCCTAATGTGAGGCCATAGCATTACCACTCACCCACCACGCTAGGTGCCGGTTAGATTACAGCCTCTGGCACTAACCGACTTTAAATTAACAGTTGCGTCTTCTGTTTGACCTTAAATATATAGGTGGACCTATATTGCAATTATGTGTTAAAATCTAAAAATTGCAGATTCTTCTCGAATAAAATATGTATTAATCACCACAAAATATTTAAATTTGATGAAATCATTTTTGAAGGATATCGATAAAATCTGTATGGCATTGATGAGATAAACATGTGGTGCAGTTTTCAACGGTGAAGACGTGGCAGGAAGCCAATCACTGTGGCGTCTTTGGCACAAACACTCATAACGTGCAGCATTTTGCCACAGCTGCCTGCACTAGAGTCGTAATTTGAATTTTCTGTTTATTTGGATCTTAAGTCACTTCGAAGAGACTAGAACTGGAAAATGATTATGGGCAAGGAACGGAAGGAATTTGATCGTGGCCATTCGGCAGAATCAACACATTCAACACAACCGTAGAAAAACGAATTTTGGGTGTTGGGTGTGTTTAATGTCTGATCCTAAAATTAGTTGCTAACATTCTTTACCAAAATTATTTCGCACACAGGTGCGGTGATAATTTAACTCCAGCAATATATTTACCGTATTTCTGATCCTAGCACTGAAGAACCGACCACGGACAAATGGTAGTCCCAACTCCCAGTTAAAAACATCATTGAAATCGCAATGAAGGAGCCATATCTTTTGATGAACCTATTTAGAGAAGCCTCTGAATTCAATGTCTCCTTGCACAAATTAACGTTCTTTACGAAATCCTCACGGCCTTAAAGATAAAAAGTTTCTACATAAATGTGTTAGAATTTTAAAGCTAACAAAAACACAGAAATTAATACATATTTGATTCAAAAAGCAGGATAATGTATAAACTCTTAAATCAGGGGTAGCCAACCCGCGGGTCGCATGCGGCCCGCCTTGAACATTTTCCCTCGAGATTCATTAGACTAAACTTTTACAAAATATTTTTTATATCTCATTTTTAGTGTTGTATATTTCTTTACAATGTGCGTTTAGAATCATTATTATTATATTTTCTATGTTTACATGTAAGAATAATAGTAAACGCTATAATAATTACTCATTATGTTTCAATTTTTCACTCCAAAAATAGTCTATGTTGGGTCTAAATCTAATACGGGGATGTATAATTTTATATGTGGCCCACGGGGTTATGACGCATTTCCAAAGTGGCCCGCAAGATCAGTTGGTTGGCCACACCTCTCTTACATATTACTCATATGCTGTATGATTCTTTTGACAATAGGTAAGAATGTTCCCTGAGACTAATGAGGAATATGGATTTGAAAATTTTGTTCTTAAGATGTAAATTGACTGTGGAATCTAAATGTGCAAAACTGAAATGTGAGATTGCTGTTCAGTTGCATGGTAGCTAAATTTTAATCAAGTTGTATCAGTATTGCTGGGTTTAATGTGAAAATCACGTAACGTTTCACATACGCTAAGTGCTCTCACGTGGAACCGAAGTGATCATACCTGCATGGGATGTAAAATAGATACATACTCCTCAGCAGTAACAGCTATCTGAACTGCAGAGTGCATTTATCATTTATGAATTCCAGATTTGTTGATTTTTTTGTAATAACTGGAGCTATCACGAACATATACCGACAGTAAAAGAGTTAATGGGTTCTTGAACCGAGCGTGGTGGGTGAGCGGTTAACGTTCTGGCCTCGCATTCGGGAGGACGCCGGTTCGAACCCCGTCTGGACATCCAGATTTGGGTTTTCCACGGTTTCCCCAAATCACTCTTCCCGTTCCTTGTGTCCAGTCTCATCCCGCCTCTAATGACCTCGACGCCGACGAGGCGTAAAGCCATAAGTAAAAAAAAAAAAAAAAAAAAAAAAGAAGTTTTCTTGAATCTAAGGTAACGCGTGGCTAAAGGATTGGAATTAATAAGTGTGGTGGAAACAGAGCTCGCATTTAAAATACACGACAAAAAGGAGATACGTCAAACACATCATCTAAAGCCTAAAACTCTGTTCTAGACGCTTCACGACAAGTCTACTCTTTATCGTCCCTTCATACTGCTACAGAATAAAGTGCAGGCATGTTTATTCTATAACTATTAAACTTCTCACATTTCTAAAATGCAAACTTCTCGGGAGACAGAATGTGACATCCACAATCCTGTTTGCTTGCATTGGCCATGAAATGAAACGTACGACTGACATCTCTGACTTATAGTGACATCTCTTACTTGTAGTGACATCTCTGTCGGTCATAATACAACATGTCATAACAGAGCAGTGGCTGAAGGTAAGCATCTCTCCTATTGCCGATACTGCATTAAAGTAACCAGAAATATGACACTGCATTCAATACGAGTAACGAGGGAAATCAAAGATGCGTGCTTTCTAGTCTGTTGCTGAAACTATTATGTGTCTACATTATTTTAAAACAAAGCTACGGATCCACGACCATATTAGGACTGGTAAACAAAAAGGTATCTTTTTGCGTTGCAAATTGACTAAATACATTACTTAAATTAACGTTAGAGAACGGATGATTCGTGCTCTAAACCAAGAATTAATTTGTCGTTAAAACGTGAGAATTGACTCACCAGATCATCTTGTGCTGTTTGAGATTAGTACCTAGGGAGTGGTGACTCCTTGAACAGTAAAACAGCTTGAAGAATTGTTTTGACTAAACAATCTCAGTTCTGAAGTTAACATCCTGAAGATTAATGTGGAACCCTATCCGTACTCCTTAATAGTATCTACCAGTATTAACATTATCTTTGTGTGTGGGTGGTTAGCAGTCGGGAAATTCAGATACTCGAATAAAGTGTTTATCTATCTGCCTGTAGAAACATTTTTGCTGAATTTGCCTTCGCTCTCAGCTTGTCATGTAAGTGAAAACAAAATGGGAAGCTGACGTCTTATTTTCCACGGCCCACAGCTTTCTTAGAATAGTGGGGTTTTCGCCGCTCCCTCTTGACATGCGCCGTGTAATTTGTAAGTACACACCACCTGTTTGGCAAGCAGCCTGGAGAGATCGGGAGCAAACAGCTTCATCTAGTGTGCTGAAAGTGTAATTGTTTCTCTGTTATAAAAGGAGACACAGACAAATTATACAACTGAACAGGAAAGCAGTAGAGACAATAACACAATAAAATGGACATTAATTTCGAGATAGCTTTTATATGGCGGTTTCTCCGTCTTATGCAACTAAAGCCCCTTTTATAGCATAATCGTTTCGTTCTTATGATGATCGCTGCTCTCGCATAACAGTCTTGTTGAAAACGTTATAGAAATGCTGGTTTTAATTGTTGGTGCCCAGTGGCGTTCTTCATTGGTAGAAACCTGAGCAGAAGTTAGTTCAGCAAATAAGGAAAAGTGGCTTTGAAGTTAAGAAGATTGAGTCATAGCATCACGGCAATTTCGACGACTTTTCAAATAACTTTTTTCCTCCGAAACTACTTCCCATAACTTTCTCAAACCTTGAATGCAGGGTTCTGAGGAAGGTCTTTTTCGGGATCCTGTGTAACTCCCCAATTTGGGACAAAACTATTACCTTACAGATGGATTTTAAGGAAGTCTACTGGGCAGATCCTTTTTTATTTGCTTATATGGCTATATCCCTTGTCGAGATCATTATAGGCAGCCAAATAGTGGGATGGAATTCTGCTTGGCGTTTTGAAGGAACAATCGCGGTGTTCACCTGAATAGATAACGAAACTTCGATGGCAGATTTAGGATTTGAACTAGCGTCCTCTGGAATTCTAGGCCATGAAAACAGAAATCTAGATGGACGGACGGAGATTTGAGCCCGCCTCCTCCTGCATGGTAGATCAAAGCGAGTTATTCGTGCGTGAATTTATGTCTGCCATTTTCTGTTTTGCAAGTTGAGGAAAACAAACACTTTAGCAATAGCGTGGGTGGGCTGGAATGTGTGGTTACATGACGACCCGAGGTAGGTCAACAGAAGCTGGAGTTGCCACAGAAACCCACATTTAGGATGATATACGGCGTTGCCGTAGTCCCAGCAGGTGTTTTCTGTGGTCTGGGTGTAAGCCAGCGGGGTGGCCGGTCCAACTGCTTGTCCGCCCACTGACAGTGGAGGCTCAACATGGGCGCTGGTATGGCGGTGCACTTGTCTACTGACCACACGTGACGTTGTTGTTAAATGCGGATTAATATCACTCTAACAAAAGATTTTATTTGTTTTTACCAATGTGCCAATTTCGGAATTCTTTCAGATGTACCGAGTCCATCGAGTAAACGCAAATCATTAAAAAGGAAGTGAAAGCTATGGGGCATTTTTATTATTGCTCCAGCATCCATTAGGCAGACCTGGGGGAGACATATATTGAACACTGTAGAATTATTTTTGTTTTTGTTGTAGGGATACTACACGGCTCTTCGATAGTTAGATCATGAATGCCGGAGGAAGAAAGTGGACGAGGCTATTATGAAGGATCTATGCTGGAGTTCAGCCGAGTTATCTTTGGAAGTCGTCACCGAGTGCCGTTGGGTGCTTTGTATTATTACTAACTAGCTGAAGTATCCGGTTTCGCTCAGGGTGTTGATATGAGATTGTGTAGTAGTTGGAATAAAAGGATAAACTTTAAAATGTAAGAGGTAATTTTTTGAATTGAAAACATATTCTAACTTTTGCAATACTTGTTCATAAACAACATTTTTCATTTTGTTATCCGGGGTATATATGTACATTTTTTTTAGAATTTCCTACTCGATAGCAAGATACGTATAGTTCACCGTGAGAGAAGCAGGAGTCTTTGAGGTTGATGCCGCAATGTTTTAAAGTTTGTCCTTGTGCTTTGTTAATTGTAAAACTATAGGCTAATTTGATTGGAAAATGCAGTCTTTTAAATTGGAATGGCAGTTCAGTACAGATCAGGGTTATTCTGATATTTAATACTATGTGTTTCGATTCTGGAGTTTCCCCAGTCATGTAATGAAGAAATTCCTGTGGAGATTGTGACGGTTCTAGAGCTTTACAGAGTGTATTCTAAGACATTTGTCTGAGTTTTATTATAAAAATTATGAATTGCGAGCGTGGTGTAATATTAGGATTCACGCGTAGCCACAGGTATTGCGACACAATCCTGTCGTCTTGGTAAGTGTTGCATCAAAAACCAGCGTCAGTATAAAAAAGGACGAGACACCACCGAGCGGGGTTTTTCGTCACCAGTCTTCATCACAGTCGGACCTTCGGTCCAGAGCAGAGTTTAAATTTGTGTGGCAGTGGGTGACTTCTAGGTGTTTGCGGCAACCGTCTGAGTTGGTCTTTTGTTTTTGTTCGGGGAGTAAGTGAGTCGTCTGGTATTTTATTTTTGTTATTCATCGAAAGTGAGGATTTTAGTATAATCACTCAAATTATTTTTTTTTCGTAGAAACTAGCAAGAGCTAAGTTTACATAAAGTGTGTCAGGTTAGGGAAGCAATAATAATACCAGCGAAATTTCTTATTAGTTGACACTTAGCGGTTGCGCAATTGTTTAAATTTGCAACGTCTATTCCACTGTTTTAAATTCTGTTCCAGTTTAGAAGTTGTATATCAGCAATCAAGTATTGATTTTATAATTTATAATTGTGCAACAAGTGTGCAAGAAATTGATAGGAACTTTAGAAATTTGAAATCGTAAATTTCCAATGTTGTGTAATTTGTGTGATGTTCAAAGAAATGGTTAGGGATTGTTAGCGGAAAGTATTAAGAAATTCAAGGGATTATTTGCGGTTGTAGCAGAACTGTCTTCTGATTTTTTTGGAGAAGAAGAAATTATTTACCTGGTGAAAAATCTGCTGTGTAAGGAATCTTCTGATAGAAATTTAAATAATATACCGGTCGGTGGGTCTAACAAAATTTAAGGAAAGCTGTGCATTAAAGACTTGAAAGAAAATCATTTAATCTATGATTTAGTAGTTTTGAGATACGCTTCTAACCTTTTATATATTTCAGAGAAGGTTTGAAGTGACCACCGCCGAAGAGAGAGAACATTGTATGTTGTTAATTACTTGATGCTTTCCAGGTAGGCACAAGTAAACGCCACGAGAACAAGATACTTTATTTTTTGGTAACTGCACAGACCATAAAGTGAGTCATTGTTATATTATAATTTGGCAACATATAACGTGCGGGTTCTTTCAGAAGATGCTTACAGTGGTGGTAATCGAATTTTTCCGTACATGCAACAGAATCCTGGTGTTTCTCCACTGAATTTTTCGCGTTGCAAAATTGGACGGTGTTATCCATTTTTTCCGATTACGACGTGGTTGTTTTTGTTATATTGTTTTGTTGGGTCGTAGTAGAATGCTTCATTTTAGCGTTATACTGTTTACTTGTCCTCGTCTGCGCTTTTTATAGGGTGATATTTTCATGGGCGGCTTGCGTTCGCAGTCTTCTATTATAAGATGGTGTCGCAATACTTGATTCCTTAATTCGTTGATTTCGTTGTTCTTCGGTTCCTCTGCTTCTCATGGTGCTCATTCACGTTCGCTGAGAACATAAACGTGCCTCGCGCTTTCGACTTTTTCGTTTTTTCGCTGTTCTTTTTGTTTTGTTCGTTGGTAACGTAAACGTGCCTCGCGTTCTTTGACTGTTTCATTTTCTCGCTGTTCTAGAGGGCGAAACTTCCCGCCCTTCTATCTTCAATATCACGTCCTTCAGGTATAAACGGAAACCTTCTTCATGGATAAGTGATAGAGGGCTACCACACCATATAGCTCCCTTGATCGTACCGGTACTCGTTTTTTAGTTTTAGCGGCACGCACTTGATACACTTAATTTTATAATATATATTGATTATCGTCAATCCCTTATGACTAAAGTAAACGGTAATCAGAAATAGGACCTTTTCAGAGACTACATATATTATAGTTGAAATGTTCTCGGGAAACTAGCCGAGTGAGAACGTTTGTATGGTACGACGTTTCAGCGGTCATAATCTATGTCGCCATTGTCAAATGACTGAGACCACCGAAACGTTGTGCAATGCAAACGTTCTCACTCGGCTAGTTTCCCGAGAACATTTCAACTATAAACAACGCCGAGAAAGCCTCAACTCTATATACATATATTATTAATTTTAACACTAACGACTAGCCGACAGCGAGGTTAATAAAGTAAGGATAGAACTTTTTTGGAGTATGATTTTGAATGTCTGGAATCAGATGCGGGAAGTTTGGCCTGCTTTGATGACAGAGTTTCTATTCCCACGTCTTCCGGCTCTGTTGGGAGAACGGCACAATTTAAGCGTTACCATCTTTGTGCGGAACATGTAACTTGGGTTCTGTTTGTGAAGTGTGTATTTGACGAGGCGAAAATCTGGGGCCGTCCCAGCGTTCACACTGAGCCCTTAATATGTCTCCGATACAGTGTAGTGACGAGTAGGTTAGAAGTGTAGACAAGTAACGGGATTGAAAGTAGCCATGGCCTTTTATGAAGACATTCTCCTGAATGATTTTGTGAGATCATGAAAAACGGAAGTTTACGTTACTGAATGGACATTTTTCCTCCCACATGCCAGTCCGAAATGTTACCCGAAATCCCTCACGGTACCAGGGAATACGAAAAGTTAGGCCAAAGGAATCAGAAATCAACTGGGTCACAATACAATGGCTCGAAATTGCCCTACTTTCTATTAGTTGAGAAGTCTCTGCTTAACAAATTTCTACCACCAAAAAACAGTGAACAAAACCAAAATACACATGCTGCCCGGTGGATCAGATTTATAAAAGGTCCAATTTGTCGAAGAGCTATACTTACTTTTTTACGGGGCTTACGTTTGTGAGTTGTACTTACTGATTTGTTACTAATTATTAAAAAAAATTGGCGATACGTACTAACCTTCCTGAATAATAATATAAAGCTAGATGGTCCTTCTTCTTAAAGTGCCTAGTCCCGTCCTCATGATCACTGTAAGAGAACCTTCTCTACTAGTTGCCAGAAGAAACAGCTTGTCAGTGCTCTGAACTATTTTAAGTCACCTGACTAAGATTTCTTCCAGCAGTCGACGCCACACAGGAGTTCCATTTTATCTTGCAGGATCACTTGTAACGGGTAGTTTTTGTTCCCTGGAAAGATGTGTCAAGTTTTGTATTTGTGCAGTTTAATTACTGAAATCCAGCAGCCTGATGGGTAAGCAGTTAATGCTCGACGTGGTATCCTGGAAAAAGCTGGTTCGGTTCCCGGTCCAGCTATCTGTATCGCGTGAAATCCATATTTCTCCACTCGACAACACCGTACTCATTTAAAAGTTTTTTTAATACACTGCCACTATTTATCCTTGTTTCTTACGGTTTGGCTCTATCTAAATTTCTGTCGATACAAGTAATGCATGGCCAGCGCTCAAGTTCGAACAGCCACATTTGTGTTTTCCGTGGTATCCCGGGAACTTTCCAGTTGGGCACCGGGATGATTTCTATACAATGGATGAATTCATTCCCGTTCCCTATTAATATCCCTCATCACCCTCCCTTGCTTTTATTGGCATTGACGTTGACAATCTTTAAAGACCTAATTAAACAAATTACTCAATTCATAACTCCTTTCATCAATACTTCGCTGTTCTGTATCTATTTTGTTATTCGCCGTTATTAATGACCTAAAATAGATGACAAGGACGTAAGATCCGCGTAACTGTTGGATGGGAAAGCGTCTTTTTTCCTATAGGCACTCTTTAAGACATGTAGACTTGAATTATTTCCACGAGTATTTGTGAAATGTCTTCCGTTAATATTTCTCACCAGAGTACAAAAAAGATGGAAATTTTTATTTCTATGAAAAAAAATCTAAGGAAACCGTAATTTTAAAACAAAACAATGATGATTTATTTTATCGGTACATTTCGTGATTACCTAAGTTGCTGTAAACTTTCTTTGACTTTTTAACAATCTTCCCTGTTTCTTACCTCCAATCAAAGAAATATTAGGTTATGTTCACCTGTATTTAGTAACCGCTACATAGAACAGATCATTACATGAATTTATGGATTCAATTGTCGTAAAAAAACAAAGGCAACATGCAGGTTTAAACGAATGTCGCATTGCAAACTTTTTAATATCTGCCTCGCATTATAATTTTCCGTTTTGTTCTATTACTTCTGGAACAAATAATTGTCTTTCAGATAGCATCACAGTTACACATTCTACTAACAATGTAAGTGCAAATAAAATTAAATGTGATTATTTATTTGAAATTTACACTTCTTTTTAGTAATATAAGAGCAAATAAAATCAAATGCAGTTACTTATTTGAAATTTCCGATTAGCTAAGCAGCGCTGCGGTGGCAGTGAGCGTAACTAAAACACCTCGGGCATTATCGAGACTCTCCCGAAGGTTGCCGATCTATTGATGTTCTCAGTCTCCAGGCACAACGCATTTTATTAAAGAGTATACCTGTCTTTCTAAATTCATACAGAAAATATAGAATGTGGATTCTCGAAAGACACTTGCTTCGCGAAGATCGGATGTCAGATCAGTTTAAAACGACGATTTAAAGTGTACTGAGGAGAGGAAATGCTCTGAGGTGGACTTTGCCTCTAGGGATGTAGATAAGGTATCCAACAGGGGTTTGATTACGGCGTCGCATACGTAGTAATGCAACCAGCTCTCTGATTAATAAGTTTCCGAAGTCTTCATACTCTTAGCTATTGCATTTCGTAACGACATTCAACCTGAACCTACGTACAAATTCACGTCCAAAGAAGCAACTTTCATCTGCTGGAGAATTACCAGTTTCCCAATACAAGATGTATAGGCTATGTGAGCAAATGGCTTGTGAAACGGCGTTAAGAGCATTAGCAGAACTGGTTGCGTTGCTTTATGTGGCACAATGACTAATGGGAAAGCTGCGCTGCGCCAAGTTGTGTTGTTGGTGCAACTGTCACGCAACATAGCTAACAGTACACAAGGATCACCGGTCGACAGACATTTCGTATCATAGGTCATTCGGTGTACGCCCCTGAGGTCCACGAGGTTGTGTTGGCGTAGGTTCCATAGAAATATTTTCCGCATACATTAAACATCTGTTAGCAACTTAACTAATAGCTCTTTTACTTCCGTTGCTACTTGTCTGTAGTCATGTTACCAAACTGTTGTCAGACGACAATAAATAATATTTGCTTTACTTTAGTGCATCTTCACAAGCTTATCGTTACTGTGTACAAGAACTCTTAGTATAAACTACTTGATATCTTACGTAACTGTTGCACCATATTACCGAGCGTGGTGGTGTAACGGTTAGCGTTCTGGCCTCATATTTGGGAGGACGGCGGTTCGAATCACCGTCCGGGTATCCAGATTTGGGTTTTCCATGGTTTCCCAAAACACTGTAGGCAAATGCCGGAATGCTTCCTTCAAAAGGCCGTGGCCAAATTCCTTCCTATTCCTTGCCCCCCATCCTTTCCCGTCACTAAAAGACCTCGCTGTTGGAGACGTTAACCGTTTTTTTTTTTTTAAAAAAAAAAAGCACCATATTTCCCAGTGTTTTATTACGTTACCCAAGCTACAACCGTGAATAATGCACGCCTTTAAAATAAAAAGCTTCCGGTCCCACAAAAAACCAGTAATTACTCAAATACAAAGATATGTTGTTTCCGTTAATAAAGATGCACAATACCTGGTAAAATTCTTTTAACAAAGCTCTGATTGCTGATAAGACACTATAATACTCGATTTTCTTCCAAAGTTGCCGTAATGGGTAAGGCATTTTCCTGTTTAATAAATTAGCACACTTGTTAGAGTAAATTACAGTCGGCAACTTAACTCGATCACTATTCCTCCAAGACTGTAGTTGCCAGCCTCCTACTGTCAACAAGACTGAGCTGTATGCAGGCTTAGGAAATCAGAAATATTCTTTAAAATATAGCTGCCCAACCATAGTGAAAAAAATCTAACTGTCTAGAAACAGGGTGAAACTGCTACTGTATAAAGACTGTAAGCTGACGGGTGAAAATACAACATTATTGAATACCTTATCAAGAAATCTGATAGAAGTCATATAATCTGTTATAAAAAATAAATAATTTGTATTACCTGACTGAAGTTTCTATGCAAAATGTTTACTGTGCGAGTAGTAAATTTACATTTAATGCTATTTCTAATAACCTGATTACAAGTAATATTGAAAGCGACTTAACCAATGTTATTTAAATAACGAGAAGGGTGTTGTCAGGTTTTCTGGCTGCTTCAGACTGTCTTGCGGGTTGTAATTGTGGGGTGTGGATGGAGGGCTGACACGTGGGTTCTATGGGGTTCTCCCTACGGTGCCCTATGACGTGCGCCGACTATCTTCATGTATCTTCTGCTCTTGAGCTCTTGTTCTTCTGACCGATCCTCTTCTTTTCTCGTACTGCTATCTAACTAGTAAATAAAGACGAGCATCGAGGGTTGAGCTTGCACCTAGGAGAGCGGGCGGACAGCCTAGGGTTACTTGAATCAAACAACCTCTTCAGGAAACCTCATTTAATCCACACTAAATCGTAAACCAGCTATAGCGGATGTACAGGATAGAGAGGTATTCCGTAACCCGTGCTACTGATCATAGAGATGAGACTTAGCCCTACAGTATACAACTAAAAGAGAATGGTAAGGTTCGTGCCGAGGCCTATCTGGTAACTTGTTGCCCGACAGTGAAGAAGTGAGAGTGATCCATGTATCCTGGCTTGCTGGTAAAGTATTAGCTTGCGTGCTCAGCAGTGCACGTGTAACTTGCAACCTGAACTGTCGATCTGCAGAAAGTCGAACAAACAGGACGTGCTAACTCGACGTCTAGCTGCTGTCAAACCTAAAAAACTTACACAATTTTAATAGTGACTAAATGACATCCCGTTACAAGACGATGGCACTTGGATAGCCAGCATGGAAAACCAATCCTTGTATTCATCGGGATTTAAAGGTGTTTGCGCTATATATACTCATCAATCATATTCTCTTTAGTCACAGCCTTTCCACATTTTAAACAATTAGAAAACAAAATTACTGCAATAGTAATACAGTATTTAACACACTCCCAAGTCGTTTGCTTTCGTACAGGAGAATATAGTGCGGATATAACTATTTTCAAAAGTCTGCCAGTCAGTCACGAATATCTCGTGGTGAACAGATTTATTACGTTGAGTCTTCTTTCGGTAATCTCTTGAATTTTCTAGAGAAAACTTTTAATTTTTTTGTTTTTTTTTTTGCGAAAAATATTAATAATATAAACCACATAGTTCACTTTATGACTTATGGCTATGAACCATTTACGGCGAAATAATTTCACGTAATTCCATTCCGAATGGAGGAAAATATTTTAACAGTGAATGATGTAAAATTAATATATGCCTCTACCAATCTTTCGACACGAAATTATTTATAGCATAGTGGACTATTATATATCTGGAATGAGCAGCGAATAATTATGGAAGAGGATACTGTACAGTTCCTTTCAAAAATTCTAGTTTTGTCCGAGCTTTTAGATCCACCTCACACCCGCTCCATAAAAAAAAACGCGTTTGGTTTAAATTTTGATAGTGATATTACACACTAAAAATTCCACCAAAGTAAACCTTAATGTAATTACACTCATGTTCGGAACAAGATGGGGACTTAGGTAGCAACTAGATAGCTACCATCGCTTCACTGTGACAAAAACAGGGAATTGTTACAGTGAGTGAAGTGAAAGGTGATTGTCTCTACGGTGGTTATGGTCTTCTCCACGGACGATTCGCAGAAGGGTGTCTGTGACGGCAAGACTTGTGTCTTGATTCTGTAGTCCATGGAGAAAGGAATAGAATGGAGGCGACGCAAGGGATCTTCACCACGCACTGGAGTGAAGACGGGCAGAGAGAAGTGGGGTAGGGAGGTCGCCAAACACGGGGAATAGGCAAAAACACCTCAAGGGAATCATACGACCGGCACCGCAATTTGATGATAGATTATTATGTAAATCGACGTTATAATTCAAAAACGAAGAATAATTTTTTTCGATATCTCGCTTAGTTCTCGAGATATGCTGTCTCCAAAAGTCAGAAACTTGTTTTAGGTTATTTTGAATATATGACTTCAATGGGAGTAGTTTACATCGCGATATGCGTTACTAGTTATGTCACTAACATGGTTCTCATGAAATTCCTAACAACAAATAATAAATAAATTGTTTGTCCCTTCTGGTACAGGCTGCATTTCAGCCTACCCACATTTACATTAATATTGCTGCTACAAAATTAAACTATGTAGACACCCTAAACACATGAAATACATTGCGAACTACATTTCGGGTAACAACAACGTTTGCTTCATCACGTTTTGTAATTCGCACAGCACAAATTATCACAATTTAATTTCATCGTATACTTTCAGTGTAAACTGAAACTGGATTAGAGCATGCAGAATACCATATTCACTGTATCGCGATGTAAACTTGATCCACTTAAATTAGACTTTCAACACTTGTTTACAATATTTTATGTGCAAAGTAGTAACATTTGCTGATTGTCTACACTACACCAACAAATATTTGAGAACGACATCATCCTATTGAGGGCAATGAATAAATTTATATCGATATGCCCAACTCTTGTAGTTACCTATCAAACACTTTAAGAACAATAATTACAATGTGACTTAAATTATGAAACGTTACTCCAGTTTGTTTCCTATGAGATCTGTTTGTGCAACCGTATGCAACACTAGCTGGTATCATAAAAACTTTGAAATAATAGAAAATGTAATATTTACAGGAGCAAACAGAGCAAAAGCGCAATGTTTTGGGGTATTTATTATGGCCTCCATGCATGCGTATTAGGAACCGAATGTTTTACTGGAGGCTTCACGGATTTAGCGGTATTTCGCCTCCACTCTTTTCCTTCCTTCGTACCTTCCATGGTGCAGCTGTGTGCCTGAAGGTTACGCAAGGCAGGACCCGGTCACGGCAAGGCAGGCTCCGGCGCACTGTAGCATTACGGACCCAGTTTAGCGTGTCGCAGAATGACCTTCGCTCCGTGAAACAGTGGCGGTGCAGCTGTACCGCGACAAACTGGATAAGGCCTACTCAGACTCATGATCAAAAGACTCACCCGACACACTTCTGAGAACGGTAAATACAGGTTAAGTTGAAAGTCGCACATCACCATTTGAACGAGTATCAACTCACAGAGCTGGTTAACTATAACATTGACTCCATATTAAAATGTGCCATCACGAAATCGCTAAACTGGACCAGTTCCTATTGCTATACTGCTGTAAATCTGTGAACAGTCTGCGTCTGTGTGTTCCATTGTCGTCCCGAACATAGAGTTTTCATAGTTAGAAACTGAAAATTTGCGGAATGAATTTACCGAGAACAGATAGGCTTCACAAATCATATGAACACTTCTTAACGAGACACCCACCAAAGATCACGCTGTAGCAGAGATAATCACTACATCATTTGGTTTCTGTTAATATTGTTTTTTTGACTAATAACATTGGTTATTTATTTCTTCAGTTTTCTGAAAAACTAGTACCTTAGAACATACGGGAAACGTTAATCAAATTACTACACCAAAGACTGACACTCATAAAAATTATAACGAAATTGAGGAATTTAATTTACGTTAAAAGATACAAATACACTGTATTATTAACGCTTATCCTTTGCTATTAGAAGAAAAACAAGAAATAGTTGCGTTACAATGCATACCAAGGTTGATGAGAGTGAAGCAGCGGGAAAATGTTAGTTATCAACATAGAGGTTATCAATTTAAAACCGTTGATAATGTATCGAAATATCGATATTAGTTTTATAAAATATTGATATATATGAATTATATTTTTCGGACTATAAATCGATATTTAAATTTGGATAACGGAGTCGATATTTTTTAAAATATGTTATTTTCCCAATTTCTCGTAGATAATGTAAAGATTTTATTGGTGGGAAAGAAAATGATCACCGACGTTGCAAATGCAATAAATTTGATAATAGATAGAATTTTAAGAACCAAAGCAAATTTTTTAAACCTAGCTGATCAAATAAAATTTATTGCTCCGTATTTTAAGTATTCAGTTAATGCTTCTGATCAATTACTATCCGAGCAATAAGCGGTAGTAAAAAAAGAAGGCTAAATATTAATGCCCATTCAAGCAGTTAGCACTAGTTTGAATCCTGTCTGGACACGCAAGGGTTTTTAAAATTTCTCTTCTGTTGTCGCAAAAGTATTAGCATTGAGAATTAATCGTAATTTACCAGGTATGGTAATACTTCAAAGTTAAATATTTTACGCTAATTGGTTAAGCTTCTTGTTTCATAACAACAGAAGAATCGAGCTCCAAAAGTATGAAAACGGAGTACAATTATACTGCATAGAAATTTATTAAAATAACAAATTGAACAAAGCAAACATTTTACTGCTTTTGGATTGTCTATACAAGGTGCTTGTTGAAAAGTATTAATGATAGATTGGTGAATTTAGAACATAGGTTTTTGTTTTTAACGCTAAAGCAAAAATCTTGAATCTCCGCTTCAGAAAATCGTAGTTTGTTTCACCATTGGCCGTTTACAATGCAATGTCAAACCTGTGAAAGGCATTACGTTCGAGCATAAAAGAAGGAGAAACATTTCACCTACTACAGGCGCTACTCCATGCACAGCAAAAGAAACAATACCACGTCTTAGGGATAAATATGAGCTCATACTCTTGAAAAAAAGTCAGCTGAAGTTTCTGTCACGAATTCTGGCAATCTGCCTGCTGAATTTTTTTTAAAAAAATGGATCAGCAGAATATTTCAAGATTATCAGATGACATAAAATTCTGGATAGACAGAAGGTATTTTATTCCCAAGCTGTCAGAAAATTAATTTAAAATATTTGGCATCTTCTGCCACATCTGTAGCATCTAGTCGAGTTGCCTCAACAATCTTCTGGTGCCTAATAATCGGAGTAGTCGTCAAGCAGAACATATAAAACAGCGAGTATTTCTACAAACAGCTTCTGACAAATGTTGATATACATAACTTTACTTTTTTATTAATAATTCATGAAAGCACAATGGCCTAATGTTTCATATCACTTGTCATTTGTTTTGCCTAAAAATATATTCAGTTAAAGAAAACTGCGCAGCTAATTCTGGACAATCTATCTGGATTAAGGATTGCAATCCCGCAGTGTTTTCAATCCCGTGAGATCCGTGCGGGATTGGCGCAAACAGTTTTTTAACACTTATATTTAAAACATAGTTACTTAAAACGTTAATAAATTATATAATTATTAAATTAATACATAAATTTTAGTGTTAAATGATAAAAATTAACAGTTAACAATATTTTAATTGGCAAAATGACATTAAAACTTTTCAGCATGTCCTAAGTATATTTCGAGGTTTTGCATTTTTGTTTTTTAATCTAAACCAATTTTTAAATGAATAATAAAAAAATTGAAAATATTCAGTGATAGGTCATATTATGTGCCATACAATACTTCACACAAGTTTAAAAACGTGGTTTGCTTAGTGGCCAAGTTACCAGAGTTTTTTTTTTAATTCTAAATAAACGTTCCATAACACCGAGAGAAAGCATTCCATTTCACAAAGTGAAGTGAATATCCTCTGTAAAGTGTAAACTTGGCTCAGTGCAAGATCTCATAACTTTTTGTCACTGCACAAGCACGAGACTTGGCCTTTTTTTCACAAGAATTGTGTTTGTGTGATTCATTATTATTTCTCCTGATTCCTTAATCGATCTTAAAGTTGATTCAATGTTATTAAAAGAAACTACTCACCGACACGTAAACTGTCAAGTATTTCAGTTTTAATTATGTGGCGTAACAATTTTTTTAGAGCGGAAATTATTACTTTTTAGTAAGAAATGAGGCTTTCTCGGCGAATGATTGCAGTGAAGTCCTGATAGGTTGTATCTCTGGATTTCATTGTAAAAACACGAAATTTCACACGTGAGGAAGACGGCGGAGGCAGCCGTCGAAATATGGTGTTCCTACAACACAATTCGTCGATACACCCGTGAAAACTTCATTATAACTTTTTTGCCTTTAGTCGAAATAATAACAAGAAGAGGTATTAATCGATAGCCTGAGCGGTACATGTAACCAGGCGGCTTTCGTCAAAGAAACGCATTGAGGCAGCGGCCAAAACAGCAATAAGTCAGAGGATAAACAATTTCCCTTTCATAGCTGCTAAATAAATAGGTATGCGATCGTTAAAATTACGATAACATTAGTTTCGTATCAACGAATAATCAAATTTTCAGCAGCAAATAAGGAAATTGTCACAATTACTTTATCTGCAAATACAGAAAATGGGAATAATGAAACCGTGAATAAAAAGCTGTAACTGTGTAGTTCAGATGACGTGTGAGACACATAAAAATACTTGTTATATAGTTGGAAAATCGTACTAAATACGGAACATAAATTACATAAATGTGTACTCGAAACAAACGTAAGTTTTGACGAATACGTAAAAGTGTACCTATTTACTTATGAATGACGAAGGTTAACCAAAACAAACTTTTGTTCACACGAGAAAAATGCCAAATGCAAGGGTCCAGGCGAAGAGTGCAAAACATCCGATAGAGACCGAGTGGCACAGCGAGTCATGCAGACTAACACGCGTTTTCGCCGCATTTTGCGGATTGCGGATCCGCTTAATGTTGTGCAGGATCCGCCAGACTGTCTAATTGTGCGGGATCCCGCTTTGCTGGATTGCAATCCCTAATCTGAATTCACGGCAGTGCTCTCTGCAAGTATAGTCAACGGCGGCACTGCATATCCTTTTCTTGAAATTCACTGATGAGTGATGATCATCAAAACTTTTAAGGACTTTCCATAATCGTAGAAAATTGAAATTTGAATACAGTCGAAGTTTTTCTCAAATCAAAAGATAGTTCTAAAATTGGTGAATTTCCTTGTATTTACACCTTATTTACCCCAAAAGTGAATTCGCTTTCTGCCGTAACGTATTTATATGTCACATATTTGAATTGTAGATGGAGCTTAGTGAGCTTAACTAATTTGTTAAATTTTACTTCGTTCATCTTCTTACTTTTGAAGTTAATTGATTCATACTCTTTAAAACGACTGCGACACTCCGTGATCATAATTCCACATAACTTTCAGTTGCACTGGGAACAGGTAATTTGGTACACATTCATGGTTTCACTAACAAATCCCTGTCTTTTTCCAATGGCAATCCTATGCGTGAAACGTCTTGGTGTAGATTAATATGTTAATTGCTTTCCTCTGGACGAGGATATTTACCTTAAATTTATGTTATGCACAAAGATCAGTAAGCTCAGGTCACATTAAATTTTACTTTGTACCTGTATGTAATTTTAAAGTTATTGGTACACCGACTGCTGAGATAATGGTGACAATGCAGGCATGGCATCGGTTGCTAGGGTACTATTATACAGGGCGTTCGCCGGGAAACGCAACCCACTGTTAGCGCTACAAGGAAGAAACTGCTCCCGGCGAGCGATCGCTCAGTTTCCGGCATTGTTCGACCGTCGGCCGCGGACTATTTCATAATAATTACGCTTCATAAACTTCATAAACTTGTGTGCTAAGCATTTAAATGTGACGTAATTCATTAGCTTACCTTATAAAAGATGCTGGAAGTGTTGACCCTCTTGTGTAATGCACATTTCACATCTTCTGAACATATTTCGAGACACACGCTGCCCTAACTGACTTAATGATTTTTTGGGTGACTGTTCTAGTCGAAAAGCGATATCGTCAATTTTCTCCTCTGTGAGAATACGGTTGACCGACAGTCTCTTTTTGTTAAAAAATGAACCCGTTTCTCTTTTAACCAGACGCAGAATTGTTGATTTAGCTGGCAGTAAAGCGCCAGGAAATTCGCGACGAAATTTACTGCGACACTTTTTAAACGACTTCTTCTTCACATATGTATCGTAGAGAAATATTCTTTGTTGCAAACTGTAACGTACCATAATTTTACTCACACTCAAACACGGTACAGATTAATAAGAGTATGAATCCCCAAACCAGCCAAACCGCAAAGAAACGTTTATTCACAACACTGATTAATAAGAGACTGAAGTCACAAACTATCTACAATGCAAAGAAACCGTTCTTAACAATGTAAGGGTCACTGCACTGCACTGTTGGGGCAGCGGAGGTGTTAAACAGTGCGGTGATTCACGGTGCCGTGTGGCGGAAACTGCTGGCCTTACTGACCGAGCAAGTTGCCGACGGCAACAGACTGGGAGGGTAGCGTTTTCCGGCGAACGCCCTGTATATATATATATATATATAGTATATTATAGCATAGTATATATATATATATATATAGTATATTATATACTATAATATATAATATTGTACTGTATTCTGTTGAAAAAATATATAGTACGCGAAAATAATATATTTCAGATGCGTGGATCAAACTGGAACTAATAGCAAACAAATCCCGTAGTTTGTAAAATATGACACACATTATGATTTGTGTTTTAAGTGATGTGATGTGGGTGTATACGAATGCGACTCTCCTTTCCGAACTGTTG
Source organism: Vandiemenella viatica (assembly GCA_031002005.1). Lineage (NCBI taxonomy): Eukaryota > Metazoa > Arthropoda > Insecta > Orthoptera > Morabidae > Vandiemenella > Vandiemenella viatica. The sequence goes on along the minus strand of JARYHS010013631.1, from coordinate 57,959,110 downwards.
TTATGTTAATGTCGGATTTTACAACGTCTAACAAATGTTTGCTTGTCCAAGTGTCTTTGCTTCGTTTTTGTTTTGTTAGTAATTTTCTCTTGGAGGCTGTTCTATCTATTGATATTTCATTAAATTAAATTAGGTATGGAAAGTGGTCGCAAGTGAGTTATTTTCAAGTGAATTGAAAGTCATTGAGCCATTATTTTATTAGTTTAGGGTCAGATTATCCTAAACATATTCAAAATATTTTGACGATGAATGATTGTTGATGGAGACACAGAAGTTAAAATCTTTTTGAATTTCACGAGCCTTTTTTTACATAACTTTCACAAAGCTGTTAAACAACTTGAAAATAATAACATTACAGTCTTAGATGTGTATGATATTATGTCAACTTAAAAATCAGCACTAGAACAATGTAAAAGACACGGTTTCTTTGGTTAAGAAACAAAAAAATGTCCTTAGAAGCTAAATCACTTAAAGAAAGTGATAATATTAAAAATTAATTATTTGGTATTCGATGATGAATGTCTGGAATACCTTAATAAATTACTTGATATTGATTAACATAATTTGCTATAGAAAATCAAAAAATTAAATGTAAAACATGATATTTCATTTGATGACTGTCGGATATTATTAGATGTCCTAAATCAACACGAAAGAAATGCGTGTAAAAATGAAAGAGCTTTAGTATGGAATAACAATATTAAACGAAATCTAGGTAAAAGTTTTGACCAGTTTACCGACAGAACCATTGGCATAAATGGTAGCATATTTTAAAATATACCGGTAATAATTTATAAAAATTATTTAAGATTATTTCATTCTGCTCTCTATTCCCGCCACTTTGGCATTCACACAAAGGATATTTTCAATTATGAATTCGAAATGGCGAGAAGAGAGTAGCAGAGCGAGTATGTCATTAATAAAAAAATGAGATTTTGATCTACATTAATTTGAAAATTGAATATCATCAAGCATATGAAAATTTCACTGTAGACAATATAAATTGTTATAAAAATATAGTTTTAAAAAATAAGTAAGTAGAAACATTGGTTTAGTCCTTTCTTTACTTTTTCTATAAATTACTATATACTTTGAAGTACAATTATTTTTGTAGCTTATTCTAAAAAATACTATAACCAGCCGATAAAATTTTAGTAACATTTTCGGTCGTTAAGAACGAATTGGATGTGAGCCCATTGTGTTAAATGAGCATGCATATTGTCGAGGGAAGTATTCCTACTTGAAAATTGGGTGTTAGCAGGAAAATTGAGAAATGCAAATAACAAACGTTTGCTAAGGCGCAAAAATTGGATAAAAAAAATTAACACGACTCGGAATAAACAATCAACTTACAAAAATAAATCAAATTCCATATAAAACAATTCTTAAAAAAAGAGAACTTGGCCTTTATACATTCAATGCTAATAAAACTTCTACCTAAACAAATAATTCTTTTGTGTTGCCTTATCAATCTTACAAATTTACAAATGCCAAAATTTTCCTGGTATCTCTTTTGGGTTTTATAAGTCATAGAATGAAACATGTACACTTTGTCTTTCATTTTAGTAAAAATTACGACATGCATAGTGGCCAAGTAACAATTTTCTTCTTCTTTCCTTAAAACCCTGATGAAACATTCTGTTTTTGGTAGTGAAGACTTGGTTCAGAAAAATACCTCATAACTTTATATTAATAAACAGCAACGAAGCTCGGCCCTATTTTTTCCCGATTGGTTTTTATAAAAACGCGCGATATACCACTACTTTTTCTATATATTTAATCTTAAAAAAAACGAAAATCCGATATTTTAAAAAATATCAACTGCACCATTGTCATGAAGTCAAATCTGAGACAGTCTCTCCTATTCCTTCTTAAACACTTTTTGAGGAATCTGCTAGAAACTATAACTGCAATTCTTCCGTTAATACATTTTAAAATCGACGGTGAATTTTTTTATTTTTAATTGAGAGAAGTTTCCTATTGACAACATTCTATCTGGGATCAGTATCACCCAAAACATCTAACTTAATCCACAACCCAAAGGTTGGTTGGATGCATTGCGTCTTTCCTCTGGGACCTACAGTTTAACGAGGAATCCGTACCACGGAACGACCTGGCGTAGCTCATATTATCAAATACAACTTTTATAAATTCACCCAGTTCGCTCTGAGCCATCGAACAGTGCGGATCGCTTCCTTGTTTACGCGCGTGCCGTTCCAAGTGGTGTGAGCAAGCTATTGCATTTCGTGGCAACACAGTGCTAGTGATACTTCAATTTCAAGTTACCGTTCTGGATTTACAACACAACAGGTGGAAGATAGTGAGTGAACAGTGAAAGAGGCGTAAGCCCACGGGCTTACAAAATGCAAGAGGACTCGGAGGGATGTACAACCGAGGAGACGGCCGAAGCTATAGCCTCGACCCTACAAGCGTGCTATGCGCCGATCGAAGTCGATCCTGTAAGTACACCGCCCATTGCACATCCAGACCGTGATAAGACAACAACCATCAAGAAATGTAAGCTAATTGCGTATGCCGATCTAGAACAGACTTCTTGCATAAGTAGCAGATTTGAAGGAACCCCAACTGGGGAAATTGACCTAAATATGAATATCGATAGAGTTCCATCTACGCCTAATAACCCTACAATTTCCACAGGCCTTACAGCAAGTGAAGAGACAGCCCAATCAGAAATGTCAATAACAACGTATACTAGCAATAACAACCAAAATGCCATAGTTAAGGGATCCAGGGATCTACCAACAGATGATTCAACAAATGCTCAAGCAGCTACTCTATTGAGTCAAGAGAAATTCATATATTCAGAACGCGATTCTGGTCCATTCATAGTTTATGCAGAACAGACGAATTTGGAAGACCTCCCAAATGGAGGCGCCCTCGGACGTATACACCCCATGTCCATTGGTAAATTTATTAGCAACTCGATCCCAGAAATGAAGCATTCGATACTTAACATATAAGCTAAGGGAAAGAACCGTGTCCAGATCGAATTCAACAACTATAAGGCAGCAAACAGCTTGTCATCAGTCACCACCCCCAGAATATAAAATTCTTTATACCGCGCTATTGCACCGTTAAAGAGGGGATAATAAGAGGGGTAGATACAAGATTAACTGATGAGGAAATACTAAATGTAATAGATTCAGATATCGAAGTAATAGCAGCCAGAAGACTAAAACGTAAGATCATAATCGACGGAAACTACCAGTGGATCCCGCGCCAAATGGTATGCATTACTTTCGAAGGACAGAGCCTTCCACCACACGTTTTCATCCATTACACTAGATGCCAAGTCGAACCATATGTTCAAAAAGTTACTCAGTGTTATAAATGCTTGAGATATGGTCAAGTCAACATGCACAGTCGCAGCAATGCTCGATGTGCCAAATGCGGAGAGTCCCAGGAAACATCTGGATGTAACAAAACCGAAAACTTTTACTGCGCAATATGTAGAGGAGAAAATATAGCCACATCAAGCTCCTGCCAGAGTTTGTGAAACAAAAGCGCATCAAGACCATTATGGCCTACAATAACCTCACATTAGAACAATCCTCAACACTAGAAAACCCAACTTCTTACGCCTAACAAGCTGCCAGCCCCTCCTTTACCCCAGATCCATCCATATTCCCTCCAATGCGCACGCCTAAATCCGGAAGGCTAACAACCACTCCCACACAAGCACGGACAATGGCTATACCTACCCCTACTCAGCAAGAATGACTCCATAAGCAAACCAGAGCTGAACCTTCACTCTAGCAGCCACAAACTAGAGGTCAACATGTAAAGATTCCATCAGAACTGTACTTTGATCACGGACCTTCCACATCTGCTCCGATAAGCTACAACCCTCACAGGCCCCTGAGCGTCGAAAAGGAAGATCCTCTCATAGACAAAGGGGTCTAAATTGTCTCCTCGCTTTTGAAGATGGTCAGTTCAGGCGTTATGCCAGACATTAGAGATTTTATCAGAAAATCCATAGTGCCCAACAATAATGGGGAGACGCAATAACTTCATACAGTGGAACATCCGGTCTAACAAAGAAAACCTAGTATACCTTCTCCAAGAAAACTCCATTGCAGTTGCAGGACTAATGGACACATGGTTGAAACCGGACTACCAATTCGTTTGTACAGGATAAAAAGTGATTCGGTCTGATCGAATAAATGCATACGGAGGGGTGGCCCTTTTGATCAAAAACGGAATACAGTACGAGGAAATATAGCTCAACATGCAGGGCTCGCGTCTACAAGCCAACGCAGCTAACTTAGAATATGACAGCAATAACCACAGAAAAATAGCAGTTGCCTCAATCTATAGATTCCATCAAACTCCAGTCTCTAAAAGAGAAATTCGTCAGGTAATAAAGCAATTAAACCCTCCAATGCTAGTCATGGCGGATCTTAACGCCCACCTCCAACAGTGGGGAAGCGAATCCAACTGTGCAGTGGGCAAAGTGGTAATAGAGCTACTGGAAGAAATGAACTTGGTTCTACTGAATGACGGATCAGAAACGAGGTACCATAGACCCACAGAACGTAAATCGGCAGTAGATATATCACTCATCTCCCCGGATCTGGCCTTCGACATAGAATGGAGGATCTTCACCGAACCATCAGGATCGGATCCTTTTCCCATCATAATGACACCTCCAAATCAAATATTCGAGGGCACACAAACAACAACGCCGATACGATCGCCATACCGCTGGAATATAACTAACGCGGATTGGTTGAAGTACGATACAGAAATAACAAGAAATCTCGAGGGCTTCGAATTCTCGGATGACGTAGTAGCCGACTACCAATCCCTTATGACAGCCATTGAAAAGGCGGCAATGAAAGCTATCCCCGAGATTAGACCGCACACCTACCATAGACAGTCACCCCCTTGGCGGGATTAAGACTGTCACCTAGCGGTAAAAGAAAGACAGATGGCCCTCAGGAGATACAAAGACTAGGAGACAGAAGAGAACTATATTTATAGAAACAAGGACCAAAAGAGTATTAAAGGATAAAAAACGCCAAGGTTGGACCGACTTCTGTAATTCTCTCAACAGAACGTCTCCAATAAAAGAGATTTGGAGAAAAATAAAAGGCTTCCAGAATGCGATGGCAACGACACGTAATACTTCTCCACCTATACTGGTTGCGCAGGACATTTTACACAACCTGGCCCCAGCCACAGCTTCGGAGGAGGTAGTGAACACAGAAGATGGGAGGCAATATGACACTCTGATAGCACCCTTCACGGAAGAGGAATTTAATGCGGCACTTAAACACAACAACAACAGATAACATCCATTATAGCATGATCTCATTCCTCCCAAGCCAAGCGAAGAACATACTTTTAAGACTGATGAACGTCGTGTGGAGCAAACGCTTGAATGTACCGGAGATGAAGCGCGTAAGAGTAGTGCCAATTTTGAAACATGGCAAAGACCCAACACTCGCCTCGTCGTACAGACCAATATCGCTGCTATCCTGTAGCCTCAAAACTCTTGAACGGATCGTTAAACACCAGCTGGAGTGGTATCTAGGAAACAACAGCCTACTTCCATGGCATCAAATGGGCTTCAGGAAATTCAAGGGTACCATAGAGGTAGTAGCACACCTCATGACAGATATCTATGAATGCTCTAACGCGTATCTCATGGCCTTGTATGTAGATCAAACGCATGCTTATGACAATGTGGTACCATCAGTCCTCTCTAGGAAGCTATTGGACATGGGACTACCTAGCGAATTTGTAGCTAACCTAATCTCATTGCAAACAGGGAGGTCGATAGAGATTCACATCAATGGTACAATAGTCGGCCCTCGAGGTCTCCCTCAAGACTCCACGCTCTCCCCGTTGCTGTTCAACACCTATACCAGTGACCTCGGAAGCTGGTAATAGGAAAGGTAACTCCAGTACGCAGACGACTTATGCTTCTATGTAATTATGAACGAGTTAGTTGATTGCAAGAAGGCCCTAGAAGACGTGATCGAGTGACTATGGCAATGGCTCAGTAACAACGGCATAGACGTATCACAATCCAAGTCAGCGGTGTCAATTTACAGCAGGCGTAGCATCCCTGATATGGACGAGGTACAGCTCGGATCTTTCCGCTTCCAATATCGACGAGTTGTTAAATACCTGGGCGTCACAATAGATAACAAGCTTAACTGGAAACTTCAAATCAAAGACATTCAAGCACATGTGAGACGGCACTTAATGTCATGAAAGCAACCCTCAAAACCTTGGTGGGGTACAAACCCGAAAGTTGCCCTGACTTTATACCGATCACTCATCAGACCACATTTTGACTACGCAAGCATGTTCTACGGATCAGCAGCGGATAACACCCTTCGAAGCCTCGACAGATTGCAGTACAAAGCACTAAGAATATGCACAGGGGCTATGACGTCAACACCCACTAATGCACTACTGGTAGAGGCATTAGAGCCACCTCTCTATATACGACGTATGCAACTCTGTAAACAGTTCCTACTTATACAAAAGAAGAGTAATAACAACACCCTCATCCGGAAAATTGAGGCCCTTGGAAACCAACTGACTTGCGGAAGATACTGGTAACGCAAAAAGACCCCAATACTCATAACCGCACTAAAAGAAATCAACAGATACAACAGCAACATAATTTCGTCATACCTCCTGCCAGAGTTTGGTATGCCATATGAAGCAACCGTTACACCACTCAACGCGAGAACCGACATCAATCTGGAAGACCCCAGACATGGCAGTACCGCTAAGTTGTCAGAATTCCTTGCGCAATGGCCAAACGCATCCCACATCTACACAGATGGGTCGAAATCCCATTCATCAGTGGGCTGTGCATAATTGGATCTAAAGAGGAAGCGATATGGTATGTTCAAACTACCCGGAGAAGCATCCGTCTTCACAGCGGAAATGGTGGCAATTCAGAAGGCAATTGAGTATGCTGAGGTTTCGGTTGACACAAAATCGGTCATAATATCAGACTCCCGCTTGTTGTTGACCAGCCTGCAAGGACACACGCACGTTGCCAACAAAGACATTATTTTATGCAACATCTTGGAAGCAGCATACCACGTGAAACAAAAAGGCAAAACGCTTGTGTTCGTGTGGGTGAAAGTCCATATCGGCCTAGAAGGAAACGAACGGGTGGACCAACTGGCGAAGCTACCATGCGAGGAACGCAGTGCTTATCCGTTCGTAATTGTGAGGGACCTAATGACAATCGCAAAAAAGAAGCAAGAGAATCATGGAACAGAGAGTGGGAAGAGTCACAACTGGTCAAAGGAAAACACTATGGACAGATCCACCCCGTCATCCCTAGACAGCATTGGTACCAACAACTCAAGATCCCAATAAAAATATCGTAACCATCTCCAGACTAAGTTCAACCATGGCTGCTTCACCGCACATCTGAACGGAATAAACATAGCTCAAACCCCCTTATGCGGATGCGACGAGACTAGCATAGGAGACATGGACCATATCTTCTTCGGCTGCAAGGACAGATACATCAACACCACAGACCTAATAGAACAACTGGCAAAACTAGGTCACGGCCAACCATCAAAAATGTCACACCTCCTCGCGACCTGCGGCGCCAGGATCTTCACATTGCTATGCAGATTTCTAAAAGACTGTAAGATGGTCATATGAACCTACATTTGCCTATAAACATTAGTGTTTCCAACTATTGGTAGATATCTTATAACTGAATTATGTACTTGTTAATAGATATCAGATGTTGTATGGTAATAGTGATCATGTACTATATGTGATACATACTTAAAGAATTGTGTTATGGACATATTTGTGAAAAAATACTCATAAGCTGTATTATGGCTGTATGGCTTACTGACCCATTGCCAATAACAATAAAAAAAACTTTTTAAATTTGAATCACTGACTGAACCCCGAACATTTGAAAGCAAATTCCTTAATAAGTGGTCTGGTCTTTAATCTTTAGTGGCTCAGTGGTTACCTTCAAAGCAAATAAAATAATAAAATCACAGTAAATACGTATACAAAGAGCAAATTATTATAAATTCTTTTTTTTTTGTTAGGTCGCACACAGCTTAACAGAATTTGCATTTCCCAGTCATAGTTTGTCAAGCACACAATACACTAAGATCCACTGTTGCCAACCCTGAAATCCAGCTGATTTATGAAAAATTGCGATAGATTTTCCGAAATTATCTTGTTGTTTTTATTTAAAACATGGTAAAATTCAGTAAAAAATTTAATGTTGCTACAGCAAAAAATAAAGGCCAGAATTTGAAAAAAAAATATATTTTTAATCTGAATCAGATAGTATAATTGTAATATCATCATTTTTGTATATATCATATCAATATTATGTTTTGTATCATAGCGTTAGTAGGTTTAAAATCGATGCATTTTTTCCCGTGTCGCTGTATAGCCTGCTTCGATAAAAGATTTCCCTTAAGGGATTTTGTTATGAGTTTATTGCGCTTTTTTTGTTTTTAATGTCATTAACTTTATTTAACAATCGTTCGCACCCAGCATTCGTGTGTGGTAAGCTTAAAGTAGCCAACATAAATTTCTGCAAGTGTTTAAATAAGCATCGGTATCACAATATTCTTTGTTCAGCAACCATTCTTCCAGAAACTTCTGCTTATAACGCTTTCTCTTCGCTAGTGTTGGGGTATCTTCTTCTCCAGAAACGCTGTCACTATCACTCACCATCTTTTCAAATTCCAAATGTCAACTAAGAATACTAACAGACCTAATTCAAAAGTTCTTAGTATTCATCTACAATCAAATACGACAATTAGCTATCAAACTTGTTCGCGTAATATCTCGAAGCTCAAATTTGGAAATTCTCAAAAATTAAACGCGTATAATCGAAAAAATAATGTTGTCAACAGAATAAAAAATAAATACCCAAATAAAACTAAGGACGCATTACCATTTGTCGATAAACTTTTGAAATTTGAAGAATTTATCACAATTACCTAAAAATTACGATCCTTAAATTACGGTGTATTTAGCTACCGTAGTTATAACCCTACAGTAGGAGGTAGATCTATGCTAAGTACGGTGTTTTATCGTAGTTACGGTGTAGTTGGCAACACTGCTAAGATCCAATATATGTATATATATTTATTGTCATTTTATTCCTTCCACTGGTGGGGGAAGGCGGGCTGGCAGCACACAGGTCGTGATCTTCAACCTAGTGATACATTTTTACAATAGATATAATTAAAAATATAAAAGTTATAATATCATATTACAATAATAATTGGTTTTTTAAGTTTTTGTACATAATCAGAGTGCTGTTATTTGAAGATTTTTACAATAATATCAAGTAGAAATACAAATGGTTTTCAGTTAGATGGGTTAAAGGATGGGGTATATTTTGGGTCGCTTCTCTTGGTCGGGTATCGGTGGCGGTCGGTCTGTGTGATGGGTCTTGATAAGGATGTTAAGGAGATGGAATGTGGGTGGTACTTGTTTATAGGAGATGGGGAGGAAATGTGGTTCGGTGATAAGGTTTATGGTTATAGGATTATTGTTATATAGACTATTGATTGCGTATTTTATGCGGAGGGATTCTAAGTGGATTAGGATGTGGGGGAATTTTATTTGGATGTACAGTAGGTGGGTGGGTGATGGCAGTCGGATGCAGTAGGCGATTCGGAGTTCGTGGCGTTCTATAATTTGAAGTCTATTTTAGAAGCGGACTGGGGCGCATAACCATGAGAGGTGACCATAGGTGAGGATGGGGCGGAGGAAGGCTTTATATGTGTTGATGATGACGTTGCTGCGGAGTCCCCAGGATGTGCCGATGAGTAATTTCAGAAAGTTCAGTCGGGTAGTGGCTTTGGTGATGATAGTTTTGAGGTAGGGTGTTCAGGTTAGGTGACGGTCGAGGGTGATGACTAGGTATTTATCAGTGGGTTGTTGCTGGTTGGGATGATTGCAGATGGTAATGTTGAAGTCGGCGAGGTGGTATCTTCTGCTAGATTTTCCAAAAATGATGGCCTATGTTTTATTGGGATTTATAATTAGTCTCCAGCGGTTGCACCATAGTACAAATTCGTCCAGTTCTTTCTGTATGAATTTTTGTGATTGTTGTAGTGATTTATACATGGCTAGGTAGGCGGTGTCGTCGGCGTATTTGAGGATGTATGTGGGTGGTGCGGGCATGGGTATGTCTGAAATGTGAAATGTAAAGGATGTACAGGAGTGGTGAGAGGACGGATCCTTGGGGGACACCTGCGGTAGGGGAAAAAATGCGGGAGAAGAAGTTGTTAATTGCTACAAATGAGGTACGGTGTGAGAGGAAGGAGGCTATTGTACGGATGTAGGTAGTGGGTAAGGCGAAGGTTTGTAGTTTAAAAATGAGTCCGACGTGCCATACCCGGTCGGAAGCTTTTTCTATATCTAGTAGGATGAGAATTGTGGATCGGTGGGTGTTGATGTGGGTGGTCAGGAGGTGAACTAGTTTGAGGAGTTGGTCTTGGGTGGATAGTTTTGGGTGGAAACCGCACTGGGCTGGGGATAGGAGTGTGTGTTGGGATAGGTATTGGTGGATTCTTTTTGATAAAATTATTTCAAATATTTTGCTAAAGACGGAGGTGAGCTGATCGGTCGGTATGAGTTGGGGTCTGATTTTAGCTTATTTGGTTTTGGGAACATGATAATTTTTGAGGATTTCCATTTGGGAGGGTAGATGCCGGAGTATAGGATAATTGTATATAGGTAGGCAAGGAGTTGATGAAAGGAACGGGGTGCTTCTTTGATGTGTCTATATGTGATGGAGTCAGGGCCAGGAGCTGTATTTTTCTTGGTGTGAAGGACGGATAGGATGTCATTAGTTGTGATGGGGGTGTTAAGCCCATTCCGGCTGACGGTTTGAATGTAGTTGAAATCCGGTCTGAGTGGGGGTAATGAAGGGTTGGCACGCTGCTCTATTATGGCGGAGTCAGTGTAGTCAAATCGGGGGTCGTTTGGTATGGTATGGATGGTTTGGAGTTGGTCTGCGAAGAGATTTGTTTTTTGGGTGTTATCGGGTGCAGGGAGATTGTTGTGGAGGAGAGGGTAGGTGGGTGCGGATTTGAGGCCAGTTATGCGTCGGAAGGTTGACCAGTATTGTGAGGAAATCTGTATGTATTTTTGACTTAGCTGGTTGCAGGTGTCCCTCCAAGTGCGTCGTTTGTGGACGGTAATGTATTTACGGACTGTTCGTTGAAGCTGGCGGTGGAGGATGAGGTGCTGATGATCATGAGAGCGTTGATACATGCGGAAAAGGCGACGTGAGAGATGAAGAAAAGGAGGGCTCGACTTGGTAGTGATGGTTTGTGAGGGGTGATAGGAGTCAGGGGGATGTGGGTGTCAGTAGCGTCAATGATGGTGCGCTGGAGATATTCGGTGGTTTGAAGTAAGCTGTCTGCGTCGGCTATATCTGGTTTGTCTGCGTCTATTTGGTCATCGATGAATTTCCTGTAGTTATTCCAGTTGGTTTTGCGGTATTTCTGAATATAGCGGTGGGATGTATAATTGGGTGAGCGTGGTCTCTTTAAGATCAGCAGCAACAGCAGTGACATTCCTTACTGGGAAAACTTAAGTCCCAGGTTGAGGGAAAGTTTTTGCGCTATAGCGCATCTCCTTCCAGTATATGTTATTGGTTGTCACTATCAAAACGGTTCGTCTCTATCTGGATTTGTCGTATTCGGTGCTTTTGTCATTGTTCTTATATTTTAGTGCATAATTAGTGGTCCAGTAGTTTCTTTGGCCACATGAGAGAGTTGTCATATATTGGATCCGCACCTAGAGCGGTTATCAGCGGATTGGTAGATTTTTTATTATTGGCGTAAAATTGTCTTGCCAGCTGTTCAAACCTCTCGCGAAGCTTGGGTAGGCCACTTATTTGGTGCAGCACATGTGTCCTCGTCTCACGCGGTAGATGATATGCCTGTCTTATGGCCCTGTTTTGTACAACTTGCAGTTGCTGTAAGTTGGAGGCAGCAGTGTTCCCCCAGACAACTGCTGCGTACTCCAGTATTGGCCTGACTAGCGCAACATAGAGGCGGATTCCCAGCTGCGGTCTCAGTGCTGAAGAGTGGTTGAGAATCGGGTATAGAATTCTCATTCTCCCAGATGCCTTTGCGCGGACGTTGGTGACGTGGGGCTTCCACGTCATTCTCTTGTCCATTTTCACACCTAGGTAGGTGGCAGTACTTGTCCAGTTGATATCTTCGCCGAAGATGGTTAGAGGAGTCAGGTTTTGTGGAACCTTCTTCCTAGTTAATACAATCGCTTGGCTCGTTGGCGCATTAAAGGCTAGCCGCCATTTCGTTGCCCATTCCTGAATATTGTCGCACGCTTGTTGTAGTCGATGTCGCAGATTGTTAATGTTCAGGCTTCTGGCAAACATGGCCGTGTCATCGGCATACAGGGCTTTTTTAACACGCTGTAGTAGGTGTATCAGCAGTGTTGAGGCTGTATAGCACCGGACCTAAGACCGAGCCTTGTTGGACGCCTGCAGCGACGTTCTTGATTGAGGATGTGGCCCCATCCATGACTACTCGAAAGGTTCGTCCCTCCAGGTAGCTCTTGAGTAGTTTAACATGAGAAAGAGGTACTCCTTGCGTGAGAAGTTTATATAAGAGTCCCTGCTGCCACACTGAGTCGAAGGCTCGGCTGACATCCATCAGAACCGCACCGAAGTACTCGCGACGTTCAAAAACGGCAAAGGTTTCTTCAGCAATACGAAGGAGCTGCTGAGGGGTTGAATGCCCTTGTCGGAAGCCGAACTGTTCATCCGGCAGCAGCCTCTCGTTGTCTATGATTCTGCGCAGTCTCTTAAGGTATATCCTTTCAAACACTTCGGAAAGTGTAGGCAGCAGGCTGATCGGTCGGTAAGACTTGGGTGACCTCCTGTCCTTGCCCGCTTTGGGAATGGGTATAATGTGGGCATGTTTCCACGTTTGCGGGTATTCGCCTGTACGGAGAATTTCATTGAAAGACTCCGTGATGTATAGGATTGCCATAGGGGGCATTTGTCGGAGAATCCCTCCACCAATCCTATCGTGTCCGGCAGCTTTCTTGATTTTCAGGTTCGCGAGGGCCGATGTCACCTCCTGCACCGTGATTTCCTTTATGAGGTCTTCCTCCGAAGGAACAGCAACTAGGAAGTGACTCAGGCGTCGCTCCACGAAGTTTATGTGCTCATCGTCTCTAGGGACGTCGACTGGTTTAAAGTTTGCCCCAAAGGTCTCAGCAAGAGCTTCAGCCTTTTCTTCTGGGACGCAGACATGGTTGTTTCCAACAACCAGAGGTGGGATCTTTATCCTCTGGCGGAGTCGGGCCTTCGTGGCTCGCCATGCAGACCCGTCTTCTATATTCAAGGTGGAAATGAAATTAGACCAGTCAGAAATTCTGTAATGTTCTACCTCCACTTTGATCTCCCGCTGCATGCGATTTATCGCTCTCTTTGTGGCCGGATCCCTAGTGAGATGCCACTCCCTATTTAGTTGGTTTTTGATTGCTATTGCCTCTCAGATGTGGGAAGGCAATTGTCGAGATCGTTGAGGCTGGTTACGGCGCGGCCGGGTAGCCGCATCTGCTGCCTCGTTTATCCAGTCAGCCAGTACAGCAACGGCGGCAGAGGGGCCAGTAGAAGAGGGTGGCGCTGCAGATTCGATCCGCTGTGTGAGGAGGTCCTTAAAGACTTCCCAGTTAATCTCACGTAAGTTTCTGGCTAGTCTGTCCCTGCGTGATGATATGTCCGCCGCCTTATAATAAAGCACCGGGACATGATCGGATGACAAGACCGTTTTGGTGGTGACGGCTATGTTGTGTCTTAGGCCCTTGGTTATAGCGATGTCAAGAACATCAGGGAGGCCACGTCCATAGATGGTAGGTTCGGTGGGTCCCCAAACTACCGCATCGTGGTTCTCGACCACTCGTAGGAGCTTCCTTCCGTGATTGTTGGTGATTCGTGAATTCCAGGCGACATGCAAGTCACCCGCAATAAACAGATTGCCGCGCAGACTAAGAAGCGCAGAAATGTCCCCTTTATGTAGGCGTCCTGGTGGTCGGTATACAGCAACAAACACAAGTCTCCCCCGACATGTCTCGACAGCGACACCGGTTGCTTCTATGGTCTCCTGCGGGGTAATACTATTTGGTAGTGCTTAATGGCGCTCCTAACGAAGACCGCGGTACCATCTCCGGCGGTTTGCCGGTCACACCTATAGCAGGAGTAGTTGGGGGCAGCAGCTTTGATCCCCTGCTTGAGATGAGTCTCATTCACGAGGCACACATTAATGCCTTCGTCCCTAAGGAATTCCTTAAATTCGCCCATCTGGCGCCAGAGGCCATTAGCGTTCCATATGCAAATGGTTAAGTCTTCAATGGAATTAGCCATGACGTTCTTGGTTACCTTGTTGTACGGCAGTTATTGCCATCCTAACGGCCTCCACCATCTGACGTGGCAGGTCTTGAATTAATGCAGTCACCGTCTGCAATAGTGACTGCACCATGTTTAACCCTAGATCACTAAGCTTCGTCGAATCGACGACGCGAATTCGAAAAAAAATGCCGTAACTTTTGAGTGCGCTGTCGCACCTATTTCAACTCCCGTGTAATTTCAGTCGACCCGTTGCCCCCGCGACGGACAGTAGTGTTTTTTAGTGTGGGAGGTTTGCGAGCGCCGGACCAGCGACCATGGCTCGTCGCATCGACGAGGGTTAGTACTAACGTTATATTTTTTACTATTGTGCTAATAATATTTTATGTTTATTTTTAGTTTTAACATCATAAAAGTAATGTATATTATTTTTTTATTTTAGATACGATTCTTCAGCTATTACGAGTATTAGCCGATAATAGTGACGAAGAAAATTCTTCAGGGAGTGAGAAGGAAGACCACATCGAGCCTGATCCCGCTTATGAGTAGTAGTAGTAGTAGTAGTAGTAGAAGTATTAGATCGAGTTTGACACTTGAGACTGAAGAAAGGGAAGCTGCAGGTCATCCTATCGCTAAAAAAAGAAAAATTTGTGCCATATGCCCATCAGGAAAACGAAGGATGACGAAATCTAGTTGCTATAAGTGCAATAAATCGTTGTGTGGCGAACACAAACTTGATGTGTGTCACAAATGTGTTAGTTCATAGTTTTTTTTTTTACCAAAATGTTATTTTTTTGTTGACTCTATATGTTTATTTTAATTATTTGAGATTTTTTTTATAAAGTATTGTGTTCTAGTTTAGTATTGTTTTCTAGTATTGCGTTTTAAATATGGTCTCAGCGTAAAGGCTGATTAAGTAATAAATATGTGATTTAAATAAATAAGAATGTTATAATTTTCTTAATAACTGATTATAATAAAAAAATATGTAAAAGAAATAATTATTTTATTTAATAAAACCTTATAAACCTATCTTTATGACAGCGTAGTCGAAACGACGAAGGTTAGTAATAAGCGATGAAAAATAAGGTTAGTGATCTAGGGTTAAGAGGATGGAGTCGTCATCCTTTCGGGTGTTCTCATCTGGTGGGCGGTTCTTCAATTCTTCAGTTTTCTTCATCCTGCTCGGAGGTTTTGCCTGGACAGAGGAGTCTCTCTGGTGATCGCTCCCATTGTCATGAGCACCAACTGATGCTTCTGCGTAGGTTTTACCCGGTCTCAGCTCAGGGTTGGGCAGGCCCTTGTTGGAGGCTGCTGCCTCTTCCTCCTCCTTTTTCTTTTTCTGTTGTTGCCTCTTCTCAAGAATGGCAACGTAGGAGGCATTGTTTGCTTTCTGTTTGTCCTTAAATCTACCGAAAGTGGTGCATTTCCGATAGCTTGCGACATGGTCACCGCCGCAGTTGACACATTTAGGATAGGTTTTTCATTTTTTGAGAGCGCATTGACGCGTTGGGTGTTCGCCCGCTCACTTCACGCATTTGGGCGGCATAACACAGTGCCGGGATACGTGTCCTATACCCTGACAATTGTAACACTGAGGAGGACCTCGAGTGCTACGAATTTTTCGGTGGTGATTATCACTGAGCATAGAGACGTCATTTTGTAAATTGCTCTATTCTCGGCGGTTTCCGAGAGGACTACCAGGAACAGTGGTACTTCCTGTCGCGTTTTTGGTGAACGCAGACGAACGACTGTCCTCGCCACTATACCTAGCACTTCTAGTTCTTCTTTGATGTACTCCGTGCAGAAATTGAATGGGAGTCCTCGCAACATGACTTTCAGGTTTTTATCAGCTTCCGTTGGGAAGGTGTAGAATGGTATGCTGTTTTGTGACGCATAGCCCAAGACGGCATGATAGTCGGCATTAGTTTTGAGGAAGAGCTTGTATAACTCGCGTCCCGCAGGTTTGACGCGGTACTCGTGCTTACAAAGCTTCTTTAGTGTCATATCGAGGTTTCTATAATCTCTTTGAAGGACACTATCAGGGGTGCTGGCTTCGACTCCCTATCAGCCTTTGTCTGTTCTGCTACCACTGTTTCCATAACTTGCTCTACCTCTATGGGGAGATGCGAGAAAGAGTTGCTCGTGCTGGGAGCATTGGCAGCATTGGAGCTCAGCTGAGCGGCAGGAGCAGGTCTACGCGGCTTACGCCACTTGTTTGCGTATTGTTCTGCATCTCTGGTTGCTCATCTTCGGTCGGATTTGAGCTGAGGTGTCGGCATTCTGGTTTTGGTTTTCACAGAAATTTTTGAAGCCCGCTTGGACCGTGTGTCATCTTTATCATTTGAAGTGTTCTCTGCAGCACGCTTACGTCAAACGGAGGCCTCTTGCTCGTGTTCCATCACTGTGTAGTCCACTACACATTCCGTAGTAGGCGTTGACTCCAGGTCTGCAATCTCCACCAAGTCCATAGCGTCGGTAGAGGTCGGCATAGGCGCCGCTGACGATGAAATGGGCGTGTTGTGCTGGCCCTTTGTTGTCACAGGAAAGTCATTTGGCTGATCCTCTGGTGGGGCGTGAGTTGCTTCTATCTCCACGTTGTAACTGTCACCACGCACTCGAGTAACAGTAACAACCGCAGCAAGCTTAGACGTCATTTTCGTTACCGATGTCGCGGACGCGAACGGCATGGAACGGTGCGGAAGCCGACGATCGCGAACGCGACGGCGGACGCGGCTCGGCGGTGCTGCCCGTGCAGCTCAACGCGTTTATCGGGTTCGTCGTAAAAACACGATAGAAAGCACTCGACTGCAATCTACGAAATGAATGACCGATACGCGGTATTCGAAGACGCGCACTCGTAAATAGTCAAACGCTACAATTGATTTCACACAATCAACAATTCAAACAAACACACATCAGTCTCAACAATGCATCATATCAGTATAATACAAGATTATTATAGTCCAGTAATGGGGTAGTTCTCACTTGCATCACATCACGTAGAAGATTTTTTTTTCTCATCTTGTATATATTGGTGAGAGTATGCAGAAACCAAGTTTTCGACCTCCAACACCCTCGGCACAGTTTTCTGTGGCCAAAAAACATCAAAATTTGGGTACTTTTTTCAGTTTTTCGTCTATAACTCCTTCCTGATAAGTCCTATCAAGAAATATTCTATTTTCAATTTGAAAGAGGACAAAATTTCCTACAACTTTCATATTACAAACTTTTTTCTAAATTCAAAATTAAGCGAGCTACAGTTCTTTGAAAATCAACCAAATTTCACACTTTTCCTAAAAGTTGGGTTTTTACCTACTTTGCAGCTCAAAATGACCTGTAACTCCTGTATATATAACCGATATATATGTATTTCTGTATGACATAGTATATATATGTACTATACTTTGATTACTGATGGTCCATTCAATAATCATATAGCATTGTTGGCCGGGAGATCCCGAAGGATTGTTCGGCCGCCAGGTTACAGTGTTATGGATAGGCCGCGCAATGCGCTTCTTGTGGCTATCTAACCTGACCAAGTACTAGTACCGCATATAGGGAACCTACAGCTTAAGGTGGAATCCAAACCACAGAATCGTTCTGGCCTACTTCATATTACACAGCAAGCTGTGGCAGAGGTAATGGTCGGGTTAATGGCCTTTGAAAATCATTGCTGAGACCGGGATTTCGATCTCCAGTCAGACGCCTTGAGCTACCAGATCGCTCTATTACTGAAGATAATAGAGCGAACAACAATGCATAATGTTATGACGCAAAGTTATGAAGTCATAATAATTTCGAAATAAGTTAAAAAAATTGCCATAAATAAATTTCTTTTCCGTTTGGGTTGTACCGGCTTATCAATGAATTGTGGCTCTTTCATCCATTGCATCAGGAACAGCTTCCTCGAGGTCGAAGAAATCTTCCTCCCCTTCATCTACTACATTCCAGGAACGCTTTCACGAGGCAGGCGAGAACAATTTTTGCAAGCAGCTGAACAATGCAGTCCTGATTAGCGACTGCTGCATGGAGGAGAACGAGGTTTCTGGAAGGAATATGATACAACCTTCGAAGTAAACTCAAGTGCATCGTCTTTTATTATTGTTTTTTTTATGACTTTACGCCTCGTCGACGTCGAGTTCATTAGTTGCACGATGGGACTGGGGACAAGGAACGTGAAGGATTTCGGCCATGGCCTTTTGAAGGAAGCATCCCGGCATTCGGCTGGAGTGATTTGAAGAAACCTTGGAAAACCCAAATCTGGATGCTTGGACGGGAATTCGAACCGACGTCCTCCTGAATGCATTTATTATTGTAACTGTAATAAGACTGGACGAGCCTTTCCTTCATCCTCACGGCAATGGGTACGTTTCTCGACCCAACCAACCTTTACTTGGTGATACGTGCATATTGAGTGAAACGTTGCCGCATCTGATTTTGGTGGCAACCGTGCTAGTCTGAATGCATTTTTTGGGCAGATTTCTTAATCATTTCATATCTGAGCCTTCCAATGTTCCACAAGCAATTTTTCCGTACCGTTCCAAGATGATCTGTTCCCCTGCGTGTTCTCCAAATGTTCCCTGGTGGCTAGAGTTCTGAGAAGTTAGCATGCATGTTACTTTCAGATATGGCTGGTATTGAATCATGCAGTAGAAGTTTTCTTTCCCATAGCCGAAATATGCTGATATTGTATCACATCCAGCAAATGCATGAATGAAGAGGTGTGTGGGTTCAAACTCGGGGTACCAAAGCCCATTAGCAAAATGAGAAAGCCAATATACTCACTTAGAATCATCACACTGTCGAATTTTGCTGCTTGGGAAATTGCTGCGTGAACGATCAATCCAGCAGCATCTTGTTTTGCCTGTTGATCTTGGATGCCTCCTTTTTCAGTTTTTGCATTAGCATCAACATTACACAGTTCTTGCTGCTCTCATTTGCTGCGTCACTGTAGCACTTGTATCCTTACTGAAAATGATGCCTGCTGAAGTATCTGATGTTTTCAAACTACAAATCATTTCAGATGACTTGATTCCTCTCCGCGCAGTATAACTTCGGTATCCGTCAAATATAACTGTGATGTTGGATCTATGGTTCGTTGTCAAATAGGCTTCATATTTTCCACAGAAGCAGCCAAGGTATTTACTACTATGCCACATAACCTTATGCAGGAGGAATCATCCGTGCATAGCAAAAAATTTTGTGTTGGGTGTTGTATCTTGAAGAGATTTAAATGCTTCATATAGCGACAATTTTTTTCCATTGTTGTACGGAACAAATTCAAATGGAACACATTGTTTCAATCCATTAAAACGGAATAGAAATGGATTTATGACTAATTTTTGACTTATCATGACTTAATTTTGACTGCATAAATAAACTTTTTGCCATAACATTATGTTTTCAGTTTTGCAAATCCGTTTTTCAAACTGGTACAAATACCATCAGGTAATAGAACGAAATGGTAGCTCAGTGTTTAAGGTATCTGACTGAAGATCGAAATCCCGTTCTCAGCAGTAATTTTCAATGGCCATTAACTCGACCTTTACCTCTGCCACAGCTTGCTGTGTAATATGAAGTAGGCCAGAACGATTCTGTGGTTTGGATTCCACCTTAAGCTGTAGGTTTCCTATATGCGGTACTAGTACTTGGTCAGGTTAGATAGCCACAAGAAGCGCACTGCGCGGCCTATCCATAACACTGTAACCTGGCGGCCGAACAATCCTTCGGGATCTCCCGGCCAACAATGCTATATGATTATTGAATGGACCATCAGTAATCAAAGTATAGTACGTATAAATACTATGTCATACAGAAATACATATATATCGGTTATATATACAGAGGTTTCAGGTCATTTTGAGCTGAAAATTAGGTAAAAACCCAACTTTTAGGAAAAGTGTGAAATTTGGCTGATTTTCGAAGAACTGTAGCTCGCTTAATTTTGAGTTTAGAAAAAAGTTTGTGATACGAAAGTTGTAGGAAATTTTGTCCTCTTTCAAATTGAAAATAGAATATTTCTTGATAGGACTGATCAGGAAGGAGTTATAGAAGAAAAACTGAAAAAAGTACCCAAATTTTGATGTTTTTTGGCCACAGAAAACTGTGCGGAGGGTGTTGGAGGTCGAAAACTTGGTTTCTGCATACTCTCACCAATATATACAAGATGAGAAATAAAAAATCTTCTACGTGATGTGATGTTTGTGAGACCCCCTTTTTACGACCCCGTTACTGGACTGCTACACCAATATGCAATTGTATCTCCTCTTTAAGATCCAACGCATGTATCTTTATATATAGTCTGCTAGATATACTATGACTGCGAGATGCAAATTCTGTTTAGATGTGTGTGACCTAGCAAAAAAACATTATAATCCATTAAACGAAGTTTATAGCTGATACAGTGTACTTTAATTCTTAAGGACTTAGTATGAATCTTTCAGAACGAAAGGTGCTGCAGTGTAAAGAGATAGTACCAGAGACATCTGCTAATCCATATCATACATGCAAGTGTAAGCCACCTAGAAGGTTGTTAAACCTGAATTGCATTTCCATCTCTTTTCCATAGTAGAACCTCATCATCTCAGTGTTAAACAGTAACGTAGAATAATTCAGCCAACTACAGAAAAGCAGGTAACCTCGACGTGCGCTCATCTTCAATCACAGAACACAGCATATCAACTTAGCACATTCCGGACTAGAGTGTCAATTGTCAATCATCAGTTATAATCAAGAAATTTAATTTTTATGATACTTAAAAAACATGAGTGTGGCTCATTACTAATTCCTTTGCGCACGAGTTGAGAGAACTCAAATATTACAAATTATCCGAATTGGGAAAATGTAATAGAAATTAAAAATAAAGGTTTCAATTTTATTAGTTTTTGATTGTTATAATACTTTTATTATAATGTTAGTCAGTTTCCCGAATTAGATTCCATTATATCGTTTGCTTGATATACAACGACTGCGAGAAGCAAAGTTTCTTTAATTGTGCACGATTCAAGCAACAAATGGATGGACTTTCATAGTGCTTCAAATAATTTATCCCAGGTATCGGAAGTAAAACGAGGCATGTGTTATAATGATGTGATGCCTGAAAGCTTAAAAATAAGGAAAACATGTCTCTCGTCTATATATTTGTTTCATTGAACGCGATTCACGCAAACACTGTTGGTTGGATATTGATTGGTTTCAAATAACTTACAGCCCATAGTATCAGCATTTATGTTTCGATTTGATGTTACGTCCAAAAGCTGAGAAGTTAAGATAGAAGTGTCGTCAAATTATTGTGCATCTAAAGGTAAATTAATTCTGACTTTAAATGTTTTCTAGGGTGCGTACTAACTGCAACTTATTAACCCGAATTGAAATTATTCGAAACTGAAACTGATATTCATGATCATTAGTCGTTCAACTCATTTATAAGGGTCGTGATTCCATTGTAATTCTCACTGCTTTTGCGAGTCTTGACTATGCGTTAGCCGCATATTAAAGATGTCATTGTTCTTGCGAGTTACTTCTATAGAATTCCTGAATTCATCTAATAACCCTTTGTAAAATAATAACAAAAAATAAATAAAAAATAAAACAAATGAACGAAGCAATTTCCGTTTAATTTCACACATCCACTTTCTTGTCAAAGATATTTTTTTCTTTTAATATTTTACCGGATATTGGTGTTAAAAGCAAATTTTACACGTATCTTTCTCCCAGGATTTCATTTTTAATAATACCTTACTTTACTTTTCAATGGTAATAAGTAAATGTTATTATTTTCTTCCCATCTTTTAAATCACATAGTAAAACGATATATTTTGGCGGTTGTCAGTAGGAAATTCCTATATGTAGCAGACTAACCATTCGGACGCTATATAACACTTTATTGCAATAATTATTTAATTTATTCCGTGAAGATAATCTTTACATTTTCCACTGTTACGATGTATGTTTAATAGCAGTATATCTCACAAGTGTATTTGACAATGACTGTATTCTATGAAACCGATTTTGACATAGTCATTGAGATAATTTTTTTACTTAATCTTCATGTAAAAAATCAAGAAATTCTTCCCTAACTTAAAAAAATCTATCTGTATAAAACGCTATGCTTGGTCGCTATGTACCGATGTCTGTCATACTCTGACGTCATGCTTCCCGCCTCCGTTGCCCAACCAACGACGACCGGGGATGTTCGATGTTAAGCCCGTTATTTAATAACAGTTCTTTTGTCTGAGCACCTACGAATAAATGAGCTGCCAGCACGCTAAAAGAAAAGTAGGTATTTCGTAAAAATCGATATATTAATTATTAGTTACTTTTATTACTGATATCACTATATCAGACACGTGTAAATATTTCCAATGGGTCATATTTAGATCGCAATGCAGTGCATGTATTAGTACATGTGTAATGGAAGCTATGAATTTTGAACAGCAATATTAGTAGAAGTTGTGGTTATGTCGAAATGCAGACATTTCCAGAATGACAACTGACACAATTTATTACAGTGTAATTCACAATGAAGTTAGTTCCATAAATAATTTAAGCTGCTTTCACAAGCTCCGAGCTACTGAAGTTATTATTTCATACGGATGGAAGTAGTTCCGTATTTATCGTGTTGAACGAGACGTGGACTAGGAATAAAACCAATTTCTCGCGCTGTAAGGTGTAGGGATTATTAATTTATTTTTTAATTTAATTGCTTCCCTAATTCTGACATCATTAATTCAGGAGGAGTTCCACCCATATCGCTGTGTAAACTACAAAAGAAAAATTTACAAAAATACAAAATAAGTTTATGAGTATTACATAACAATAATTGTATTTGTTTAGTCAATCGCAATCAGTTCCAGATAAATCCTTTCACCTGTCATTTTTGTCTAGTCAACACCAAAATAAGTTTTTTTTTTAGGATATTATTCTGTATATTTCGTGTAAGAAGTTCTTGTGGTTTGATGGGACTTTTGATGATTGACTGTGCCGCGAGTGTCGATTACATACCTGATGTTGCACCCAGACTAGATCTCATGGTGTGATGGCTATTAAGGATAGGTACATTCTAGAATAATGGTTATCAACCTCTATCGACATTTATGTCATGCGCCCTCTTCCCTCCTCTTTGTACAGCTGTTTGAGGTCACGCCTCCCGATACCATAATATTATATTGAAATACAAAAACAAAAAAAATTCTCATTTAGGTTAAGAAAACATACTTAAAATGTGTTTTATAGGATTTTACTAAAAATAATGGCGAATAAATACGACCATTTCATTATTCGTCCTTTTTCTCAAACGTTTATTTGTTTACAAGTTTATGTAGGGTCATGGGAGTGTACAAGGCGTATATTGGTGATGAGGCATGGAAAGTTATTGGTGAAGGTATGAAAAGTAGTGCATGGAAGGGAAAAGATGACTATGACCACAAGCTGGCATTCGATTTCAGGCACAAAGGTGTGGGAAGATTCTCTTTTTTAGGTAAAGGTGTCAGGGATTGGAATAAGTTACCAAGGTAAATGATAAATAATTTAACGAAAACGTTGATAGAATTTAAAGTTAAAATTTGTAGAGGACAAATATAGGTAGGTGCTGGAAAGGAGGAAGATGGGTGTGTAGGGAAATTGCCACCGGAGCATGCGCTCCATGACAATTAAATTAAATTTAAAAAAATTACTCCTTAACACACCTCGCATCCTCGGGAGGACGCGCTGTCCACGTTGTTTAGAAGAATTAATTCAAGCCTCTATCAGTGTATACGCCTAATCATTTTAAATGAAAGGATTTAGTCAACTAGATCACTTAAATCGGTTGTCTTTATTTTATAATTTGTAGGATTGTTTTATTCTTGAAATTTGGAATCATCCGATGGAAATTTTATTATAGCTCTCATAACACGTTTTCTGCCTACTTTGTGTTGTATTTCGTTGATCCCTGGACTCCCAACGATTTTTGATGAGTACCGCATTTATGTGAAAATCTCAGGGTGAATTGAAAACTTCATCTGGATTTATAGATACGGAGTCAGTCATCAGTGGCCTCGCATTCGGGAGAACAAGGTTTCGAATCCCAATCCAACCATTCAGGTTTCGGTTTTGCATGGTTTCCCCAAGTTACTACAGGCGAATGTAAGGATGGTTCCTTCAAAAGACTGTGGCCGAATTCTTTCCCGTTCCTCCCCCCCCCTTTCCCAGTCCTTTCCAGCCTCTAACAGCTTCGACGAGGCGGAAAGTGATAAAAAAAATCAAATTTAGAATAGCAATACTGCTGAAATGGTCAACAGATACCTACGCGACGTAAAAATTTAAGATATAATTAGATGTTACTGAATAATATTTTCTTTCACAAGAGACGACATGAAATAGTGTTACGAAACATTGTTTTGGTGGAGAAGCGACAAAGGTAACGATAGCACCGGATGCTATCATGAGTATGTGCTTCCCATTCGTCAACGATAATAACACGTGACATTTCCCCAACACAGTTAGTCACCTAACATACTTCTAACAGATCCCATACTTCTTCTTTTCTCTCGAACTTAAATTCTCTCTTGAAAATCGTTACCTGAATCAGCTAACATTATAAACGAGATCACTAAAACAGTGTGACAGTTCCAATCCCGCAGGTAGAACGAATTTTCTTCATTTGGGCCTGGACAGCAGGGTAACAGAGCTGGTGAGTCTACCAAAGTTCTAAATTCCGAATCTTCCGCGTTCCTTACAGTAGTGGCATTCAACAGTGATGTTGGTGATCGATTCGTCTGATTGGGACGCCAGGCACAGCGATACGTCTGGCATGAAGAGCAGTGCTGAATATTCCCAGAGTGGGTTTCATCCCCTGCTTTCTTCCGTATTTCATACGCAATACACTACAAAGATAACAGTGGGTATCACAGTCATCATCATGCACAGTAACACAGCCAAACATTTTCACATTGTGGAAGACAATAGGAAACCAACCCATTGAACACGGGGGGGGGGGGGGGGGGGGGTGAGCCATTAACGCTCTGGCCTCGCAGGCATTCAGGAGGACGCCTGTTTGGATCCCACTCTGGGCATCCAGATCTGGGTTTTCCATGGTAGTCCCAAATCGCTCCTGGCAAATGCCGCGATGCTTCCTTCAGAAGGCCATGGCTGATTTCCTTCCAGTTCCTTGTCGCCACTCATTTCACGCTCTAACGACAGAAAAAAAAAAATTGGAAACCTCCCCAGTCACATCTCCTCGGAACACTTTTACGGAAGGATAATACACACTCTTCTGACCGCCGATGCTCGAGCATCAGGCATTATTTAAAAATTACACCAATTTAACTGAAAGCAGTGTTCAATGAATGTTTCCTTTCGGGGTATGAAAGCTGGAACCCATTAACAGAATGTTTGTGGATATTTTGTCGCAGAAAATTATACGAAGCAAATCATCGGGAAATGAAACTCATATATGCAGTAAAAGTAACGAGAATCTCAAGCCAGTCAACCAACATAGTTAAATGTCAGGCTATCACGACACGAACGACGTCATATAAAACGCACTCGTAAACTTCGGTTATTGCAAAACCGAACACCAAACCATCCTTATAGGTCGTATCTCGAGCATTTGCAACTAAATCACAAGAGAGGCAGCATGCTCCACCACAGAACATCCTCCCTGGGGTACTGAGAAAGTTATTCAGTGGAACAATGAGGAAGACGGAACTGGAAAATGAACTTTGCCATTGGTAAAGTGAGAACACACTTTGACAATAAATTTGGCCGCTGCTGAAAAATTCTATCACTCTTCTTTTGCACAATCTGACATCAATGTCATCCCAGGAAACAGTAATGCAATACTGATTAACCAGTATTGCGTTACTGTTTCTTAGGATGACATTGATGTCAGATTGTGCAAAATAAGAGTGATAGAATTTTTCAGCAGCGGCCAAATTTATTGTCAAAGTGTGTACATACGAAATTTTTGTTTATTTATACAAGCAGATTACAGAGGAACACTCGTCTGGAAGAGTTTAATTGGAAACAAAGCAATGTTTTTGACGTTATGTGGCAAACAACTATCCCTTCTGTAATAAACTCTACGTCAAAGATTCGGCTGCAAAGCATAAGCAAAAAAGAATTTTAAGCAGTATTTGAAAGAGAGAACCGCGGCCATGAGTTAGCAATTGAAATCAGTAGTAAGGAAGTATGAAAATTTTATTTGTGCAAGTAGGGGAGTTTCCTAACAACTTATAGCGTGAGATGCTAAAGAACATGCCTAAAACAATGAAAGATTTTTACTAAAAATTCCCATAACGAATAAACAGACGTAACGAGCATGAGCTCCATAAAAATTTATAACAATAATACTATTGAACAGTTCGATGACACCGCTGACATCAATTCCGCGTCAAGAGTTTCAATGCTGCTTCGAGATTTTGAAGGAATTATCTCATAAATGTTTTGAAGCTTAAGAGGCCTAATTTTAAGGAGGATATAAACAGAACGATGTCAGATAAGTAAGTTATTTTCCACTAAAGTATCTTTAGTTTTTGCAGAGGTATTTCATAAGGCATAGCCGATTTTATTCAGGTTGTTTTGTAAGAAACTCTTCTAGGTTTAAGACTGATAGTAAATCTCAGTTCTTCTTAGCCTGTAAAATTTATCATTCTAAAACAATCGGAAATATTCTGTTAAATCTCAATTACAAAATGAACATAGCTTCCTAGATTTTAGGGAAATACTTAGATTTTTACGACGCATTTTGAAGAAAGCTACCTCTGGAAAAAAAAAAAAAAAATGTTACGCCTTTGGAATTATGATCGAAAGGGATTTGGCATAGGTACCGAACATATCAAGGCATGCTTGTTATTAGATTGGCAATTTTGGATGAGACAGTTATGAAAAAGATGTAAAAAATGTCCATTTTATTACGAAAAATGCTATCTCAGTAATACACAATTGAATGTAGTGTTAACTGCACGCGTATTTATCGTTCAGAGTCACAACGTAAATAAAGTCAGGTATATCCCACGGATTTAATGCAGGTATCATATGTTTACCAATGGCCAACCTATACTCGAATTAAAGAATATTTTTGTAACAGAAAAAGGGTCTCTTTATTCAGACGCATTCAGCTTTCCTACTCGTACTTCCAGTTTTTTTTACGGATGCAGCTGTTAGCTAAATCTAACCATGCTAAAGGAGGGATCGAATAGTCATCCGTCGGATGGTGAAGGCAGCGTGTTAGCCACTGTGATAACGGGACCGATGTAAAAAGAAAGAACGATATTAACTTTCTTTGACGCTGATTTTAATATTAAACGATGTTTCGGCTGGTTAGCATGCCCAGACAAAGTTGTTGCCGTTAGTGCGGGATAGTGAAGTTTTCGGCCGCGGTGTCGTGATTCGAAGTCTGTGTCCCCGGCTGAGTCACCGTCGGCGCCTTGTGGAGGCAATAAAGCCGTCGGTTTAGTACTGGCTGAGTCAGTAGGGCACTAACAAACAGCAGTCGCAGCTACCTACTTACGTCAAAGCCGGCTTCTGCCTTATTGCTTCCCAGTTCACCGTTATCCAGTGCAGCATCTTTATTTTCCCCTAATGTTGTTTTATGTTTACGATCCAGAGAAAGGAGGTTTTTTCCATTGAGATTTTAAATTTCCTCGACGGGTAGGTCATTCGGGCTGGGAGTGGATTGTAGATTGAAATCGACCGCAGCCCCTATGAAAGTATTAAGAACAGCATTCGGCTGCGGTGATCCCGGCACACTATGGAAAACCCACAGAATCAATTCCAGATCTTCCCTGATGACAGGTCCGAACTTTACAGCTTGCCCAACGTTCTCGGTCAACTTGATTCAGCAGAAGCTAATTGTTGGTGATGTATTTTACCTTGTAAATGACCAAACGTAAATCGGATATAACGTTCCACTTATTATAGACATCTTTAAACACTGTTTATTCTGATAGATCAGAGTGAACGATGATGCGTGTCGCTTATTGTTAATGGTACTTCTACTACCTTGTTCGTGAAATTCGTCTTTTGCGTTATCATAACATGTAACTGAGAGCAAGATTCTTTTTTTTAAAAAAAAACTGCTTAACGTCTCTTAACAGCGAGGTCTTTAGAGACGGGAAAGGATGGGGTCAAGGAATGGGTAGGAATTCGGCCATGGCCTTTTGAAGGAAGCATCCCGGCATTTGCCTGGAGTGATTTGGGAAACCATGAAAAACCCAAATCTGGATGCCCGGACGGGGATTCGAACCGGCGTCCTCCCGAGCAAAGATTCTGTTTAGGAAAATTTAAACAGGATCTTCCATTTTATTTTATATTTTTACTTTTTCATTTATTTATTTTTGCTTCTGGCTTTACGCCTAGTCGCCGTCGAGGTCATTAGAGGCGGAAAAAAGACTGGGTGGCAAGAAACGGGGAGGAATTACGGCCATGGAATTTTGAAGGAACTAAGCGAGCATTCGCCTGGAGTGATTTGGGGAAATCAGGAAAACCAAAACTGAGTCCGGACAGAGGATTCGAATCGGCGTCCGCCCGAATGCGAGGCCACTCATCAAACTCGTTCGGCCTTTCATTCCAGTTCTGGGATTTTCACTGGGCTTCAACCTAAATTTCAACTCCTCGAAAAACTCTCTTTTTGTATACGTAAATAATGCAATGAAGTGTTTGCAGCTGTCATAGCGCATTAATCTCTAGTAAGAGCTCCGACATTTCGAATATGCTGCAATTGTGACACTATTTCTCGGACACGAAGGTGTGGTGGACATTTGATAGGAATAGTTAATACCAGAACAGAATTCAAATATGTCTATAGAAAATTGAAACCAACAAGACCGAATAGATACAGAAATTTATATCAGAGATGAAGCAAAGAGAACTGGGAAAATTCTAAGCAAAAAATATCTCTGTCGACAGCAATACAGTTATATCAAACGTGAAGCAAAGAGAACTGAGCAGAGAAGATTCTCAGCAAGAGAGATCTCTATAAACAGGTAGAAATAGCTGGTGCTTGTGTATCACTGAAGGAAAGATAGAGTCGAAATATCGTCATCGTAACATGGATGTACTTTTTACAGCCTCCAAACCACATCTTTTTATTCCTATAAGTATGTTTTGCGTTAGTTTTAAATGTATAGATTTTTTCGTAGTTAAGGTCTTCCTTTGCGAAGCGCCCTATATCCTCAAAAACAGTAAAATGTGAGTTTTGAAAAATGATGGATCGTCAGAGAATATGTGTTAACGTATTGTATCTTGATGTTACTTCGCATTCTCTCCTAGCAGTATAAGAGCAGTGAAAAGTACTAAGCCTTATCACATCCATCACAACAGTTTAATGACTATTTATTCCTTCTGTAACTTGAGAACATATATAGTTTTCATAATAATATTTTATAAGCAAGATATCCAACATGGGTACCTCAGTGGACTAAGGAAAGCAAGCCCACAGTGTACCATCCTCTACAAAGCATTTGAAAGAGTGAACGGTATAATTGTGATCAATTTGAGCAGATCAGAATGTGTCTTACTGGTTGGAGGAATTATTAAGCGGTAGGAACCAAAGAGTCACAGCAGAAAGCGAAGAACCAGAAGAGGTGGAATTGAAAATAGAAGTGCCACAAGGTAATGTACGCGATTATACTAATTAATGTTGTATTTGGTTAGGTTGTTTTTTGATGTTAGAATGTTGCTTATCGTAGCTCGGGGGCCTCCAGAAATACTCCGTCATGTGCGGACGTCTGCAAGCCTGTGAGAAGCCGAGCGTACTCACGCGATAAAACGCCACGATGGGCCACTTGGAGGGGCTCTTGACGGCCGAGGTAATTCGCTACTCAAAGCTGCCGGCCCTTCAGATACGGCTCGGGTGCATTAAGCACGCAAGTACTTGCTCAACTTCAACAGCGGCAACGTTCAGGCTGCGACACACCACACAGTTCGCCGGGCAGCTACGTGATGACGTAAATACACAGACATAAAAGTCTTTAATACACTGCCTGATAAAAAAATATGAAGCACGCGAAAGGAGAGGAGGAAACGAAATAAAACTTCACGGGTTGAGAGAGTACGTGATGTTATTTCAGTGATTACAAAAATGACAAAGAACTTGGCAGTTTGAATCTGGCACTGATTCGGTTGGAAAGGATGTCGTAAAAGCAGGACTGCTGATAATAATTGTATTCAGTGATGAATCGCGATTCTGTACTGCCATTACTCCAATATTTTGAAGAGGCTTGCGTGTTACTCGTGAGGAGCCGTCTGGTATGACTTCCGATCGTAGCTGTTAGTGACTGACCGAACTCTGCGGGTACATCACGAACATCCTGCATTCTCATGTGTTACCTCTCCTGAAAAAGTATGTTGGTACCATTTTTCAACAGCGCCATGTTCATCCACACATGGCACGTTTCTGTATGACATGGTGCTTGATGCTGAGGTACTGTCGTGGCCAGAAAAAATCCCCGGATCTGTCTCCGGTAGTACACGATGGGACCAGCTCGGACGTCCACTCCGTCCCGGTGCCATTTGGTAGTTTTGCGTTCAACGAAAAATACAGACAACACAATAATTTCCAAACACTTCTTTTTAAATTTCCCACCTTTCCGTTCTAGTTTAATTTTGCTGCCATACATGTACTTTGTTCAATCTTCTTCTTCTTTTCTCTATCCGTCCCGGATGTCGGCAACCATCTTGGCTGTCTTGTCTCTGCTGGTTGATGCTCGGATTAGCTCCGTTGTTATCTTGGAGGTCCATGTTTTCAGATTTTTTAGCCAGGAAGTTCTTCTTCTACTGACACTTCTCTTCCCTGGTATTTTCCCCTGGAGAACAGACTGCAGGAGTTCATAACGGCTATTGTTCCTCATGATGTGGCCAAGGTACTGTAGCTTCCGTGTTTTAACGGTGGTCAATATTTCCATAACTTTTTTCATTGTACGGAGCAACTGCAGCATTTGTAGTGTGGTCTGTCCATGGTATTCTCAACATTCTTCGATACAGCCACATCTCAAAAGCTTCTAATTTTTACTGATAGTTTCCGTTAATGTACACGTTTCTACGCCGTATAGGAGGATACAGAACACATAGCAGCGCAGGAGTCTCATCTTCGTGGTAATTGATAAATTACGGCTTTTAAAAAGATTCTTCATTTTATTGAAAGTAGCCCTGGCTTTACCAATACGTGACTTTACTTCATCAGATGGATCCCATTGGCTATTTACTGTGGTGGCAAAATACGTATACCTTAACACACATTCAATGGTCTTCCGGTATAATATGGGATTGGGCGTTGTCCCCCCCCCCCCAATGACCATTACTTTAGTCTTATTTATATTAATGTCAAGTCCATATTCGTGGCTACTTTGTGACACTCTATCTCTAAGATATTGTAAACTTTTCTGACTGTCTACAAAAATGACTGTGCCATTCTGCGTAGCGAATATTATTTATCCAGTTCTCATCAACAGTACTTCCATCTCCACATCGCTCAACGCCTCCCTAAAGATATACTCTGAATAGATGTTAAATAATAAAGGATACAACCTTGTCTTACACCACGAAGAATTTCTACTTCATCCGTATTTTCTCCCTTCAGTCTCACATAGGCAGACTAGTTCCAATACAGGTTAATAATAATTCTCAGGTCATTGACATACAAGCCAACACTTTTTAAAAATTCTATCATTTTCTGAATTAGAACTATGTAGGTGATACATATTCTTCACAGAGCTTATATATTCTTCGGTGAATAACCTTCAGAAAGAATTTCAGTGTGTGGCTCATAAGGCTTATCGTTCTGTAATCACCACATGAATTAGCTCTAATTTGAGCCAATCTCGAGGAATACAACCAGAGTTGTAGCTGTCATTGAACACTGAGGTCAACCACTTTGTACTATATTCATAAAGCAGTTTAAAAAATTGTGCACTTATTTTGTCAGGGCCTGGATTCCTTTTATTCCTTTTATTGCAGCTTGTACTTCAGTCAGTTTCACATTCAAACTGTGGAGGCTCCGGACGGCTATCAGAGAACAGTTGTTTTACGTGTTTCTTCCCTGCATCTCTGATATCTTGAGTATCAACAATGAGGGAAACGTCATTGTCCACTAGTTTGATCACTGTATTAGGTCTACATCTGCCTGTTACTTCACTAACTTTCCTATGAATGTTGAAATTATCATATTTCAATTGTAGAGCGTCTATTTCAGCACATTTCCCCTTTATTTCCTTTTATTTAGCTTCTATTATCTTATTTCTGATCATCTGATTGATGTTTTTATGCTCATCAGGATTACTTTTCACAACCCTCCTTCTCTCCAACATGTCACGAAATTTCATCGGTCATCCATGTCTTCTTTTTGGCAAGATCTGATTTGAGGTGTTCATTTTTAACAGATAATACTATCAAATTTAGTTTTTCAATTTTTCTTCTGTGTTTTTCAGTTCATTTTTGAGACGTTCTTCAACCTGCCTTCTTATGGAGGACTATTTTAATTTCCGAATATCACTATTCATAAGCGTCTTTTTTTAAACTTTCTTCGTCCTAACTTTGAAGACACCGACTAATGGATTGTGATCAGAGTGAATGTCAGCACCGGGGTAAGTTTTCACTGAAGTACGGCAGTTCCTGTATCTTTTGTTTACTACTATGTAATCAATCTGATTTCTGATGGTGTTTTCCGGTGAATCTCTGAGAGACTTCCAGCTGTACCGGCGTCTAGGTGGTAGTTTGAAAAAGGTATTGGCTATTACAAATCCCTGTTCTCCTGCAAACGTACGTTGTTTACCTCTTCCGTTCCTTTCGCCAAGTCCATAAGGGCCTATAAAATTCCCCTCAGATCCTCTTCCAACTTTAGCATTGAAGTCTCCCATTAATATAGTGAGATCTCTCCTTGGTACCATTCTTCAATAGTTCTGTTATTTGGGCGTATAACTTTGCTACTTCTTGATCACTCTCATCTGTGGTTGGGGCATACAGCTTGATTATATTCATCCGTGTTGTTCTGGCATTTATTTGTAGTAACAACAGTCTTTCCGAAATTGGGACAAAATTAGTGACACTCTCAGCAATCTGTTTACATGTTATGAGTCCTACGCCATACTAAACTGACCATTGGACGTACCTGAATAGTAAACTCGATGTTTACTGATGTCAAAACAACGTGAACCTGGCCATTGCATTTCACTCATTCCTAAGATCTTTATCTCCATTCTCTCCATTTCCTGAATTGCTCTGTTAATTTTACCAGCCAGTGCCATGGTGCTTACATTCTATGTGCTTATCCTTACACTATTATTCGTTGAAAATTTCCTTTTCACAGTGGTGCCCAATACAGCCCCCCCCCCCCGGCCACCCCTCCCTCACCCCGGATATCCGAATGGGGGACCTGAAGAAACTCCGGAACATTTAGTTTTGAACACAGCCATGATGTGTTACAAGAGAATCGAATGGATCTTTTTTATAAAGTAGTTTCTCGTTGCTTTCTGCATCCTCATTCCGTTGGCCTACTTGTGGCTCATCCGCCTTCTGGAGCGATTTCTCACTCCAAGGGCAAGAGAGTGCCCTACCTTCCACCGTTGGGTGGAAGGAATCACCTTATCTCGGAAGATATTCGGTCCCTTAATTCATTGGTCGCTTGCTTATGTAAAACATAGACAAACGTTGCCCCCTCTCTACCGCGTGGAGGAGAATGTCAGGATTTTCCCTTCCTTTAATCTAGGACCATGATGGCATTACCTATATTCTTCAGTACTTTTTGAGAGGACGTTGTTCAACACTGCATTAAATTCCAATGTTTCTCGCAGTTAAAGATTCAACTACGTATTATATAATTTCAAGTAGCATTGTAGTAATGTACCGAGATGGGAGGAGGCCAATATTGGCCTCCTACCTATCATTCGGGAGGACCGGGGTTAAACTCGGTTCGGCCATCCTGTCTGAGGTTTTCCGTGGTTTCCCTCAGACACTTAGGCGAATGCTGGGATGGTTCCCTACAAGGCCACGGCCGACCTTCCATCCCCCTTCCCTCCCCGTAGTAGTAGATTGGCTGAAAAGAGTCCCCTATGACTCTCCAGCAGCCCGCCTCCCAGCCTTCTGCTGGGAGGAATGAAATGTAAAAAAAAAAAAAAAAAAAAAAAAAAAAAAAAAAAATGTAGTAATGTTGTCTATTAGGAATAAACCTTGTATGCTACCTCATTTTGGTAGGTAACGCAGGTTAACGATCGGCAAATGGGAAAAATACATCTGTAAGTATCGTATTGATGATTAAAACAAAATAGTTGTGGATATATCAATATTTTTTGTCTAAAATCAATATTTACCTAATTATATTCTCAAAATATTAAAGAAAATTATGAAAATGAAAGACACATGGAGAAATTATAGAAACCTCTATTAATTTATATATTTTTACAATCAATTAAACCAGTATTTGTCTAATATAGACATGGAAAGAAGTTTTTGTTTTACGTGTTTCCCGACAATCTACTCCTGCTCTCCGGTGCCACCAAGTTAACTGCAGAAATCACTCTTTCTGGCGACACGGAAGATGCTTGGCCTATCAGGTTTGCAGCGCGATTTCACAAAGCACGGGAGTAAAGTGTTGGCAATTCACCCAAAACTTTATGAGACTCATTTCCTATCTATTAGTGATTAAGCTCATTAGGGACAGAGTGTGAAATCTCTTGCATAATAGGCTAATAGTGCCAATATGATAATAGTTTCTCATATGTAGGGCAAATTGAAGTTTTATCGGCGATATCTTGTGCTCCTGATCTAAATCTTACTTCTAGATAACGTTGTCTTTTCGCCCATGTTCTAAGCGAACAGCATTACTTATTTTCGATATAACATTTGACACTCCAATTGGAGAAGTAAAGTACATACGCTTGAAACGAGGGTCTAGTATGGTAGCTGCTGCGAGAAATGTATTTCTTTCTAAGCAAATCAATCTTGAATTATTTTTTACTTGAATCATAAAGTGGTCGAATGAGTTGCGTGTTCCGTTACTTGTTAAATCAGATTTGTAATACGAATGGCTAAGCTAGCAATGACATAATTTGTACCACTATCCTCTACATGGCTTCTTTTAAAGGGCCAAGAAGGAAACAAGGTCTTGTATTGCACAAATATTAATCTACAAAGTTGCAACCATATTTCTGTTTGATTGAATTTTTGTAAATAAGATTTTAGCTACAATTGCTGACAGTTCGATAAATCGTTCCAAATACCAGAACAGGAGTAGCATCTAATGCTGACAGCTAGTGTCAAAGTCAGCACCTCTCCTTTTTTTTTCCAGATGCTTCTTGTTCAGATCTTAATTGGTCCTTAGCGTTCAAGTTGAATTGCGTTCGTGTAAAAAAATACCAAATTTTTACTTAAAATTGATATCGGGTTTGATCTACCGAAAATAAAAATATTGGTGATAAATATCGATTATTTTATGAAAAATATAGATATTTAGATACATATATTTTGCCCAAGCCTATCATATGCCAGTTATTTCGAATTTATATAAATACACATGATATGTTTAAACAACTATGTTAAATATATCAAGACTCATTAATCTGAATTCATCATGTTGACCCGCTTTTTGTTATGAGTTAATTGATTCATTAAGAATGAGACATATTTTACCGGTTTTATTAGTAAATGTTGTGGGAGAACGCTGCGTAAATTTTAATGCTGTACGACAATTTAGTTTAGCGTCATTATGGTCTTGTAATGTTACATTAGTTTGAAGTTACCTTACATCAAGTGACGATGATATAGGAAGTAATTCAATGCTTGTCTTGGACCGCTTATCAGCCACAGTTCCAGAAAGTGGGATGGAGCAGTAGAATGATTGCACTGTTTCAGAATGTCGAAAATCTACCTCCATACAGGAAGCAGCATCTGGAAGAGAATCCTGAGTAATAATCTCTTGCTTTACTGAGATGTCAGTGCATTAAGAAACATCCGAAATCCTTAAGCCATTATTTTATAGCAAGTGTGGGATGTCATCATGTATTGGCTGCAGTTCTCGAAGTCAACATCCCGGTGTTCCGTGGTTCGTACACTATCTCTCGTAGGATGTAACTGACGCGTCTTATTACTATGTCCATTGACAATACGCGTTGGGAGTGGGTGGTCACCCAAGTATTTCATGTAGGCACAGTAGTTCGTCCAACTTTCACCGTCACGCACCAAAATTTTGGAAATCAAGGCAGTATGAGGATGCTAACCGCAAGGTTATACGAATTATTTACCAATACCAACGCATTCTTTGCCCCCTAAACTTAGTTAATACTTACGAGCCTCAACTGCTGATAGAATCATTTTAGAGAAAGCAAAACCCGGAGGTCAACGAAAGTCGGTTATGTTGACACTAAAATAACTTCAAATTTCCCACTTTATATCAGTGATGAAACTAACATCTAGAATGTGACGTCATTTCATTGCAACAAAGGATTTTTTGACTCGCAGATAGAGACAGCAATGAAATAATGGGCCCCAAGCACAGAGATGGAAATTCAATTACTTGAACCAGTGTTAAGAAATTTTTTGTTGTTCTGGCTCCATTATGTCTTCGCTCTGAATAAACAGATAGAGATATAGACAAAAATTTTGTATGATATACCATCTGCATACTTAAATCATCAAACGGATTTCTACAACAGGAAATAAAACTTTTCACTTACCTTAGCGAGTAACTGTTCCTTTGAGCAGAGTTGGGGGAGTGTTTGTCTTTCGACATTTAATCCATCTTCGGTTGCGATTTGGCATTTCTTCACTGTCGGTACATCTTCGTTGTTGGCTATCATCTTCTGATATTTTATTGGGGTGATGATTGACGCAGATGGTCAGCTTCAGAAGCGGTCAGCGTCTCTATCAATTAAGTAGAGACCAGCTGGAGGAAGTCGAGCCTGTCGTCTCGTTTATCAGCGACGTAGGCGAACCCTCTCTGCGAGGTGGCATGTATTCGACTCATGTGTTGCTGATAATCGTCGATATCAGCTGTGTCAGCAACTGGACGATTTTCCTCAGTTAATCTTCACGATGTAGCTCTCCTCGGCGATCATGGCTGAGCTTTCTATTAGCACTCGTGTCCAGCGGTGACCTTGGTTGGATGGTACCTGATGGCTCGAGTGTCCTGGGGGACTGAGATGTTTTACTGCCCGTTTCCCTGAGCGTTTGTTGGTCAAAGCCGTCTAGATGATGATCGGCACCTATTACTGGAAGATTGGGTCGGGCAGGCACCGTAGCAGGCGTCGTGTTCACCGCCACAGTTGATTGGCTTCAAGCGTTGGCGTGCAAACCAATACGCTATGCTCATAACCGCAGTGGGCACATCGAACTTTAGATGTGCAGCCCTTCGCTCGGTGTCGGAAACATTTGGAGTGGAATCACTGTATGACTGCCGCATTCTTCTTCTTGTTTGAGGCTTCCTTCGGGACTCGGTCAGGTTGGCTCTTTACTCTTTGACCTGCGGGGGGTGCTCCCACAATGGTTGGTTCAGTCGAGAGGCAGCTTTGTTCAGGATCAGTTGTCATTTCCCGGTGAGAGGCCACAGGTACCGCGTCTGGTTCCTCAGTGTGTAGCCCTGGAGAATCAAGCTGATTGCTCCTGTACGGTATCGTATCGCTACCGAGACGTTCCATGGCTGCCACGAAGCCCGCCTGGATGGTAGAGTTGCGACTGGGCATAACACCTTCACAATTTTGTTGTGGTGTTCAGGTGAGGTCTCTGCTACCAGATGGCCCAGGACTCCGTGGAGGGCGGTCAACCGGCTGCCTTTCTTGAGTTGTTGTTCATTGCGCACGTTCTTCGGCGTGGATAGGAGATCTTTGTTCTTGTCTGTTTCAATTGACGATTCTTGACTATAGCTTGAAGTTATGTTCGACGGTATTTGGTTGTCGCTTGATGTGTTTAGTGCAAGAGTCGGGGACAGCCTGCGGTGTAGATGCTCGATATACTCATTCTGGTTGAACCCAACGGCGAAGGCATTTGGGAAGGGAAAATGGTTGGACCAGTCTTTTCTTGAAAGTGCAGACATGGATGCCCTTGGACCTATAGGAGGTCTGCTGCAGTTGACGTTCGCTTCGTAGGCTGCACCGGCGGTCGATGACCAGAAGTCTACCAACCCACTGATAACTGTTTTAGGAGATGAACTGACTTATGACGATACGCTAAGGTGTCCAAGGAAACTCCTGGGCGACCAATGAAGAAATAACCATACAATGGAACAAACTACAGGATACTGACAAATCCAGACATAGATTCACAATCTTAGGATAACCTTGAAGCAATATGGAATATGGAGGTGTATTTTAACGAAAATGTCCTGCTGAGCAATTGCGAGGATTATGTCGCAACAGTAGACTAGGAAGGACTCTCATTACACAATTGGTTGGCATTCATTGGAGGTTGTTCCACTTGTGGTGCCTCTTGGAAGTAGGTTCTTGCTCCTTATGGGCAGAGGGGAGTTATAGCCCGATCATTTAACAGAAGCGGCCCAAGGTTACTCTGCTATATCCCCACTCCGTTGCCCCTACATGCGAACGGGAAAGATCGACCGCTGACAAATTTACCATTTGGCTGTTCGGAGGGGTAGACAACGGGAGGGGGTGGCGAGGTTAGGAACGGGTCAAGGGAACATCACCCTGATCCTTCAGTCAAGGATGAACATGGCAGTTACCCTACTTGTTCTGTGGTCGTGGGCGCCGCTGTCCCGTGGTCGATGCCCCACTTGCTGGCGGAATGCCACGTGTCGCCCACGCGAGAGGGCCGTCTCTCAGTCCGCTGTAATTAATCGGCCTCGAGAGAGCCACAACTTCAAAGCGAGACCCACTTACTCACTCGTATTACGTTTCATTACGAAAATATACCGCTCTGTGCTGTAGTGTAGCAGGCTCGACTCTTCTCATACCTCAAACAGCAGCAGCTTCTCCATATCGACCACGTTAAGCTTAAAGTCATAACACCTGACCACGTGTAGTAAATGCTAAGTTATGGAGGTTGTAGTTGTGCATTTCGATGTGCCTTTATAACTTCGTTTTTTCCCTCCCACTCGGGTCCACAAACCACTGTTTCAAGTTTCTGTACCTAAGTGCTGTACGCGCAAAATGTGAGATCTGGTTGCAACTGGAAAATTCCCGAACTTTTTAAGCGCAAATCTCTTGCAAGAAGCTGAAAGCGAGTCCGTTGTGTCACCTTCGAAGCACTATCTACCGTAGTGAATCTTTGTTTTAATGTTGCGTAATCATTATACGTAGCCTACTAGCTTGTTACTGGAAGTAGACCTTTAAGAATACTTTGTAATTTTTTTTTCTTTTTTGTTTTTTGTTAACATTTCTTGTCAAACATTGCTATAGAATTTTAAAGTTCCTGAGTCTACTTCAACATCTTTTTATAATTTTTAATTAAATGAAAGCTGCTATATGTAATTGACATCCTTCTATCGAAACTATGAAGTACCTTTAAGAATGAACATGACTTCTTCACAGATATCCCCGTTATCAAAACAAATAAAATATCTACATCTCTCAACAAGATAATTGTCGTACCGCTGTGAAATCATTAACTAAAGCAGATATGATAGTCACTGGCGTCTCTCCTGATGCTTTATTGCCAACGACAAGTCAATGTATGCAAATCAGCGTTTGTGCGATGATTTGATAAATACTATTGCGCATGGTATTATTAGCCGTGATACCATTGAGGGTTGTTCCCCCACCGAAGTGACAGTGTTTCAGCTGGAGATGCAGTCAGTATCTGTACTGGGTGTTTAATTAAACCCGGTAGTCCCACCGTGCAACAGAGACCTATAGCTTTGAATGGAATCGCTCTCGAGTACTTAATATATATAACTTAGGTACAGCACACAGGGGCTTGATGGTTCAGTGGTTAAACTGTCTGAACGGCGATCGATAGATCCTCGGTTTGAATCCTTAACGCTACTTTCATCCCTGGTACAGCTTGTTGTGTAATGTGAAGCATGGCAGAATTTTTCCATGGTTCGGATTCCAAGTTAAATTGTAGATCCACTATACGCGGTAGGATTACAGGATTAGGCAGGTGCAGCCGCTTCAGGAGTTCGCATGCCCGGCGCATCGATAAACTTTCAGACCATTCGGGGATTTCCCAGCCAATACCCTACGCATTTTTTTTTTTTTGGGTACAACATAGGTTTATGATCTTTAAAAATGCTAAGCGAAATCG
The DNA here is from genome assembly GCA_031002005.1 of Vandiemenella viatica. Taxonomy (NCBI): domain Eukaryota; kingdom Metazoa; phylum Arthropoda; class Insecta; order Orthoptera; family Morabidae; genus Vandiemenella; species Vandiemenella viatica. The sequence continues at coordinate 57,918,549 of JARYHS010013631.1, read as the reverse complement.
AAATTCAAACTACTTGGCTTACCACAATCCCAAATGGAGGAATCACTGGTGCAACGTTTCCTTTGGGAGGATACGGGGGTTCCGCAGTTAATTTGTATTAATATTAGGTAGTTTTCAGAGTGGTGGGTATGGAAACAGACCAACAAGATGCATCACGTTCATTGTCAAAAAATTTTTTGATGGGATATGACAGACACAACGTCACCTGCTCATACTAGCTGCGAGGTACCAATCATCCTCGGAAATGGTCAGCCAAATGTTAGCAAACCACTCCGCTTGTGGATGACGGCGTGTCACTTAGAGGAGATCAGACCAAATTGTCTTATTTCACTACATGCAACCCGCTAGATCAGATAAACAAATTGAGAGGTATTTTGGCATAGTCTGGAAGTGAAAAACTCACTGTTATTGTAGAAAATATTATTGAATTTAATTAATAATATTCATTGATACAACTTCTAAGACACTTATGATACATCAACAGGCGTTTCCCATACACTTCACAAGCTATTTTAACTTGTGTACCGTGAGCATAAACTGGCTCCATACAGCCCTCTACGAGCTGCACGCGCTCAGCCATCCTACAGTCCCGGCCCCAAACAACACAGCTGTGCTGACCAGCGTCTAAGCTGGTTACTTAAATACTACAATACTCCGCTACCCCTATTTATTAAACAAACTACGGACTGTGGAAACACAACAATATTACATTTCAAGTTAAAAATATTAATACAATTACTAAGGATACTTATAATTAATAAATGCTACATAATTCAATATTGATAATAATAGTAAGCCAATCCCACTTGGCTTTCCCAAAAAGAACCTCTACATACCATACCTAGCTTTTGCGGATGATTTGGCGATACTGGCAAAAGATGAAGAGACTGCAATCAAGCAGCTTGAGACACTCCAAGAATGTGCAGAAAAAGTAGGATTACAAATCTCATTCGAGAAAACTGAATTCACATGTTCAAAGACAGAACTAGCAAGTTTGAGAACAAAATACGGTAAAATCAACAGGTTCCCATTCTTTAAATACCTCGGAGAATTCATCGAACCGACAGGCCTTGAGAAAATCTCACAGCAAAATCGCCTCCAAAAAGTAGAAAAAGCATTAGGGTTAGTGCAAAATCTCTACAACAAAAAATCTATGTCAAGACAGACCAAAATTCGGCACTACAACACAGTCATAAAACCAACAGTCCTCTATGCAAGTGGAAAATTAACACTTAACAGAAAACATGACCCTGAAGAAATTAAAAAATTAGAGAGAGAAATCATTAGAAAAATTCTAGGAGCAAGACTCACTAAAGATGGTTACAGACTACAATCAATCAATCAAAAAAAAAAAAAAAAAAAAAAAAAAACAGCAAAGTTTTCAAACATGCAAATTGACATCAAGAAAAGGCGAATGAAATTCTTTGGTCACTTTAAGAGGTTACCACAAAGTCGATTGACAAAAAAGATAATAGATTATGTAACTTCACTTAAAAATCCAACACCTTGGCTGAATGAAATTCGGAAGGATCTTAAAAGTGCAAGCATAGGAGCAACAGACGCCTTAGAAAGAGACACCTTCAGACAGAAAGTAGACAAATGAGCAACCAAAACAAAAACAATACAGACCAAAGTGGTCAGAAGAACGCAAACAAACTTTCTCGGAAAGAATGAAAGCCAATTGGAACGATAAGAAGAACTCAAAGAAAACTTGATTGGGTCATTTGCTTACCGTCTTCCATTTATTGGGAGAATTCACCAATAACAATAATAATAGTAAATTAATAATAAAAATTGAATGGGAGGTTAGAGACAATGTTACAAAGCAACCACACACTGTGAGAACAATCCTATAAAATAGTTCACAGACACACAATAATATTGATCACCTTGAATATTGCACACAATGTTTTAGTGGTAGTGAGGAAAAGAGTTGGTGACCAATTTCGGTTCAGGTAATGCCTGGGTACAGTGGACCTAACTTGAAATATTGTTGTTCTGTATGGGGCTCCCATCATATAGGGTTAATAGAGGCAAGGGATAAGGTGTAAAGAAGAGCCGCACGATTTGTGACAAATATGTAGCTGCAGGGAAGGCGTAAGTGCGATGTTGAAGGGGTTGGATTTGGAGGACCTGGAGCCCCTCAGATGTTCCTCTCCTCGGAACCTAATTATAAAGTTCATGACAGATCTATTTCATGATGAAAACAAACACATATAACTGACAGGAAAACTCATATCTAGGAATTACCGAGAAAATGAGATAAGAGAAATCAGGACCAGATTGGATTCTTTTTAATACTCGTTTTTTCCTCCAGCAATTAGGAAATGGAATAGGGATCGAGAAAACTTAGAATATGACAAAAGTAGATCTCGAGTAACCACTCCGGCCATTCTGATCTGGGTTTTCCATGGTACCGAGAGTGGTGGTGTAACGGTTAGCGTTCTGGCCTCGCATTCGGGAGGACGGCGGTTCGAATCCCCTTCCGGGCATCCAGATTTGTGTTTTCCATGGTTTCCGAAATCAATCCAGGCAAATGCCGGGATGTTTCCTTCAAAATGCCATGGCCGAATTCCTTCCCACTGCATGCCCCCCATCCTTTCCCATCTCTAAAGACCTCGCTGTAAAAAAGACTTTAAGCAGTTAAAAAAACAATATCCATGTTTTTCCTAGATCGCTCCAGGCGAATGGAGGAATGATTCCTCAAAATAATCCATGGGCGCCTCCTGCCATATCCTTTATATCCCTTCTCCTTCATAAAGGTTTAGACATTAGGATAGATCAGACGTACCCTCCACTACTCATTTTGTAGTAAATCTCAGAATAACACTAACAGTGCTGGGATGGCTTCAATACGTCAGTGGAGAGGGCTTCCGAGCGAAGCCACGTAGCATTTCACTCATTTTATTTGTAACAGTTAAAACAAGGTACACAATACACAACAACATGAGAATATTTATTTCCGTCATATGATTATGTCCGTATTTAATTCGATGCCCTATTGATACCCTATGTACTAACAGTACTGCGCATGAGTGTGAAATCATAGCGTTGGGTTTCACGCGACTGGAACATTTGAACTAACCGTCAGGCAACGGCGCATAACGATTCGAAAAACATTAGACGCTTACTTTTGTCACCCGGGATTTTCATGGCAGTGACAGTTCGTTTTCTTTTGATAGTTTGAAATAAAACTGTATTTAATAGGATCGCCCGCATGTGACCACACTACTCTTTGACAATATAGTTCTAATTTTTTTCTGTCATGGGAATTTCAATAAAACTTATGGTGCTCACTGGTGTTATTTCAAGTTTAAAATGTGGTGCGAAGCGGCGATATACGATAAACTTTACGAAGCTTACCGAAAATATTTTTGCAACGAATTTTCATTACCCAATGAGTTATAGAAATCTTTTAAGCAGAATTATTCGCTGGTAATGTAGAAAGAAATGAGAGAGAACTGCAACAAAAGAAAACAAAACATCCAGCTCTTCTTAGTATTTTTACACGTCAGGTGTAGTGTGTTATATTTTATCGATTAATTAACAATGATGAATGAAAAAAGTTGAATGTTTTTACCAACACCTAAAAAAGTAATGGATCCCTAACCGTACCTGAGAGAGAGGTTTTCCCAGTAACTGATCATTTGTAGGAATGGGTAGGGTCAACATTTCATTTAAAATATTTACAATTATAAAAAAGTATATAAAACAAATATTGATCGTACTAATTAAATACGCAATAATATTAACGGCAGTAACTTTGTTGTAGGCCATGTTCCGCAGTTGTTGCATAAATATTTTTGAATAAAAATCCGTCTTCTAACAACTGATAAAAACAGCTGTTAGAAGACGGATTTTTAATCAAAAATATTAACGGTAGTCTGTCAAAAGAAAACAGTGCAAAATGTCTTCTAGAATTATTGGAGCAAAAGCTACTTGTCACAGGGGGGAGGGGGGTTGGCGAGGCAAAAGCCAGGTAAAACTACTTGGGAGAGGGAGAGGGGAAGGAGGTTGAAGAGAGGCCAAAATGGAACCACGTAGTTTATGGTCGCTCCCATACTGACACATGAAACCAGATAAGGTAACCGAGATGCATAAGCATTGTATATGCCCGAGTACTTAACAGTAAACTAGTGCAGAATACCTTAGCTGCGAGGCAAGTGGTAAGGTGAGCTGAGACATGGCACCTCCAGAGTTCTGCAAACACTCTGCGCTTGATTGCACTCTCTGGTTCGCCTCACAAGAACACCTGTTGGTTGCAACGTTCGCGGCTCCTCCATCCTCCATCTGTTGCTTCTTGCTCTGGGATGCGGGAGCAACGACGCTGGAGGAGGAGATTAGTTGCACGCGCTTACCAAACAGCCTGGCATGGATACGGCAAAATATAATTTATTACCGGCGCAAACTGAAACTAATTGATCGCCATGAATCGACCTTCGGTGTACTTACAGCTAGCGGAAGATAAAGATAGTGAAAATCATTTTTGCAATAATATTTTTTCTTTTTTTGTTAGGATGGCTTGTCTTTGAACAAGCTGGGGGTAGGTTGTGAAAAAGTACAGTAAGGTATTTAGTCGTGATAAAAAAGAATGAACTCTACTGGAATGGTTTCATCAAATAATGGAAAACAGTAGCATGGTGGGTTGGAACTCATTTCCTCCCTAATGGTAGTCCCATAGGTTTCCGCTCAGATTTTTGCATTGATCTATGTTAGAATGTTTGAGGTATGAGAGTACAAAACTCTTGATGTGTCTACATAAATATACGAGCTGTGAACGGAAATTTATCGCAATTTTTAAAGAAAATTATTGTTTTCTCCACTCACACATTAATCACTAATTCTGACAACTGTGAAAAGTTGTTCAGGGCCCTATTAAAGTTCGCACAAGGCCTGGCCTGTCACTTCCTGACCCTTTAAACAAAAATTTTCCCAACTCGGCCAGAAATTCCTGAGCCCGTCATCATTAAAGTACTTCCAACCGAAGTCTACAGTCTGAAACCATTTTTTCTTTAGTTATTTGAAACTTTTCTTTTAACTGTTGCTCGGCTCAACTACTTTTCCTCAGCGGGATCAGTGCTGTTGAAATATTATCTTTAACAGCAGATTGTAGTCTGAGAAATAAAAATGGTACTGCTGGAGCTAGGTCAGGGGGAAATGAAGTTTTTCTTTAACTTCTATTTAAAAAATAAAATTTCTTAGTCGCATTGATGGATTACCAGAAAGTCGACAGTCGCAAGAAGTAAACTGATAATAAAAAGTGCGGATAAGGGAGGAAAATAACGATTCGTAGAGGATGGTAGTAATTACATTACACTAAAATCATTGTTAAGAGAAAATCACCAGTTAGACACTAATTTACAATTCAGAAGTTCAATTAGGTTAAAGGTAAGAAGAATCAGTCAAATGATATGTTACGATGTTTCGTTCGCGCGTCGATCCTTCACAGTAAAGAACCGACGATCGTCTTTAATAGTAGACTTCAATGAAAAGCATTTTCCCGGCACCGTACCTATGAATGCCTAGGGAAACGAAAAAAAAGTATGAAAATTTATTTTTGTACTCGTCCTTACGAATACTCTTTCATTTCCTGAATGAAGAAATAGAGCGGAATTCCATCAAACTCCGCTGGCACATATGGACGAAAGATGTTATAAAAGTTGTTGTACTGTGAGATCACGCGAGCGGTCGAAGTGTTCGTGGCTGCAGTCCAGTCGCAGCTGCCAATTGAAGCACCTATTTCTTTCTTTAAGTCACCTGCTGAGGGTTGTCCGGTCCAAGTTCCAGACAGTCCTCCAGGAATAGACAGCTGGCTGCATGCAGACTCAACAAACAGCAGGCCACGTGTTGGCTTACTACTGATAATGGGAGCCACAGCAGTAAAAACTAACATAAAGTCCAAGGCTCCCGCACTAAAGATAACATCAAAAGCATATATGTAAATAAAGTTCTCAAAACTTTATCACCACTCTAGCAACGAAACTACTACATTCGGTGTCTTTCTTTAAGCTAAGCTCGGTGTACAATCTGGACGATGCTTGGATCCTCCCGAAGGTACACTTAGTCTGGCATCGGAGGTAGGGTGCACAGTTCATTTGCTCCTTACCTAACCTAACCCGATAACCCTACCGGGGAAAAGGTTCGTACAGTTTTTGGTGTAATGGGGTTTTGTGGTTCGGTAATAGGGTATGTTTTAGTAATTACCTTTCACCTCTTACATTGTTATTAATTTTAATAATTTTTATTGATTTAATCAATTTAACATTTTGATAACTTGATCTGAATGATAGGAAGTGGGTACGAAATGATATGCTATCATTTTACACTAAGAAAGTCGCAACCATGACACATTTATTCAATTAACTTTGGAGGCCTACAGATGCCCGTGTATTTACAATTACTTTAATTCATAAATAATCAGTAATTTGGTAAAAGCAACATCGAGTCTTACAATTGAGCCAGAGAAAGTTAATAATATACAAAAGTTATACCATGCGAAATTAAAGCACAATGCCGTTGAAAAAAAGCTACCATGTTTACGTGTAAAGTGAATGTGACAAATCAAACGCTTTATAAATGGTTCACATTACAAACAGAACTTTATAAGGAACGAATGTTTTCGTTTCACTGTAACATGGGCCCCATTAAGTATTTGAATTTAAAAAAATACTACTTATTCATCGATAGAAAAATTAGACAGAGTTTTTCCATATTGTTTCAGTTTGCTCAATGCATACCTTCCTATCTTGTGTTAATCTCTTCTTCTCTACATACCTCTTACAACCCACGTCCTCAATTATCTGTTTCCTATATTTTAATCTCTGTCTTCCTATACAGTTCTTACTTTCAACACTAATCTTTAATGAGTCGCTTCCATTTTGTGACCTAGTCTCTTCTCCTGCAGCTTTCGAGACCTTTCTTGGTGATACCACCGTCTTAATTAAAATTTTTGACTATAATATTTGTGGGCGGCCGCGTAGCTCAGACGGTAGAGCGTCTGACTACGGCCCGGAAGACCGAAGATTGATCCCCGACCAAGCCGAGGATCCTTCCTCGAAGCTGAACGTCCTAAACTGCCTCTAGGTCCACCAAACCTGCTATGAAATGAGCACTTTGTGGGAAACTGCGTGGCAAGGTGAAGAAATGGGCCGGACCGTGTCTCTGACCACGGCACGTCCGCTCTAGTGCCTACGGTCAGGAAATAGGAATGCGGAGCTCTGTCTCCGCAAATCCTACGGGAACACAGCTTGAAAGCTATAAAAATCCACTGCCTTTTATCTTTTTCAAATAATGTTTGCGATCCGTAATATTACAATAAATCCTAATCAGATGAAGAAATTTGAAAAAATCCGCCCCACATCAAATTTTACCTATTTATTCAAGCTGTTTAATGATCTATAAGTTTTTGGAGACAAATATCAGGTCACTATACAGCACCAAAAATGTTTATTATCTCACATTTTTAAAATACGTTAACCGGAACTCTTTTCTACCACTTCTACTTGTAACAAGATGACTAGATGGGTCATCTCGTACAATTTAAATTAATTATTGTTTGATTTAATAAATATAAGAAACGAATGGATATTCTTTTTTTGAGTTGGAGACAGAAATCCGCGTCTAGCTAAGGGTTGTGTTAGCGTGAGCGACACTCTGACTTAAGCCGGAAGTGTCCGGTACGTCGAGACAATGAGGGGATTATCTCTGACGCTGATACCGGTGAGAAAGGCTGGACGCTTGGAATTTTGCGGATGGAATCCTTGAACGGGTGTTTTCACGGTATCGTGAGAAAAAGTTATTCCCACGTATCCTCCCGAACAATCCCGACAAAACCCGAAGACTCTTAGCAAATGAGATGCAATGTATTAGCCAGCATAGAGGGGAGACTTTTGCGAAACCAATCCGATGTGTTTATTTCCTCACGTGATTGGAAATTTACAAATTTTGTGTTTTCCATGATGCTCGCCGAGGATGTGATGAGAGACGAGCTCTGAGAGGCGAGAAGAGGTGACTTCGTCTGGAACGATCGCTCTGGTCACTGCTAGCCAGAGCAGTATTGATGGTTCCATCCTGGAGGCTTGGATGACTGAGTACCAAGACCGGTCGATGTTGTCACTTGTGCTGGTTGACGTGACAAGTGCCTAGCATTGCCTGAATTGGTGCGCTGTTGAGAGACGGTAGCGCTCTTGTTGCGACGCTTCGTGCAGCCAGACAGACACGGTAATTATACCTCCAGAAACAGTTTGTAATACTCAGACAAATCATTGAGAAAGCCTTTTAACGGTCTTATGAGTGAGAATTCTTATGCCGCCGGACATTAATTCCTGAGCTAGTTGTCGCTAAAAGCCGAGTGCTTTTTGGTTTTCTTTATTCAGTTTGAATTGAAAGACTGACTTCCATGTTTGGCAACATTCAATAACCGTTATTTGTGGGAACAAATCAACTCCCTGGCGCTCTATTTAATCCAGTTAAATCTGATGTTTTCTTGTTATCATTGTAATACAAGAATCGCTCTCAATGTGCATAAGAGAGTTTTTAGCTTCAGTTGCATCTGAAATGTGTAAATCTATGTACATGTATTGCAATTTCTTAGCTTCAATTAACGATAATTGTTTGTTTGCTATTTTGCATCTGTAAGACGAGGTATTGCGTTGAACTTTATTTTGCATAGACAGATGTTTAAGATTAACGGTAAATATACCTCTGTCTGTAAGCATTCATGAGTATCCAATAAACCATAATTTTAGGATCTTTTCAAATATTAATAACAGAAGTAATGGTTTCACCTCTGTTTCCTGAAATTAATATATGTGCTTTGCATAAGGTAGTGGAAGGTGGCGAGTTAAATTATGCAAGGTAAGCAATTAATCTACCCCACAGAAATCCGCAACATACTCTACCAGTTCAACCGAATCATCAGCCCCGAAATTTTTTTATTTGCGAGCTGCAACTGGTTATTACAAAGAACGCCTTTTTTTCATCTCTTACTCAACTGTTTCTTGCTGTTTCCACATACTGTCACAGTTTAAACTATTTTCCTTTATCTTTCAGATCAGGAAACATTATCATTTTGGTATTGCAGATAGTACAACTAAACGCTTTCTAGTTGGGGCTGGTAGAGAACACTTTTGATGATTCTAGGTCATCGAGATTGAACTTCTTTTTTTTTTTTTTTCACCGAACGTGCATGTTGCAGTTTTCAGCTAGAGTGTTTAATCGCTGTGCTCTGTAATTATCCTAATGGTGCCGTAATAGTGGGCGTGTGCTCGCGCGATAATGGTGCTAAAAGTGGACACTGCGAACAGACAACACTAGCCGCCTAGATAACTAGTAAACATTCCGCACTCCAGCGAGCTTAATGTTATCTATATCGCTACAAGCGATTCTACTTACTTCAGTCTTCTCTACGTAAATAAAATTATTGCAGCATACTAAGAACATATCCTATGTACGTATGTCTGTGGTTTCCGGTTACTACTTTTCTCATTAGTAACTCTGTAAGTTTTACCGCTCAGTTTGGAAGTTGTGATACCCTTACACATTTATATGTACAGTTTCATCTACCAACTAGGTTATGACAACAGAAGATATACGACCGACTTAGCCGATTGCTTACAGAATCAACAACGAGCAGTACGATAAACGAAAAATGTTACTTCGATTGTCACTAAAACGGACGCAAAGTGTTATACACTATAAGATACACTCCAAAATTCAAATATTCGTTACATTTACAGAAAGGTAATTTTGAAATATTCCAGTTGTGAGTTCCTTCAACGTATCAGACATTCTTCACGGTAGGACCGAGCGTGGTGGGTGAACGGTTAATGTTCTGGCCTCGTATTCGGGAGGACGCCGGTTGGAATCCCCGTCCAGGCATCCAGATTTTGGTTTTACATGGTTTCCCCAAATCACTCCAGGTGAATGCCGGGATGCTTCCTTCAAAAAGGCCATGGCCGAATTCCTTCCCGTTCCTTGTCCCCCGTCCCATCCCGTCTCTAATCGCAGCCGTCGACGAGGTGTAAAGCCGTAAGGGGGAAAAATCACGGTAGAGATTGCTTGACAAATTAGGCACGTTACGACCGACTTTAACTTTGCTAGAGACGGTGAAGTAAGAGATTCCAGACTAGATCTGGACATTTTGCTATAGTCGTTTCTTTTTTATTTTCTTAAAAACGAAGTGAGCACTAACCAATGACACAAGATGATTCAGGTTAGCAATCAGCTGCTTCCGATATACCCCTCTTGCCATTTTGACGTAGATCCGCGGGTAAAATTAAGAAATTTGATTGTAACTGAGATTGTTATTATTACTCCATGATTAACTAAAATTGGATGTTTCAAATAAATTAATTAAATAAATTGTTCACGTAAAATAGATACCGTAGTAGTACTGCGTAACGATTTAAGCGATTATACACAATAAGTCATGAATATTTCAACGACCAACAAAATTTGATAGTTCAAGAATATGAAGATATAACTGCATTGTTACCACAATATTCAGTGAATACGTTTCCAGCAAGCAGCGTTGTTTGAGGATTATGTTATTCACCGTTTTATAAGAGTCTAATTGTAGCTATAGTTCTTAAGAGACGCCGTAAGTAGCGATAACAGTTGGTTGGGTTGATTAATAATACACACAAAGGTAAAAAAAAAATAAAAAAAATAGCTCCATGTAAGTTAGTGGTCCGTAGAATTATTTTCGGCATTTAACTGGACCTCTGACTGAAAATGGTTGGGAAACAGTGACGTGTATTATTGATAAATTTCGTATCGCTCTAGGTAAACGCCTTAAAAATTTCATCCTCGCCGTAATGATTCTCTAAGATAGTAAGCACTCAAGATTTGACTAGTGTCTTAATTTCGTTATAGTTACTTTATCAGATGTACCGAGTAAACTTCTTGGTGTACTCTAATATTTTTCCTACAGCTGCTATCTCTCTATAACTCCCTGATACTAAAGTAAACAAATACGTATGTGTCAAAGAGTGACATTGCAACAAGCTTACCGAGCGTGGTGGGTGAGCCGTAACGCTCTGGACTGCCATTCTAGACGACATAGGTTCAAATCCCCATATAGTCATCCAGATTAAGGTTTACTATGGCTTCCCACCTCTAATCACCCCGACAATGCTGTGAAGTAATTATTATTATTATTATTATTAATTTTTTTTTTTTTTTTTTGCTGGGGCTTTACGCCTCGTCGACATTAGAGGCGGGATGGGACTGGGGCAAGGAACGGCCTTCTTGAAGGAAACATCCCGGCATTCACCTGGTGTAATTTGGGGAAACCATGGAAAACCCAAATCTGGATGCCCGGACGGGGATTCGAACCAGTGAACCGGCGGCGTCCTCCCGAATGCGAGGCCAGAGCGTTAACCGCTCACCCACCACGTTCGGTCTGTCGAGTAAAGATAGAAAAAAAATAAAGAAATGTCAGGTTTCTTCGATAACCTCTTTTATTCACATAGCATTCGGGAACTTTCAAGATCCACTTAATTTTCCTCACCTTTGCATACATTTTTGCTGTCATCGGTCTTTTCACTGGTTTGATGCAGCTTTTCATCTCTTCCTCTCTTGTGCTAACCTTTTCATCTTTACAACTTTCGTCTTCAGTTATCTGTTTCATATATTCTAATCTCTGTCTACCTCTACAGTTCTTACCTTCGACTGTTCACTCTACTAACAAATTAACCAATCCTGCGTGACTCAAAATATGACCTACCAGCCTGTCTCTTCTTCCTGTAAGCTTCTTCCATAAACTCCTTTCTCATCCATCATTTCCAAAACACATTTTTTCTTATTTTATCCGTCAACTTAATTTTCAACATCCTTCTTTAGAACCATATTTCATATGCTTCAATTTTCTTTCTTTCCGGTATTCCTAAAGTCCATTCTTCACTACCACAAAGTGCTGTGTTCCACACATTTCAAAAAGTTTGAAACCATCATATTTCAAATGTTTCTATTATTCGTCAAATACCTAACACACGATAGCAGCTGTCCGCTTGTGTTAACCTGTGTGAGGAGATCAAGGAGTGGGTGAGGTATAACGCAGTCAGCTTCTGGGAATTGCCGGTTGACGCAAGGAGCGGTCTTGGGTCAAGGTGGGCCGTGTCAAGGACTTGTCGGACACTCCCGTCGAGCCACAAGACTGTACCACAGGTACACAGCCACGAGTGTACACGCTGGTATACAGAGTGTCAAGTCAGGCAACAGCGACAATCTGTAATGGTCTTTACTTCGAGATGGGATCTAATCAATAACTGTAGTCCAGGAACGAGAGTCCATCAGAAATTTCACTAAAAGTTCAAAAAACCGCAGTTCGAAACTCTGTTGAGAAAGTAATTATGGAAATGTTGCAGAAATTCAGTATGATGCATGGATGTTTTAAGAAACTTATTCGACGAAGGGAGCTGAACTTATGTCTAACAACGCTGATGGTAGATGTAGGTCAAGCTAGTACAATCTAATTAAGCTTATTTTACGTTGCTCAAAAAGCCAGTTGCAGTGCAAGTTAGTTAACGCTAAGCGAGCAAACAAACGAATGGGCTTCCTGCTCTAAAGTGTGCAACAGCACCAATTCAATTCCACTGGCTTCCTCTACTCACTCTCGCCTTTTAAGGAGATCGTTTCTATCAATAGTAGAGCTTTGTAATGAAATTGTCTTTCCTTTACTTGGAGAATCAATAAGTATTTACTTTTCATTAATTCTCCTTACAACGCCGCTAATTTTCCGTGAACTCGTGGGTTCCCACATGCTGCTTTCATGACCTCAGTTCCCAGGTTAAGGTTAGATGGAACACTCTTTCCGCTGCGTTCTGCATTTCTCTGCGAGATGCACACGTCTGTTGTCTAGTGAGGATGTAATATGGAAGTAACACCAACAGTGATATGACGATAACAATTCTCTACTGTTGGAATAATTTTGGAATTACTGGTAAATTTTTCTTCTTTCGATTTTTCCCTACTTTGGACAACTGGAAGCAACTGTTTTAATGGTGCGCCTTGTCTTCTCCTCCCAGAATTTTTTCATTATTTCACTGAGGTTCCTTCTTTCTTCAGACCAGGTGGTCTCGGCTTTTGTACATTGCTCCTGGAACCCCTTGAATTTACCAATTTTATTTTCAAACACTATTACTTCGTCTGGACGGATTCAGACTTTTTTCAAATATTTTCTCCTTTCCTAAACCCAATTTTGTTTTCACCTTTAATTTTTTGATGTAGTTGAAAATTCTTTTTTTTTTTACATACTCTCATACATTATCATAATATATCCATAAAATTTCAGACACCACCTTGTGTGCATTGTGACTGTAATTTCTCTGCATTGCTACATAGATCCTCATTTTTCCCCCTCCAACAAGTACCATCTTTTCCCTTTATTGGCCCTAAGATTTTGCTTAAAATTTTCCTTTCTGTTTTCTCTAATTTCTCAATCTCCATTTTCTTGTTCAAACCCAGTCATTCTGAGCTGAACATTGCTTTGCCATGTCTTGACAACTGTTGCATAATGTATAATCTTTGCTTTGTAGGAGATCGCTTTCTTATTGTATCCGTTTTGCGTTAGACTATATGATAGTTGCATCTCTATAGCTCTTGCATTATTCGCTTCTTTATCCGGCCCATTGATTTTATCCAATCACCCAGATATTTAAATTTGTCAACTCTCTTAATTTTTCAATTCTTGTTATGTATTCTTCTAATTTTTTCAGTATATTGATAAATCATTTGGTAACACCATGTTACTTCTCACCATAATCTACGACCCTTTCTCAGGCCTTATACCACCTTGGAAATAGGGTCTGGAAGCATGTATTTCATGGTTAAATCCTGTACCGACTTGTCTTAGAAACAATTTCACAAAACTTCGCTTTGCGATTTTATAATTATTACGTATTTATTCTTTTTTTGGAATCATCACACGGCAGTACTTCAGAACCCATTCAGGGACTACCACCACAAACACAGAGCAATCATAAATCTAAGTTCATATAATTCTCACCGCTAATCCTTTATGCATTTGTTTTTACTCCTGGCAAATTAGTTAAATCTCAGAATGTGGAGCGTACGGGTGTTCAGCCTAATAGACAATGGTTCAAAAGTCAACTCTCCCATATTCAAGTCAAAATCAGATCCTCGTTTGACATTGTAGGGCGGGAGATTCCAAAGAATCTTTAAAACCGCCAAATATTAGAGTTTACGATTCGTCGCCATTCCATGGATAAGTAACCTAATCCGGTAATCCTACCGATTATGGGGGACCTACAGTTTAACGTGGAATCCGAACCACGGAAGCGTTCTGGCGTACTGCAGATTACGCTCAAATCTGTGCCAGAAGTAAAAGTTGGTTTATAGGTTTTTTAAAATCCCAACCGAGACCGGGATGTGAACGGGTGACCTTTCGACCTCCAGTCAGACGCTGGCTAGTGAGGACGAAAGACGGAAGTCACATTAACAACGATACGACGACACACATGCACAACTGTTGAAATAACTTTGGAATTACTTCTTCATCTGATAATGACAGTAGAATTAGTTGTCCAAACATCCTGTTTGGACAACACTAACAGGTTGAGCAGTCGTAAACAATAGGTCATTGAGCATTTTGCGTGAGAGGTTATCGTTCAGCCAGGAGTCTGTGGGTCCGATTCCTGGTCTGGCCATTCAGATTTCGGTTTTCCAAAATCATTGCAGCCAAATTTCTCCATGATCTTTGTCCCGATCGTCGACAAGCAGTAAAATCTACCAGTAAAACTATTAAGAAAACGATTGTGTAGCAGCATCCCTGTCGCCTGAGACAGCCTCCCATCCCCTCCTGACCTATAGCTACAAATATCCTCCAATACTAATTCACACGACTCTTTTTACAAGTCAATTTTTATCGTATATGCTTCTAATTTTTTCAGTATATTAACACGTCATTTGGTAACAGTATGTCACTTCTCACCATAATCTGCTTCCTTTTCCAATGGCTTACTCCACGCTGGAACTAGTGCCTGTAAGCCATCACGGTAAAACTTTGCACCGGCACGTCTGAGGCATAATTTTGCAACATTCATAAGGATGTTATTATCTTCTGGTCTAGGACTTATTAAGTTTCCTGAACAGATAGTAACCAGAGGAAGCCAGATTAGGATGGTGGGTGTGGAAATGTAGTGCATGCACGTTTTGGAATCGCGCTCGTTGTTGCGTAACTGACAAGTATCCTGGCTTGACATGCAACATCAAAACATCCTGCTTCTGTGGAACATTACTCAGTCGAGTTTGAAGTTTCTTTAGTGTTGTTGCTGTCCCGGAAGAGCAATGACAAACCTACAAATTTTTTTCTCTTCAAGTGCCTATTAAGTGGAAAATGAATCTTTAGACAGTTTTTTACCCTCATTTAAAATTACGTATTTTGCTGTTCTGCCGTTGTTCTTCCGCAACAACGATATGCTTCATGTGGCATGATATGCACTAACAGGATGCCTTCCGAATCCCAAAAAAACTGTGGCCTTGATTTTCCAGTTGACGGTGTAGCTATTAATTTTTTTTTTCCCTCCTTGGCGAATTTTCATGATGTCACTTCGTTTAGTGTCTTTCCATTCTGGTTCAAAATGGTGCAGCAATGTTTTATTTTCCTTCTGAATTTGTTGAAGAAAGTAATTTACACACACGAGCCTGAGAAACACAGCTATTCGAGACTTTTAGTGGACCTCTGTCAAACCCTTCGAAACAACGAAGCACAAACTTTTTGAAACTCAAATGTTTCGATATTTTACAAACACTTGATTCGTCATTTCTTGGCTTGGAGCGTCACAGAGTTTTACTGATTCAAGCTTGACTTACAGAACCATGTTGTTTACACGTTGCACATATATGAATATGTGTGATATGCGGTCTACTGCTGCGTGGAAAATCCTGAATATTGTCAAGCCAATTTCTTCTAGTAATCTTTGTGCCCACCGACTAACTCGTAGAGCAATTGACAGCGTGATCTCTACACACTTTTTCCAACCTTTTGTGGATGTTTCCCACCGTCTTCACAACATAGGAAGAACATTGCTTCTGATGAACATCTAGCACAGCGGCTACCTAGAAGGAATGTTATGGACACATTACAGTTGCCAGCAGGGTGAGCGAAACTTGAATACATTGTGAAACTGTTGGGGTTTTTATTTTTATCCAAGTTGTCTAATATTGATAAAATAATACATTTTTAGTGTAATTGTTCATAAAAGCAATAATTACTGAAAGAATAACTGTTATGGGAAGAAAACAAGAAAAACTCATCCTTTGTAATTCACAAACAATAACTCAGGAATTTGTGTACTTTAATTTTAACAAATCAAATAATCGTTATTGACATTAAAATTTGCGCGTTATTCTCGACTTATCATGAACTAAACAAAAACGTTGATAGACCATGAAATTTGTTTAACTATGGTGCAGAGTGTATAATATTCCAACTTCTTTTGATGCAGAGACCACTTCACACAGATGTTACCGTTGTTCGAAGCACTGGTTTTAATAAAAGATTGGTACTGAATTGAGAAGACTGCATGAGCGCTCCATCAAAGGTGGAGTATCTGTTTGGCCGACAGTCTTCATTGTACACTTGATTGTAGTTAGTACTGCCTTCCGAGAATGAAGAGCAGTTTCGACGACAGCTGGTCGGCCAAAGATGTCCTTCTAGCATCCGTCTGCTTCAGCACCTCCTACTGTTCCTGTAAAATGCACAGTCCTTGAATGTGTTTCAATGCAACCAAACGCCGCTATTCGCAAGCCAGTTTTTTCGGAGTCGTGCACAGGTTTTCGTATTGGTCAATCCTTGGCTGCAGGCTGCCAAGAAATTTTATATTCCTAAGCTTAGGTTTATGTGCTTGATCCGTCATTGGTATTGCACTACATCTTGTTTTGCTACCTCATACGCCCAAAGTCGGCATTCACTTTTAACAGAGGTGAGTCACACATCCCCCTGGCGGACAGGTGGACACGGTCGGTCAGTTGAGAAAATATGAGAAATCAGGGCCAGAACTGATTCAATTCTATACTCTTTTTTTCCACGAGTGATTAGTGAGTGGAATAGGAAGGAGTTATCGAGCGAGAGAACTTAGATTCCGATAGGAGTAGGTATCTATAAACCCCTCCGGCCATCGTGATCTGGGTTGTCCATGGTTTTCCCAGATCTCTGCACTCGAATGCTGGGATGGTTCCTAAAAATAGTCCACGGGCGCCTCCTGCCATATCCTGTATATCCCTACCTATGCACAAATGGTTACACATTAGGATTGGTGTAATGCACCCTCCGCCACGCACTTTTAGCGAATCGCAGAGTTATAATAGTAGTAGTAGACCTGAAGTAAGACTTTTTTCAAAGTAAATGAAATGAAATAGGCTGTTTTATACGCTAAGGAAAGGTTTCTAGTCTCCTGGAGATATTTTAATAATTATTTACGTGTGATTATCATCCGCAACCCAAAGGTAATTTTAATCGTTTCACAGAAAACTTACAAAGTCTGGATTCAAAGTTAGGCCGGCAATTTAGTTTCTCCCATTTATCTAATTGATGTTGTATGTAGATAACTATTGAAGTGTACTCCCTCTTGTTAGAATCAAATTAATTTTTGTTTTCGTAAATTATCAATAAAAATATTATTAAAGAATAAAATTTTTGATATGAGGAATCGGGATGTTGCCTTGCACATTAACAACACCGCTGTACCTAAATTTGACGTTAATATACGTTTATTACAAAACTCTTTTTCATCAAATGTTATTGACAATAGTATGGCACAATTAAATAAACGTCTTGGAATTAAAGAATGGGTTCATGTTACAACAGTTCCCAGGATTTTCTATATATCCATTGATTAAGTTCTGTGGGCAATGAGATTTTCTCTTCGGTCATACTGGGTTGATCAATACGATAATGATTTACGTTGATAATCATATCAGCGGAGTTACCATTTATCAGTAGGCGCCGAGCCTACTACGCGCAGTCGTCCACCGTAATGATTTCATTTTCTGCTTGCCGTCGTCCACTCTGATAACGACGTGAAACACAAGAGCAACCACACACCGCACCGGTGTTAGTCGCCGCACCTCTCTTTCTGCAGGCTGGCCACGGACCCACCATACATCTCACAATTCACTGTACCATCCTTACCACGTCACACAATCGACAAGTTGCGTTCCTTCAAACAGCTAGCTACTCAGCCAAAGTTCACTTTCCGGAACGCAGCCGGGCTGTTACCTACCTTTGTTGTTCGCATCATCCATCTGTGCGAGCTACACGTCCAGCTTTTAGCAAATATATTTCGATGCAGTGTGTCAGTGCAGTACACTATGTTAATGGTAGTTAAAAATAGTTCGTTGATTTAACGTTACGCATATTCAAGAATATTTTCTCGAAAGACCGCTAGAAAGCCACAAAATTTATGGTCCTCATTTGTTGGACGAGTCACAGTGAACACTGTCACATGTCCTCTCTCCACACACACTACATTTAGTTTTGGGATTTAATCCATAGGTCTGGTACACCAACACCTTTCCTCCTACGTTGGCCAAGTGCGGAATAAAAAAAAAAAAAAAAAAAAATCCTTTCACCTTTGCTATGCTAAGTAGCTATTCCACTGTCGATCGCTGGACATCTCGGAGTATGATTTTATAAATAATTAATCTGGATGGGAAAATTATAATCGTGTGGGATGTGCCTGACATATAAAATGACGCTGAGTTTTATTTCGGTCCTAATATATATATTTAAAAAAATTGTATGAGTTTTCGAAGTCATTGCAATTATGATTTCTCATTACAGGGTTAGTGGACATTTTGTTTCATGAAGAGGACTCCGTGTTGTCTCCATACGAGGATATCATGACCAGTGTCCGAGCTTTCGAAATAGTAGTCGATCGTAAACCTCCGAGCCAGCTGAGTCCACCGCGCAACATGCGACCCAGCTAATGACGCGAACAATACTGCTGCCAGCCCAAATCCGATTAATCGACTACGTTCAGGTCAACGCAGCCAGCAGTGATCTGTTCCCTACTGCATTCTGACCTGCAGCTTTATGTATCGGTCGGCCTGTTGCAACGTGCAGGCCGCAATTTACCAGTGCTTCGTGCTAGACACGCGCCGACGGATTGCGATTGCTTACCTTGAAACGTGACTGTGTTATATTTTATGTTTACCAAAATATAGTGATTGTGTGAAACGAAAAATGAAGTTGAGCACAAAACTAATATAAAAACTTCCTGACGGAAATGTTGTAGTAAAATTCCGAACTATAACTGAATGGAATTGCTGTAGTTAATACTACCATTTGCCCGTTACTGCCTGCACACTTAGCCGGTAGTTTTGCTGTTGCGCTGTAAAATACCACATTTCAACCACGGCGACAACGAGTGATTTCAGGAAAGTATGGAAAACCAAAATATTGATGGCCAAGTGGGGATTCGAACACACGTCCTACCGAATGCCAATACCAAATTATCCCGCACACCCACCCGGTCCAGTAAAAGTCGGTTTATGCACTAAATACCCGATACTTACCGAAATCACCGATAAATAAAGCTAGGATGTTATGTAATTCTTTGATAATGTTTTTTTATCGAATTTTAATTTTCTACTTCGTCCCAAGTAAAGATAGCACGATAGTATAAATATTACATTTCAACATTCAAAATGTGTAAACCTGTGAATACCTGCTAAGTACATTTTTTGCGCCAGACTATATGTAAAAAGAGACAGAGTGGGTAATATTAAAGATTTTAACGTTAGATGTCTTTCGGGTGAGGCATGAAAGAAGATTAAAAATTTTCTTAAATAGAAATACAAACGTAAAAGAAGATGGACTGCAAGAGTTGTGTTATGCGAGTTACAAAGACTTTTTGCTGTATTCTTAGAAATTATATGAGAAGGAAGACACACGTGGATACAACCGCTTGTATTTTTAGAGTTACTAAAAGATATCTTTCTCCTCGATGTCTGCCGTATTTCTTTGTCACAGTAATCTTCTTATTCGAGCTCTTGGATGCCTCTCCAGCACCGCTTTTGTCCATCTTTTACATGGCCGCGCCACTACAAAACGTATCGACATCACGCCGCAAAAGCTAGTTGAAGCAGACTCAGCAAGAGACCGAATTTACGACACTATATACCTCCGTTCTGATCTAGGCATTATTCGATCGATGATTCACCGATCGAAAGCTAGACATTATGCTTGCAAAAATTTGGTGAATCAATGGAATTTGTATAATATTTCAACTGTTACCAAATGAAGACAAATTTTTCCTTAAAAAAATATATAAAAATTGAAAATCTTTCTTTCTTAGTCTGTTTTAAGCATTACTTCATTCTTACATTCATATTTATCTTCACCCTAAGAAAAAACAGATT
Source organism: Vandiemenella viatica (assembly GCA_031002005.1). Lineage (NCBI taxonomy): Eukaryota > Metazoa > Arthropoda > Insecta > Orthoptera > Morabidae > Vandiemenella > Vandiemenella viatica. Next base: position 57,898,164 of record JARYHS010013631.1, on the reverse strand, counting down.
GATTTATTGATATAATATCAGAAGAGTACTGAAAAACTATTTTTTTTAGGAAAAAAATCGTCAATGCCGACAATCATGCACAACACCTGGACAATAAAATATGTATCAAACATGCGACATAAGTACTTGTCAATTGCACAGATGGATGAAATTTTAGATAATTTCTGTAGCTTATGCCTTAATTGGAAGCATGAAAATAGATTGAAAATACCTGAATTTTTACAGAAAAATAACTAAAGTAAAAAAAAAAATTCTACTTCATCACTCATTTTGCTCTATGAAAGAATGTGAGGTTTCCGATATGAAAACTATTGGTACGCTGTTCCACATTCTTACCCCCTAAAGGATCGAAAAATTGCAAAATGTTATTTTCTATCATATATTCAATCGATTATCGTCTCTCTTCGGTAGAGTGAATCCCTTTAATGTCCTCTGAGAGCACTTTGTGAAGAACGAGAGCAAAGAGATTGGTTTCTCGGTATGATGGATGGCGCCTCGGTGATTAAATACGGTCTGGTCTCTGAGGTATTGGGGTGAAGCCAGTTAGACCAAGAGGCGTGTTTTGTCAGAAGCTAACAATCCGAGGCAGCCTGCAGCAGTGCGACCGCCTCTTCAGCTAATTACAGAGAGACGAGACGGAGGCAGTTTGGAGATGAAGAAGACAGATCTGACGAACGTAACGACGCCAGCTACCATTGGCTGAGGATAGTGTTTCGCCTTCAGAAAAGACCTAATTATAACTGAAACTCCTGCCCCCCGGGGTAAAGCCTCTTATATCTTCCGGTTTCAAAGAAAATAGGGGCAATATCAGGTGGTTCTCTGCAATTGATGAGCTTGTATTTCCAACGTCTCCGCTTAAATGTGGCCCTAATGAGATGGTAACTTGATTTCTCTGTTTATTGCGATCGTGTTTAACCCATTGGCCACTTTGAGCCTTACGTGCGTCTATTCATTTGATAATGGCGTCATTGTAATGTGTATTTTAAGAACAGGAGGTAAGGAATTCTGTCATTGCCTTGATCGTATTTTTAGTCGTTTCCAACCACACATTTCTTCTCTAAATTCTATTCACTCAGGACAGTTTGTGTATAGATTTCTGGTTTCTAGGCAGATTCTTACTTAAAACGTTTGGCTGCGCGAATTTCACCGAGTTGTTGGAGGTGCTTTCATTGTTCAAACCGATCAACAGAATCATAGATGCCAAATTAAGAGATCTACTGCAAGTTCATCTCAATGTTTTTTGATATATACCTGTTGACAATAACAACCAAGCCTGGTGCAGTTTTCTACTGACAAAGTAGTGTATATATGCACTAAGGTTAAACCCCCGAAAACATGCTCCCCTGTCGCGTTCACAATGTAGAATTAAAGTTGTGTTTCTCTTTAGTATCTGCTTCGAAGGAGAACCCCCAAGATTTGTCCCAGAGCAAAGGTCACCATAAAATTTATGGCGAGGAAACTTAGTATCAATCAAACTAATGTCCAATCCATCCTACTATGGAGGCTTCAATACTGTTGACACCTGTTTTGTTGAGGACTGCATTGTTGGGATCATAGTCCTTCCACTTTAACAGTCGTGATGGATTTTAAATAAGCAAGGTAAGTCACTCTGTCATGGGTTTTATAAATATGGCAGGATCGATGATCGAACCCACGTCATTCCGGTTGAACTCGGTTCGATCTTTTCAGGTTCCTTTGGAAATCTAGGGTAGTCATCTTTAAAACATTAAGACTTGACCACATTATTACTTCCTTTTTTTTGACGGAGTTAGGAGCAAGTATTTCATGTACAGCCAGACTGCAATAACTACCAAGCAGTGCACAGTTTTCTACTGACAAAGTTGTTAGTGTCGTACTATATTTATATAGGCGCAAAGGTTAAATCCCCGAAAACATACGCCCCTATAACGTTAACACTGTATAATTAAAGTTATGTTTCTCTTTTGTATCTGTTGGACTGTCGTACCACGAGTTTATACATAAGTAAGTGGCTGGTGCGAACATTTCGCGAATGATAATGAGTAGTGAAGTTAGTGATTTGAAGAAGAATGAAAGAAGAACCAGTTATTTTTTAACAGTTGTTTTTCAACTGTAATTGGTGCGCGGAAAAACACTTACAATGTCTTACGGAACAATAAGAAAACACTTTTGGACAAGTTATATATGCGTATGACTTCGCAGTTTACAACACAAAACAAATGTATTTCACATTACAATTTACGTGTATATAATGTTACGAAATATTTACATGAAAAATTTAAATTACAAAATATTTGTATTACAAAACTTCTTTCCGTACAGTATTCGAATTGAAGATATGATCATCAAAAAACTTTTCATGAAATGTTTCCCAAACAAACACAAAAATATCCTAAAAGTCCCTTACTCTAGAAAACCACACAGTTTATCCGTATCTCTGTAATATGTAGCGCTGCTATCTAGTGGTAATGCGATCACTCATTATCGACGCCAGCGAAGCCTAGCAGCTAGACTCTGAACTATCGCATACCCGTGACTTTTATTGTTCATGATTTTGTCATTTACGGGTTGATTTTTTTTTAATCCTCAGTTGATTGATCACATTACCAAACCGGAGAACATAATCTTTAAGATAATACCTCATTTATCGATTTTAGGTAAATATGACGGGAGAAGGATGACTCGCCACAAAAAAAAAGATATGTAACCGGCAGGTCCTAAGCTTCTTTTTTATTTTATTTTTTTAGCCTCACAGCCGGCCTTTGATTTAAGCAAAACTTTTTTTAATAAGTTTTTGTTAAATATTCCGATCGATCCTGTTTCTTATGAAAGTTAACTGTTGCTTCATATTACAGTATGGATTAATCTGATCATATTCTGTTAAAAAGTTTTACGTTGCTTTACGGCAATTGGGCACTTGATTAATATTGGAAAAGTAGTCAGTATTGTTGCTGTACATCTCCTATAACAGAAAAATTATGTATATATATTTCTGAAAAAAAACCGGAATGATGGAAATTTTTTGAATTTGTATAGGCTGATTTAAATTTGGCGCCAAAACTACCCCTGCTGTCATGTCGTCTCTTGTGACGTCACATTCCTGGTCGTGCGTCTGTAGGCAAAGTGGTGATTTGATTATTTTATTGATAAAATTAGTTCTACCGTTTCCAAGTGGTGTACAGTGCCTCAATATGTAAACACATCATGTAAAAAGGAAATAAATTTTTTATTTACGTTCCACACAAGGAAGGTATGCGGATATAAATAGCTAAAACTTGCTCGACGTGACCAAGCATATTTGTCTACAAAGTCTTCAATATACTTTTGTGAAGACTACTTGATGTAAGTTTTTACTCAATATTTTATTATGTTGAATAAGCTACGTACCTCATGTTTTGTTCTCTCTTAAATTTGTATCGATAAATGAATTATCACTCTAGAGGTTGAGTATCATGTGCTCCGATAAACACAACGTCTTTATAACCCGGTTAAATTATTTAGACATCATCTATATGCTCTGATGCATTATTTAAATGAATACGAGAACATAGCGCATCTAGAAAATTATTAACAGTTTTCAAAATTTGTTCGTAATTTTCGTAACGTCGCCATAGTTAAGATTTCGCTGTTCGTAATTAAAATGTCTGCGATTTATTTATTATTTTCTAACAGCTTATGGAATACAAATACAGTTACATTATATTAGTTTTAGTTATCCTTTATCATCACAATTAATATGTCATCACATCCGAATATTGGTATATGGTCGCAAAGAATTCTTGTGCACTGCAGTTAAGCTATATTTTTAACTTAATTACTGCCTCTACTAACATTGATCCTTCAAAACAATATTTCACTTATAAGAATAATTCTTTCTAGGGTATATAAGATTCTGAAATCTATCCTCTAAACTGAGTCTAAAGCTTAACATTCAAATACAACACCGAGAAAGACTTCATTCATATATAACTTTTCTTAAATATACGGCAATATGTGCACTTTTCAGGATTTTTGTACGTATAATTTGAAGTAAATTTTGACATTTCGGAATTGTGATATGCAAAAATCAGTTTTATGCGAAAAACTTTCCCAGCATCGTCACATCAATTTTGGGGAAATTAGAAATGTTTCATTTGGCAAATCCAGCTTTTATTGAAAATATTATTTGTTTTATGGTTTGATAATCAGAACTAAGCAACAAATTGACTTATACGAGAAGATAACGTTAATTATACGACGCATAGATTGGCGACAGATGCTTAACACACGGAGCAAAACTGATGAGTGCTGGGATGTGACGTCATGCACTCTGATTGCCGTTTCGTGTCACGTGACTTTTATGCATTTTTATTTTATCAAAAATAATATGTTTTTAACTCTCGCCTAGTAAATAAAGATGATTTTCGGTATCCTTACAACTTACTCTTTCTGTTTCAATTAAAGTTTCATAGTTTTCTTTTTAGTATCAAGTACTCCTTTGCTAAGTAATCTCTTTGACCATTAGCTCTTATCTAAAAAATTTCTTTGAGCTATATTTTGCACAAGCAACTAAATTCGCACAGACGAATGCGAAATAAAACAATAGCTATCATTATTTAAAATTTCAGTTGAAAATTTGCTTAGAAACTTCTCAACATGGAAAACTCGACAAAAACTTTGTAATTAACTCCCGTCAGCCGCACAGCTTTATTAAAGAGTTCAACCGGAAATAATGTCGGAATGAACAAGTTTCTTTGTTCAGACATTACTCATTATTCCAGTGAACAAGAGAGAGCGAAAGACAGGGGATTCAATCTCACTGTAATAAAATTTGAACAAATATTTGAACTGCCCAAGCAATAAGTCTTTTAGCACTCTGCAAGCAATTTAACTTCACGCATATGAACATATGTCTCCAAACTGATGTTTGAAGTAGTTCCGATTAGCTATCGGTGGTAGTAGTACTAAATACACCGATACGTTAACAGTGCCAATAATAAGCTAAATTAATTTTTTCTTCTTATCGAAATAAAAGTTTGGTAGTTTCGGAAGGGTAAGTCGAATATTTCTGAATACTTCTTTTAGTGGTCTAAGGATTACGAGATGAATGTAAAAGACTGGAAGTGTAAGTTTCAATTCCTCGTTATTTTCTTAACATGTCATTAACATTAAGAACAATTTTGCGACTTTTTAGAGAGCTTCAAATTGCAGTGCGTTCTATTTGTGTCCAAGCGCGATCTAACATCTTAACTTTAAGGAGAATAGGGTTCTGATACTTAATAGAGAATCTGAAACACCTGTCATTTCTGACGTACTTAATAAAGACAGAAAAATACGGAGCTGAAGGTAACGGTAAGATTATATAAAAAAAAAAATTGCAATGATACCCTTTCCATTTGAACCACAATGCTATTAAGTGCCTTTAGTGATAACACTTTCAGAATTGGTGGCGTAGATGATATATTCATTCGAAACATACAGGGTGATTCAGGAGCAATGCTAAATGTTGACGGAGGTGGTAGTTATGGACATTATGGAGTAAAAAATTTCACATAAACATATTTCTGATTTCCCTTCATTTTGGAGATATAGGTGCTGGAATCTTATTCTTAAAATAAATCTCATAAAATGATCAAGATCACAGAAATAACTTACTTAAGTAGTTTATTCATGAAAAAATACACAGATATTTCACAAAAGTTTAAATTGAAGTTTCGAAAATTCCACCATCGACGAATAAAGGGATTCATAATGAGGATAACAGTTCACAAGAAAAATAAGAGAGATTAGATATAAAAGGGAAAATACAGGAACTTCATAAGTAAAACAAATAAAACTTAAATGTAAAAACTAATAAGAAATATATGTAACTGAAATGTACCTGATATTTTTTATATAAATTCTAAAATGCGGAAAATTTTATACATGTTTCTGAGGGTCTTGGTCGGGATTGTGGTCACTAGACGTTCATGTTTGAGTTTTCATAGTTTTCCGCAGTCGGTTTGACCTGAGTTTCGGATGATTTGTCAGACTGCAGTGATTAATAAGGCTTCACATTATTCTTAGTAATAGCTCCATCACACTGGTCCGGAAAGGTACAACGGTTTCTGGTTTAAATCGCGAGCCCCTCATACCGGCCGCTCTGATTGTGGTTTTTAAGCGGTTTCCCTCATTCAGCTAAGTGAATGCCAAGATGGTTCCAAATTTCAACCCATAAACTACACATTTCTCAAATAAAAAATGTCTAATCATACAGAATACTGGTTGCACGTTGGTTCAAAACCGCTCCCCCAATTATAAAAGGATCATCAATCCGTTAACTCTCATTCGTGACTGAAACTGGCTGGGAAATAAGCTATAAGGAACATCTCCCTGCTGAATTTTATCACGCGTTTATGTTTGTAAAGCGGGAGAGGTTGGAGAGCGACAGTGTTTGAAGACCATGTAGCAGTATTGAGGTAGGTACCTTTCAAGGCCTTCCACTGATTTTGTCTTCTCGATGCCAATGTAGCAACACTTCGGTACTCTCAAAGATATCTTCACCATATTTGATAAAACTTTTTATGTATAATACTGTCAGAGTTAAATATAGCAATAGATAAACGAAAATAGCGCGTGACATTACAGGACGGAGCTCCTTATATGGTATTCTGCGGAACTAGTATCTAAGTATCAAATTTGGCGCGTAATTTGCGTCGGTCATGGCCACCCACCCTAATCCTACAATCCCACTGGATAAAGCCGGACTGCAGTTCTACGTTTAATCCTAATCATGGAGCGTGGTCGTAAGCGAACTTCAGATGACCAAAGCAATGCTTTGTCGGAAGAGAATTCAGTTTCAGGGAATCTAGCCAGATACCGGGTAATGTAGCAACCACCAGGCCACACTGGGCCACTGTTCTGACACACTTAAGCTGTGTGTTGGACATATAAAATTCAGCACTTTCAGTGATGTTGTTGATCTATGCTACGGTGTTTGTCACATGTGCCACACACAATCATAGTTAACGTTCTGTAGATGTCCTCGTGATGAAGGATGATCTAACCTTAGGAGGAAATTGAGTGGTCTTATGTCTACAAACGGCATAAACTTTCGGGAAATGTCTTTTATGTCACGCTGTGTGCATGACATGATAGATTTTGAGCTGAAACGAAACCGACAATTATGCACCTCGGCCTTTATCAACTGTTGCACACCACCGAAGAGACAAAAATAGAATGCTTCGTTTGATTTTAATTACTAATAATACTGTCTTTTCCCACAAACAGGGTGTCAAAAACGTCCAAATATTTTTCAGCTTTGTAAATTCAATATTGTTTTTCGAACGACAGAGAAATGTTCAGAAAATTATTGAATTTTCCGTCTGAGTAACAGATTTGCAAGTGAAGTTCAGCTTATAATTTTCACAACGATCAAGTTTGTATGATTTGGTACCTTCCTATGATTCCGGAGGTTATATGCTTAAGAAAATGTACTTGTTTGAAGGATAATAATTGCTAAAATGTTTAGCTTATCAATCATATAGTTGCCAGAATGAAACGCCTACATGATTCGCGGAACTGCGAGAAATTTCCACAACCCTTTACCAGTTCACTGCCCTACATGATTACTTTTTTTCTGAAGCTCTACGTTTTGTCGACGTCGAGGTTATTAGAGGCGATAAGGACAGGGGACTAGAAACACGAAGGAAATAAGCCATGGCTTTTTGAAGCAAGCATCCCGGCATTCGCTTGGAGTGATTTGGGAAAACCTTGGAAATAGATAATTACGGGAAACCATTTGAAAATCTTAGTAGGGCTGGATAGTTTCTCCGACTCCTAGATTTGCCAATGATGTGGAAGGTGTTCATTACCATAGGCTGCATGTAATTCGGGAGTATGAACCACCGTTGGAAGAGAGATGAGGGACGATTTTGAATACTGTTAGCTGTTTGCTGTTTTTGCACTTCCGAGGATAATTTTGAACATTGTACTACAGCAAAACAGTGATTTCTATTTACGTAATCTTTGGTGTGTCTGTGCATACAGCTGCTGTACCATGAACATACTGAACTGAATTGAGACAGGCTCTGAAACGTGTATACTTGATTTTCGTGAGTTTTGACCCTCCTATTAGCTGTATTTTTCTGCTTGGAAAAACTGTATCTACAATTCTTGCATTGTGAAACATAAGAACGTCGTAAGCGATCGTAAGAAAATGCCTGAAATACATGATAAAGTTTGCTTTGATAAAGGAGAAGGATGTCATGCACCTCTAGTATTATGAACCATCAACCATACTTCTAGGTTTAGAACAATTTGTTAAGACTGTTATGACATAATATTTCCATTTACTCTTAGAAAAATATCTTTTGTGATGTAATCTTCGTGGGTGTGTAGCCAGATGGAATCGTGAGAACAGAACGTTTCGACGGCTAACCCTCCTGTCTTCATCAGGTGTTGCATAGCTTCCATCTATAAAAATTACAATAAAAAAATTAATCGTAATGTAATTATAATCGCGTTTGAATCTCTTGCGATTTATTTTAACCAACAAGTTTTTGCTGGAATTCCACCCAGAATTTAATATACACTGCTGTTATTCAGTGAAAGTCATATACGTTTACGTCATTAATGTCTTCTTTTTTTTTCAGGTAAGAAGGAGCCAAATGCTTAGGCAGTGAAGTGCAAGCGTCCTGGTAAGTCAAAGAAAATTTTGCCAAAAGTAATTTGTAAAAATAATGTCGAATTAGCAGATATTGAAATTATAAGCTCGTGTAACGAAGCTAGAATGACATTTTCGATGGTACATCGTTTGAAATCAAATTAATTAGTTCCTTATTCTTTACAATCACCTTTTACACTTTTCGCAGGGGTTCAAGAATCGAAGTGCTATTTCAGAGAAAATTCAATATGTTGGAGAGGGAAATCAATACAATGGAGATGAATGGAAAGAGTTCAAAGACATATTATATAGAGCGGAAATGATTTTAATACGGATCAACAAATACAGAGAAAAATGAAACTTTCGTAGTATACTAGGCAGCTCTTGAAGCATAACATGTTAGTTAGAAGATAACTCAATAAAGTAAGGAAACAGCAACGCTTTAGTGAATAATTGAAACACTTGAGAAAGTATTTTAAATTAATAAAAAATATGGATTGAGGGAGAACACCTAATAATGGAACTATAAATATGTTTGTTTTAGAAAACGGAGAGAAGTGAAAATAATTAGACATTTATGGACAAGGATGGGAAAAAACTTACGAAGGATGCCAAAAAATCCAAAATATTAAGCAGCACGTCTGTTGAGACCTTTGGCAATTGCCATAAAGAGATTGGGATCGGAAAAATCAAATCAGCAGCGTTTCAACAAAATTAGAAATGAGCAGAGTAGAAATTCGAAATAGTTCCGGAGGGTGTTGGAGAGAACGGGTACGATAGGAAACATAAACGGGCTAGTACAGATATTACATATTTCATGAAGATAGTATTAGTTTGGTTCCTTGATGGTTAAGTTGATGGAGAGCTAAATATCCAATCACATATGGGATGTCCATGAGGAATAAAAGTGGAAGACTTTTGTAACTCAGCAAAAAGGGTTTACGAGCGGTTACTCATGTAAATCTTAAGAGGGCTATGTGAAACACACGTCAGACCTTAGATGAAATGGACGAACCAGACCTAATCGATATGATAGCACTGTACCTTTTCAAGAAAGTTGAAGGTTATAGTATGGTGGTAAATAAACTTGAAATCATTGAGAATAAACAGAAAGTGATTTGTTGTGGGAAGGAATTCTCTTCTTTAGCGTCTTTCGCAGCCTCTGACAAATATTCACACCGGTTATAACTCCTCGTGTAGCAGTAGTTCTCTCTGAGGTTATAAAAGGTGAACGTAATCCAGTAGTACAGATTCCTCATTCAATTATATACAACAGACTGACAAAACGATTTTACTATCTGATTATGCAGAGCGACTGATTTTTTCGGTTTTTTTTTTTTTGTTAAATACTTTCCGATTGATTTTACTGCAGCGAAAATACATTTTAAAACTGACTTATGCACAAAATTAAGCGTTTTTCGTAAATTTATTAATGTTTCTCGACAAACAAACCGTTAATATTATATAGGCTATATTACATAAAACTCCGTCGCCATCTTCATGTTTAGTCGCAAGACTTGAAGTTTGCCTAGAGCGCGTTGTTTAAAACCTGTTATGGCAACGACAGACGTTGTTACGTTGCCTAGCAGCATCTCAGACTTCATTAGACGCCCGCTGATCACAAAACACAGCGTTGCTGACGAGCAGCCTCAACAACAGTTATCCATTAATTGCTTAATTGAAAACCACAATCCCGGTTTAAGCAACGTGCTCTAGGCAAAATTCAAGTTTATGGCTGCACCTGAAGATGGCGAAGGAGTTTTATGTGGCCGAAATATTGTGCATAATAATAAGTACCTGGGTGACCGATCTTCACTCGGCATCTCTCGAATTCTGTTAAATATGCAAGATTCTGAGTGAAGTTTGGTTAAAGTTAAGGTTTTTTTTATTTTTTAAAATCTTCATAGGCACTTTTAAGTACACAGTTCCCTGCAAAGAGAAGCTTAGCTGGCATCAGTAGTCTTATTGGTACCTGAATCCTACGAGATGAGCTGTTTCCGAGATACCAAATCCAAGAATTGATATATTTATTATTATTTTTTAATTATCTTAGACGAGTACATCATCAATGTTAAATTAATTCACTCCGATAAATCTATGCTCTTACCTCGCATTAACGTCACACCACAAACCCTGCCTTTCTTAATGATAAGAAAACAATTTGAACATTAATAAAGCACAAGATCATAATCTTCAAAAGGCGGGATTATATTTATCAGATCCTGTTTTTTCGTATGGATAGACGTGTGTGTTTTTTTCATGAGTTTGAGGATTCTTTAATATTTATTTTTGTGTTAGATACACGATCACATTAAACCTGCTAATATTGTCTTCTTAGAAGTTATGTAAAAAAATGACTTCTGAAAGAGCCAATATTTTTTTTATATTTTTGCTTTTGAAATGTTAACGACTTTTTACAGTGAAATTTATATTTATTACTACTCTTCAAAACAAAATACCAGTCATCAATAAATATTTGTATTTACTTATTACCTCATTATTATATTACCATTCGGTGATTGATCATGATATTGTGTGAAATATTCGCATGGGTCAGTTAGTATACATTAATTGTTCGTTTAAAGATATGAGTTCCTTGTTGAATCCAAAGAGAACCTAACGATTAGTAGAATTATAGTACCTAAAAAGACTTCGAGATGGTGTTAGAGGCCTATCCGAGATTCCAAAATCAAAAATTGTTCGTTTTTTTGTAAATTCGCGTTTTTTACAGGGAAGACACGTATTTAGATAAACTTAAAAATAATAACGTTAGCTAAATATGAAGTTTCATCCAAATCGTTAAGGTCGTTTTCGAGATCTAAAATATATATATACAATAATTGCTCACTTAAAGATATAAGATATTAATTACTTGGTTTGTTTCCCAAGAAACATTCAAAAATAAACAACGCCGAGAAAAACTGCTTTGATTTATGATTCATACATAGTTTTCAGTGAAATAGGTTGTTCGGAAATGTTTTTTTGCAAGTACAATAGGTGTACAGGATGCAAAATGTGAGGAAAAAATAGTTAATTTGGATAATATACTTCCTACCACGCCTACAGTAGCTCCTTCTGCATTTATTCATAAGTTGACTAAGCAATTATCGAGATACTATTCGACAAGAATAGATCCGTGAAAATGTATGATTCAAATAACGCCTTACATACAAAATATATGGATAAATATGTATAAATTATTACTAAAATTGTTAAAACCATTTTATTATCCCATAGAACCTTAACGCTGTTAACAATATCTTTCTCTTTTTTTGTTTTTGTCAGTCATAAAACAGATAAAATTTTAATATATATATTTAAAAAAAAAACGAAGCCATATTTTGCAAATATACACAGCTGTCACTCTCCTCCATCACTTTCAGGTTGTTGCTTTTCCCTTCCCTAGCGCAGAGCCCGAGTCCCGCCCGCGGCTCTGGCCTGGACAGTGAGCGATCACTTCGGCCAGCTGACCTCTTGATCACCGGGCCGAGACTCGGGCCTAATTGCCTGCCGATGGCAATTTGTCCGGGGCGAGCCCTGATTAGCCCTCGTCCTCCAGCTGGAAGGCTTCTTTCAGCCCACGCTGCCAAAGAGACCACTGTGTGGGTCCGCCAACTCCACGCTGCCTACACACGGAACGAAAAATCTTCTGTGCGGACAACACAGCTGGTCAGCAAAGTAACATTCCGAAATTTGAGGATTTCGCGCATCATCGTCAAAAGTGATTACATTTGTCTTGTGCCGCCTGAAAACATGGAGGGCAACCGATTTTTCTGTTTTACACAATGGTGATACCGAAGTCATTAGAAAAGAGCTAGTGAAAGGAATCCGGTCATGACCATTCTGGAGTATTCCTTAACTGATTTATTGAAACTATGGAAAACTGAAATCGGGATGACCGGACACGGAATTCGAACCCGTCTCCTCAAGAATGTTAATTAAGAGCGTTATCACTAAGGCATAAAGCTCGGTGCAGCGAAACATGGGATGCTCTTCTACCTACAAGAATTTATTCATCTCACCTTTGTAAATAAGCAAATATCAACATGTAAATTTTAACGATCGTCACATTTAAATCTTTTTAATGACTGCCTTTCATTAACAATTCTAATCTCTGTATTTGGTGTTTTTGTGCAGTTACTTCAACAATAATTTTCCTTTAGCTGGTATCACAGTTATACATTTTCTTTTACCACTATAAGTGCAAATAAAATCAAATGCAACAATTTACTTGAAATTTACACTTTCTTTTAACAATATAAGTGCAAATAAAATCAATGCAGTTATTTATTTGAAGTTTGCTGATCAGTTAAGCAGCGTTGTAGTGACGGTCAGTATAACTAACACTTAGGGGATTATCGGACTCACCGAAAGTTGTTAGAGTTCATGTCCAATTTCCAGGCGTTAAGCATTTTATTAATGTGGATAGTTCAGGGACTCAGATTCATCAAAAGACGTTCAGCTTATTTCGTACTAATGAACCAGATTGTGTTCTGATGTCCTAAGTTAAATCCTCGCAGTTTTCCGCAGTGTTTATTGATTGAGGTAATGTTGATTCTTTGTATTCGAATAGCGACTGAAATTACTGTAATTCACTCCGGTGTCGCTTTGAGGCGTCGGCCTTTATAGCCCTTTGCCAACCCTTTGATTTTCAAGTGTACAACACACTACGCGTAACAACACTTATCAAAATCGCTTAGACATTATAACCCGGCTATATTCTTTCCAACCTTACCAGGAAAGCCAGGTTATAAACTGCCGATGATGCCTTTTATTTGTTTCGGCAGTTGTGCATATTAATGTAATGAATTTAGGTGAACATAATATTTAATAAAACAAGAAAAACCACACATATATGGTACACCAATAACATGAAACGTTTATTCAAAACCAGATAGCCAAAACAACAAAACCTCTCGCAAGCTTAACACAGTCCGTGCTCTCTTTTGTCTCACAGCGATTCACTAGTTATATTGTTCTTTGGCAGCGCCCGCTGACCAAAGATTATTGTCACTTACAGTCAATACTTAGAAGCAGGTATTAGCGTATATGCTACAACACCCAGCAGCACTTTCACACAGGAAGGGAAACATCTGGCCATCCTACCTCTGACAGACACTGACGAGCCTATTACGCTTCCTGTGGTAGGAGGCTCCAACAAATGTTCACGTTGTTGACCAAACTTAATGGAGCAGCAGAAACAAACTAGACATTTGAATTGTGAGTCTTGTTTGGAGCAATTATGGTTTTTTTCTGTAATATCCTAAACGGTAATTTCACATGTGGTAAGTCAGGCGGCAATCCCTTGGCACAAAAACCAATGCCTGGACATTTCTAGGTCGGGTAACGGACCCTGCTCCACACCTCTCCAATACCACTTGCACTGCTAATATTATCGTTCACGATTCATCAAATTTATTGTATTCCCATCAGGGTGCAATGAACTCTGAATTAAAAAGCATTTTCATTACGCTATTATTAATATACGGCAAAGTAACAATACAAATAGTTTCTGCTTGTTTTTTCACTGTTTACAAAGTACGTAGGATACAAAAAAAATTGCATTTTGTATTTAAATACAGAATATGATTATTATTAGAGACAAATTTCGAGTTCCCAAACAATAGTTTTTTTTAGATATACCTGCTAAAAAAATGATGTAAAACTGACAACTTTGATGGCCATTCACGTCATTATTTCCCAGCGCAAATTTTCTTTTTTATAAAAATATCTTATTCTTCTATTTGGCTAGCATTAAACATCTATAGCCTACACGCTAGATTATAACTTTTTTATAGGCCCTCTTTACATCATTCTAACCACACCCTTCACTCCCTACAATTTAATTTTACAGGGACTTAAATGCGATATTTAATTTTTGGCCAACGACACATGTAATGAGTAAAAATTTAAAGTCCGTGGTTAAGAAGCTGTAACAAATTGACACATTACTGTGACAGCAACAGGACTCAATCCATTTTGGGGACAGACCACTCAAAAAAACAATCGACACCACTGGAGTGTAGTCGTTAAAAGGATACTTTTTGTTTTGATGTTGCGTCTTGTTGACGTCGAAGTGATCAAGGAACGTCTAAGTTGTAAGTCAAAGTCGTTTATACTTCATACAGTTGTAATTCTGTTTGTGTAAAATTTAATTTTCGGGCGTGGCTTGCGCAGACCATACCGTCATTAGTCTAAGTGACGGAAAACTTCCTAAAAACTTAACAGATTGAAAAGTTAACAAAACGGAGTTACTGAAAGATGCTAGTGTGAGATTTTTTTTCAGAAATCAAAAAGCGAAACCTACTAAAAGGTGCTCAAAAAGTGCAGATCGTGGATGACTGGAACCACAAGTCTAATATGGTAATAGTACTAACAACATAAAAAGACTGATGATATGCAGTGAGTAGATGAGAAGGAATGAAATATAGAAATTACGAACGTGTGACGTTAAGACGTTCCATATATATATATATATATATATATATATATATATATATATACTTTAACGCCTGTCAAAGTGACGTAGAATACTATCCCAGTGAAATAAGAAAAGAGAAACAGTGTGTTGATCCATGTTGTCGGCTTGACGAGACAACAGCGAGGACGGCGGTGGCAGCCACCAAGATCATCCGTCAAGTCTATATAGCGCCGAGAGGAGCGACCGAAATAACAGCTCAGGAAGCAGGAACTGTTGTTATATTGTTAGTTTAAACGCCCGCCAGAAATGACGAGTATCACCTATGATGGTGGTAGGAATTTGTCTGTACAAGTTTATAAGGAAAAACTAATAAGAATTAATTATTATCTTTTTTATAGATGAATTTTGTAATATTATGAAAAAGTTTTTAAGTAAAGTATAATTACAAAAACGAATAAGTCATTTCTTTGATTGAGATATTTCGTGTAAACTTTCTGAGTTTTAATAAACTTTACTGTTTTTTATATTCTGCAAAAAATTCTCGGATTATATTATCATTTAGTTCCAGAAAATGCTACTCAGAATACGGCTCAAAACATCGGATGGTCTTCTCCCTATACAAATTACTGCATTTATGCGTGGTAAATACACAAGACGCAACATGTAAATTTAATCGAACGTCACATTGTAATTTATGATATCTCTGCCTCACATCACAGTATGTATCCATATTACACAATAGACAATTTAATTTTGGCAGGCATCTTAGTTGCACTTTCTTTTAAAAATTTAAGCCCACATATAGTCAAATGTAGTTATTCATTTGATATTTCCTGGATAGCCAAGCAACGTTGAGTTGGTAGCCAATGTAACTAAAAATTTGGGCATTTATCGAAACTCGCCGAAGGTTTCTGAGCTATTAATGTGAGTGCAGTCCCCAGGTATAACGCATTTTATTAAACTGGATACTTCCGAGGAACTTAAATTTATGTACCATCTTCAGCTGTTTCTGCTAAAGACCTCGCTGTTGAGAGACGTAAAGCAGTTAAAAAAATCTATTGAACCCATTGTTCTGCATATCCGCCATCTCACGTTTATCCTGAATGAATAATGGACGATTTTCCTTTGCTGTCTTTCTCCAGCTATTAATCTGAACATGTATGCCTAGCTCTATTTTGGAATTTCTCATGCATCCATAAGATTGTTAATGGCACGACTTAGTCTTTATTCGATCCCATTAGTCAATACCTAGTACAATGAAGAGAACTCTTTTTTTTTTTTTTTTTTTTTTTTTTTTTTTTTTTTTTTTTTTTACAGTTTAACGTCCCTTTTTAACAACGTGGTCTTTAGAGACGGGAAAGGATGGGGGCAAGGAATGGGAAGGAATTCGGCCATGGCCTTTTGAAGGAAGCATCCCGGCATTCACCTGGAGTGATTTGGGGAAACCATGGAAAACCCAAATCTGGATGCCCGGACGGGGATTCGAACCGCCGTCCTCCCGAATGCGAGAAGAGAACTCGAACTGAAAAGCTTCAGTTCCAGATGTTTTCCATTCAACACGTTCATAATTTATTTAGTGCTCAATGTCATCATGGATGACATAATAAAGACACTGCCTAATTTAAAGGGATTTAAACTGGTCTATATGAAAAGTTAAAATTTTGATATACGTTGACGATGTGGTGGCAAATGATCTCTAGACGTTGTATCTACACAGGTAAATGTTTAAACATGACAAACCTATATTAAAAGCAAAGGTGAGTAAAACATAATTTACCAAGAAATTTAATTATTTTCATAGAAAAATCTCTCGATATGGTGATACTTAGACGGTTGTGTGATCCCAAACAATAAAGGCAATACGAACAGCAACAAAAACAAAAATACATAGCGGTTCTGTGTAATATGAGAATATCCCAAAAATAAAATTGATTTTTTTATGGTTAAGTAACAGCAATGAACAGCAATACTGGGTTGAATGGAGTGAGAAATCTCGATGGTTTTCCTGAATACATCACGTTCCCCTCCTGTCTTCCAATGAAGTACCTTATCATATCAGTTACTAAATGTGTTCTACTGTAATTTTCACAATAAATTCTAGCTACCCTGTTTTCATCCCTTTGAACTCCATTATTTGAAACTTATATTCCTCAAAGCAGCGTAGCATATTATTACACAATAACCAACCAATCGTATGACCAAGGTTTTGCGTCGAAATTAGCTTACTTCATTGATATATGCTCTCACACCCTGTGCAATGAATGAAGGATTTTTCAAACCTATGTTTACTGTCCGCCCAACTGAGTTTTATTTTAAATATTGTTCCAAGATGTTTATACTTTATCTTCAACAAGTAATTATCTTCACTACCTCATTAACATACAAAACCTTCATCTTTTTATGATTGTACTTAGTGAGATGTTTCTTACTGCCATTTATCTTTATCCAATATTGATCTATCCAGCACGATATCCTGTCCAGATCCACAAGAAGTTATTTACAAACATTTATTGCAGATAGACGAAAAACGAGAGTTGCACTTACCGTATAGGAAACAGTCCGACCACCTTCAGCGTACCTAAAACGATATTATATTTTAAACTCTCAAGACATATATATGAAAAAAGAAACACAAAATATTTTTGCTCTGTTCTACATCGAGTAACTAACTGTCACTATCATCCTATGGCCAATTGCGACCTTATGCAGAGGTATGATATTTGTGCTTATTTAAATGCTGATAATTTATTCATTACGATAATATTAAGCATAATTTAGTTGCTACGCTTAGTATCCTCTTTGGCGACTGTTAAGTTAACCTGCAACACATGTTTAAAGTAATAATATATGCTATGGTGGAACTGATTTGGTAAGCACGTTAATGTCCGGCCTTGTTTGACTTACGGAGTTACGAGGCGAGCGAGATATAATCCGACCACGCTGTTGATATTGATTGCGTTTTGATACTGTTTGTCGTAGTCCTCCCGGAAAGGACACATATTTTAGCATGAGGCATAGATGTTTCGCAAACACACAGGGATTCGCTTCTAGCTTAATACGTAATTCGAAAATACTCAAACACATGACGATATTTTCTCACCTGCTATAGTTCAAATTTTTCTATGCCCTTGATATTCAACAACTAGGTAAAATACGAATTAATCAGTTATATTTTTAAAAGTAATGATTATTACATAGTAAGCACGCCAATTCAACTGTTTAAGGGTTTTATTTATTTACGATACAGTTTTAATTGCATGTCTGTTGTCAGGTTTGGTATCTGCTTTCAATTATGCTGAGTGTCAGATATAAACAGTACAGCAAAGTGAAGTAATTTTTGGTTATCTGCCACCATGCATAAAATAAATAGTGGCATGTTGATTGAGCAGCTATCAAACATGTAATTAAAATTGGATCACTTCAACGAGAGGCGTAAAGAAAAAAACCTAAAACGGTAGCATTGGTTTACTTAGTAAATAGTAATCATAACTTTAACAAGCAACTGCAGAAGAAATTGCTTGCAACAATCATATACTTTTAAAAAATTCTAAATTAACTTTTTCTTGATTATTAACTTTACACTGACAGGTTTTTCATTACTTAATTATGACAGTAATAGTTTGTAATTTGTAAACGATAATCGCCGAATAGCGTTGACAGTAATTTGAATCCAGCCGTTGCATCTTCGCTCTGCGCTGCGGGCCACATGGCTTCCTAGTTCAGTTGGCTGCCTATGCCCCAGGGGCCAATTTGCCGCTGGTTGAAGTCCGGGCCACACCTGCTGTGAGGAAGGTGGGTCAAGGCGAACAGCGCGGCTGACTCATTGGCCCGACATCTGGACGCCTCTCCGTTAGTTCACGGGTGCGGATTTTGTGCATGGAGGTCGAACTTTCATCTCATCGCGGAATATTTTCTTCTTATATTTTGTATTGTTTGCTTTGTTGTGTCAATGTCACAAATCGCTGCAAACAATTTATACTTGCGTATAAGGTTATGCTAACAGAATTGTAATATTCACTAAATTGTGGTGAATTTTATCAAGTTATATGTTTAGGGAAATGAGAAACGGTACTTGATTTTTATTTGTAAAAATGAATTGAATATTTTTTCGACAAATGGTAGATTCAATTCAATTATGTATTTTGTTCGATGTCTTCTCTTTCTGTTACATGTAAGCATGGTAGCGCAATATGCCCCTGGAAATACTCTTCCAGATTTTGATATTATCATCACAAATACATTTTTCAAAACGATTGCGTCTTGGCAGTATTCTCATAATACACTTTTTCTTCGGTAAGGGGAAATAGAATGCATGCTGCTCACATTTAATTTGGCGTATTTTGAATAATCATCGTAGAATCATCGCCAAGCTGATTCTCACCTGTTGCCAACTCAGGGTTTACTTATGCACGTAAATCTTCGACGCTTACGCTATAACTCAAGAAAAAGGAAAACTTTCATCAAAAGGGATTTGCGTTAGGTGCAACTGCACCAAAAACATCGACGTTCTCCACCTTCCGCACTGTATAACCTTTGTGTTTAACTGTAACGTTGGCCTGATTAGTCGTCTATAACATTCATGTAGGGTAGATAGAGAACGAAACGACTAAATTCCGACTGTATAAAGCATTGAAAGGTGATTCATACACACTTTCGATTAAACAAGAAAGTAACTTTAATGCTCGCATTCCTCTTTTTTTTTCTTCTTTTTTTTTTTTTTTTTAGAGTTTGCTCGTGAATATGGGGAAATAAACTAATTGTTGTTGCGCTCTACGTCATTAGCAGAACCCTCTAATTAAACAGCGTCACTACACAGAAAACTATAAGACTTCCAAGTACTCCCCTGACTAGTCGTAGTGGTGCCCCTTGGCTTATGACCGACGGCTCTTCCGCAATTGCATTTAATAAATGTTGTGGCATAACAACGACATTTCATCCTCATCAATCCATTCTTTTAATGAATTAATTTATGTGTATAAGATATATGATTTTATTTGACGAAGTGTACGAGAGTTTGTTTAGTTGAATTGTAATGCAAAATAGTTTTGAGAATGTAATGAATCATTGCAACCGTCATTATCAATTTTAGTTAAGAATATTTAATTAAGAAGTATCTGTTTGTAATGCCAGAAGTGGTTAAAATATGTAAATAAATTTTCAGTTGTTACGAACTGTTTATTGCTCCCAAAGTAATATTCATATCTTTTAACTTTACTGTATTAATTGTTAAAATCATAATATCACTATTTTAAGATATATTAAAAACAGTTAGATTGTTATAAATTAATTTTTCAATGTTTGTTCTGAAATTTCTTTAAATAATTGGTATTTGGCCTTATAGCCCATCCTCTCAACACCTGCATTTATTTAATTTTTCTCAATTGTATTTTACTCTCCCAGTGTTATTGGCAGTGACAAATCAGAGTACAATACAGAACAGGCACAACGCTTAATTAAAACCACTCATGTCTAGGGCCGGACTCGAACAGGCTACCCCTGCAATGCGAAGAAGTTCGCTAGACCCTGCTGCAGGGGCCGTTTGTGTTGGCTTTCAGCCATATTGATGTCCACAGAGTGAAGCCACATTCCAATGGGTGGAGTGGACGCACACTGTGTCAGCAAACGTGGTCTCTCAGCCATCTCAGAATAAAATTCACTTTCAATGGAACCTCGTAACGTCAGTTTTGTTTGTGTCTGGGTAATATTTCGATAAGAATAGGGTACTCTACACTAAAAAGAAAACTATGAAACTTCAATTGAAAATTTAACATTTTTTTAAGAGTTTTAAAAATATTATTTCTAATAAAATAAAAATACAAAAAGTCATGCTATGCGAAACACCAATGACAGCGTACGACGTCACGTCTCAGCACGCACTTGTTTTGCTCCGTATATTAAGCGTCTGTCGAAAATCTGTGCGTCGTATGTTTAAGGTTATAAGTCAATCCATTGCTTGGTTCTAGTTAGAAATCCGTAAAACAAATAATATTTGCAAAAGAATTTGGATTTAGCAAACCAAACAGCTCTAATTTGCCCAGAATTGATGTGACTATGCTGGGAAAGTTCTTCGCATAAAACAGTGTTTTTTGCACTGCAGAATTCCCTGAATTTAAAAAAAAAAAAAAAAAATTCAAAGTACTCAAAAATTTAAAAGTGTATTTCTTTTCTGAAAGTGTACGTATTTTGATTTAAATAAGAAAAATTATATAAGAATGGTGTCTTCTTGGCGTTGTATTTGAATGCTAGGCTTTAGAGGACAGCAAATTTATATAGCATAAAAAGAATTGTTATCATAAACTAAATATTGTTTTATAGCACCAATATTAGCTGAGGAAGCATTAAGTTGCAAATTTTGCTTAATTGTTGTGCTCATAAGTAGCCAACGAACTAGCACCAAGAATTTTTCTCAGCAATATACCAATATTTCGAAGAGACGACATACGTATTAATTGTGATAGTAAAATATTGCTAAACCTATCAAAATGTATCTGTATTTGAACTAGCCATAATCTCTTTGAAAATAATAAATAAATCGCAGATATTTTGATTGACGATCAGTGCACTTTTAACAGTAGCGATGTTTGGAAAATTTCGGATGTATTTTGGGAAGAATGAATAACTTGTTAGATGAGTTATGTTCTTGTGTTCATGTAAATCATGTATCAAATCATATAGATGATGTCTGACCAATTTAAGTAACTTGTGATTATGGAAGCACAAAATACTCTACTTCCAATGTGGTAATTCCTTTATCGATAGACATTTAAGTTTATCACAGAAAAAATACTAAGGTAAACAGTTTACTGAACATGATAAAATACTAAGTAAAAACTTACATCAGTGGTCTTCACAAAGATACATTGACAACTTTGCAGACATCCCATCGTGCAAGTTTTAGACGCTTTTCTACATATTTAATTTTTTTGGTATGTAAATAAACCATTTTTTTGTGTTTTAATTGATGTAGTTTCACACTGAGACACTACTCACCACTTTTAAACTGTAGAACTCATTTCATCAACAAAATAAAAAAAACCGCCGCTTTGTTTACAGGAGCACAAAATGAGACGTGACGTCACAAGAGAAAAAAATAACAACTGCGAGCGTTTTGACACCAATATGAAATTTAGCATACAAAAATTCAAAATTTTGCATTTTCTGTTGTTTTTTTTCTGGTGATAGTTGAAGTACAGCTAGAATCGCGACTACTTTCCCATAATTAGTCAAGTACCCTAATCAATTATACCCACACTGTCGGCGTTGAGTAATAACGGTGAACTGTATTTAATCTCCAAGTAACAAATGGTGGTAGGTGAAACCAATCTGGTGACCAAATCTGCAATCTTCAATTATATCTTCACCAAGTCACGACATTACTCCGGTAATTGGTAGCTAGTTATAACATACGGTGACGACATTAAATTATCTATAGACATTTTTAATTAAGGCTCTTTTCTTTCTGTCCATTCCTGCTCGGCGTGTGCGCCTGATTTACTGGCGTGGAAGCCGGGCTCTGGCTACTGCCTTGTTTATGGTCGACACTCTCGGTCGTTCATTACTCGCCTACGGCTGCCCCTTCCTAAGGACCACACTCGAGGGGGGTCCATTTTTTACAGCCGTAGTCCGTAATAACACGCCGCCGGGCGCTGCCAACAGGAAATACGACTTGGCGCCCTCCGCGTTTGTAGCCAATAACGGAGCACGGGGCGCGATGACGTAGCGGGCGGGAGTTTTAGCCTGCGACTGACACGACAGACTTATGTGGATCACCTATCAATAGCCTAACTGGCCACCGCAGCAGGCTGATATATGAGGCTTCCGGCATCGGAAATGTTCTCGTCAGTCTCTCCCGCCACTGTAAACCATTTTCGATATAAAAAATCGGTAAAGTTATTGGGTTCAAGTTTATCGAAGGTATCAATAAAATTTACAAGGTGATTCAACGGAATTGTTTTTTCCTTGCAGTTCTGCTCTCAGAAGCAACTTTTACATCATTCCCAAACACCGCATTCACCGAGCGTGGTGGGTGAGCGGTTAACGCTCTGGCTTCGCTTTTAGGAGGACGCCGGTTCGAATCCCCGTCCGGGCATCCAGATTGGGGTGAATGCCGGGAGGCTTCCTTTAAAATGCTGTGGCCGAATTCCTTCCCGTTCCTTGTCCCCATCTATTACTATTACAATTACTCTGCGATTCACTAAAAGTGTTTGGCGGAGGGTGCATTGCACCTATCAGG
This sequence comes from Vandiemenella viatica, assembly GCA_031002005.1. NCBI lineage: Eukaryota > Metazoa > Arthropoda > Insecta > Orthoptera > Morabidae > Vandiemenella > Vandiemenella viatica. The sequence continues at coordinate 57,874,908 of JARYHS010013631.1, read as the reverse complement.
AAAGGTAATGGTTTGGAAGGGATATACGGGATATGGCAGGTGGTGCCCATGGGCTATTGTGAGGAACTATCCCAGCATTCGCCTGGAGCGATCTAGGGAAACCATGGAAAACCCAGATTCTTAACCGTCTCTAATAACCTTGACGTCAACGAAATGTAGAGCCATAAACAAAAAAAAAGAGAAAAAAACCATAACCTCCCCCTCTTATCCCAAAGGCATATACTCACACACACAAAGCATTGACGTATATATAATACACACTAACACATGTATTAAGACACACTTTTATATGCACCTGAAACGTTTAGTACTTTTCAGCATAATTATTTACTAAAATATAGCTTGTGTGCTGAGCTGAAAGGGAACGTAGATAAGTTTATGATAAAATCGTTATTCTTCAAAATTCTAGATCGAGGGGTATAATCCTGCAGTGGGCAAAATGTTTACTGTCTTTATCTGATTCAGATAAGGAACATCAGATCGCTCCCTGATTATGATTCCACGTTAAACTATAGACCCAGCTACAATTTCAAAATCTACTATCCAGTCTTCAGGCCTCCTTGTAATTATAATAATATAACACCCACTAGTGTGGCTAGGAACCACCACACTGGGTCTAAGAGGTTCTACAAAACCAGGTTCGAGTCCTGAAACCCGCTCCCCTCCCGATTGAGGTTTTAGGAGGTTTTCTGCAGGCATCCAGCCGAATGTTGAGACGGTCCTCAATCTCCGCCTCATAAACTACATATTTCAGAAACAAAAATGCACATATCTTAGGAAACATAAGTTACAAGAATCGTGAGAGATGGCAACACTTTTGCTCCTCATAATGATTCAGCCACTGACAATCCCGAGTTCTATCTACCCAGTGGAAACATGTGACAAATTCTTAATTACATGACACGATGAGAATCATGGATATGTGTGATCCAATAGTGTCCATTAGCTAATAAGAAGAATATTATTTGAGATCTATTGCCTTTTTGATTACGAGGATTGAATAATTTGGACTATAATTTATACAAAATCCTGCTAAATTTATATAACTGATCGCCAGTTAAGCTATCATCTACATTTCACTCTCCTTATTGCTGCCATGTTTACCGTGGGCTATTAATTTGTTAAAACTTATTTTTCATTATTTTTCCATATGTTTCCTTTGTTCGTAATCTTCTCACTTTTTTTTCTTTTTACCGTATGTTATCTTAACAACTTAAAAACTAAAATGTAAAGTTGTTCGAAATTTGTAATTTTCCCAACTTTTCTCAAAGTATGACCAAAGTTGCTGTTGCAACAATGTTATCACGAGCTATGTATTAGAAAAATTGTGAAAATATTACATTTTACCCTGGTGTAATAATTCAAGATTGCAAAACAAAATAAAGATATTACGTGGTACACTGTCGTTATTTTAAATGTTTGTATATGTTTTTGCATTTCGTTGAAATTAATTATACGATTAGATTAGATTTATGTGACTTCAATACATTTAAAAAAAAATTTTGCACAGAAGAAGATTCGATTTCATAGAAAAGCAGTAAAATCTTAGAAAATATATTAGGTTTTCTACCAAAAAAATAAGAAATCAATATATTTCAGATAATTTAAATTGATAACTGAGTGAGAATTAAGTTCAGTTGCGTAGGATTCTCTCTTTGAAAATCTAGTATATAGTCTGGTCATTACTTAAGGTAGACGATGGGTCGAAAGTAACATCTTTTATAGTTAACTGGAATAATTGGTATGAATGAACAAGATGTAAAGTTGTGATAGCGCCACAACGTTAGGCTACCACGGATGCAGGTCTGCGTCGCCAGAAAACGAGTAATGCGGCGCTACCTACATTTTTGAAGCTACACAGTTGCGAAGCTACCAAAGAAATCTTTCAAAAAGTGATCGTTCAGGAATTACTACCTAGTATAATATATCTATTTCAAGATGTTGTGTGTCTATTATTCGCTGCTTCATTATTGTGCTTTCAACAATGTGTAAATTTCTTTTCAGATTTTTTCGTTAACAATTTGTACAGATTTTAAGTTCAAGTGTTACTTCAACCATGAAGGTCGCGACATATAAATTAACATAAATCTGTAACGATTCTCAATAAAAAAAAAATGGTTGTGACTAGCCAATTGACTAACATTCTTGATGTAAATCGATTGAAATAAAGAAATTCAGTCGTTGAACAGTTTATTTCAAACCATACAAAGTTTTAAAACTATATTACGATTCAAAAATATTTTTATAAAAATAAAATGGACCCACATGAACTCTTGTTCATCTAAAATGTAAACAAAAACGTATCCAACAATAATCTTATATACTGAAATGATAAATAAATATAAACTCGGTTGTTTCTAAAAAGTAATAAGCATTAAAAATGTGTTTTTGTACTTCGCTGCTACTGTCGTCTTGTATGTTCAAAGATAAAAAATAAAAAAATAAAAAAATGCAGACAATTTTGTGTTACATTAAAAGTTCTATTGACACAGTGAGAAAGCCAGAAAGATATTTCAAACCTTCTCTGTTATAACTAGTGGAGTTAAAAAGAAGTCTAGTAGTGAGGGTATTAAATGTAAGACAAGTAGAAGTAATATCTTGTTAAGATATTCATAAAATTTTTAGTATTAAAAAAAGAGGAATTATAACAATATTACAAGACTGCAATCAATATTCCGACTAGACTTATACTGTATACATATGTTAAAACCAGAAAAAAATCTTTATTTAGACAAAAAATGATTTTATGCACATACTTGAGCAAAAAATTCCATCGATATGAGTAAATGTCAGAGTTAATAAAAATTCCTAAAGGTATTAATCAACTGACCCTAATGTTAAACACAAAATAACGCTACCATCATATTTAAATGTATGTTCTTGCCTAGACTTTTCACGTCTACTAAAATTACAAACTTATTCAGAAATGCTAATTTGAATGTTCATAATAACTTTCTCGTAGTTCTTACTTGTTTTTCAGGAGATGAGCCTGACTAAAAATTATGATTGTTTTAGTTGTATTACTTCAGATTAACAGATTCATATGAGAACAGATTAAAGGGTTAGTTCTAATACAACAATACATGCCGTTGTTTTGATGTCAAGATAAATCGAACAATAGTTTTACATTTCATAAAGTTTATTATTTTTTACAACTCAGTTCGTCTTGGTACCCATTATTATTTTAATTTTTTTACCATAAAAGGCCCTAATTTTCAAACCAAGAGACAAATATAACATCGGTTACCTTAAGAAAATTGAGGACACGTTTAAGTCCAGAAACAGGTATATGACATCTAGAAACACACATTTGTTCTCTAGTTGTATATCACAAGTGATTCTTCTTTCTGAAATAAACAGGAAAAACAATATTGGAGGACTAAAATTTGAATTGACAGCATATCTTCTTCGTAAGCCAGCGTTACATCAGATATCGCTGACACAACATAACGATATTTGTTAATCGACACGGGATTTGCTGTTTCTCATCTTCGAGCGTTTTCATCATTCGTGAGTGACCAACAAGGTGAGAGAGATGGCGGTGAACCTCATAATATTACAAAATCTTGGGTTACACCCTACACCTTGCCGCAGGCTTACGATATGCCACTCTGTAACCTACCTATCCCGACTTACCCGGCAAATAAAATCGGCAAATCTTTCCCGAAACAACCGACTCATCTATTATTAGTTTTAAATATAGCTATTAACCGTTTACTATTAATGACTGTGTCTTAAAATATTTATTTCTAGGTGATACCTGCAACTTCGTACGCTTGGATTAAGAATTTCTTTGCCAGAATTGAATATAGAAAGTTGTTGGTAACGAAGGATTGGTCCCAATTAACACCGAGTTGGTATAATATTACATGAAAGCTATCACTATATCATTCTACCGTCGAACCTGTCTCTTGAAGAGAATCAATTTCCAACATATTTCTCCACCATTCGACAAGTTCTCAAAATTTCGTGACTACAACAGTTAATCATACCGGAAAAAATTTCCTGTGCCCTTCCTACAGATTTCCTTGCCAAATTCCATCAATATCGTTATAGCCATTTAGTCGTCAAAACGTAACAAAAAGACAGAGCCTTACTTCCGCATTTATAGTATTATTACTGCAGGTCACACACACACACTGACTGCGAACAACCCCTGAGGGATCATTATAACGTAAAAAAGTGTACACCTACAGCATTGCAAGACTGCTTACGATTTGCCTCGCATTGAGCCCCTAAATTTGTGATATCTACAGTTTAACATTCAATCCGAATAACCGACGGTCCAGGCGTGACTCTTACGATCAGAAACAATTTTTAAAAATCTTTGCCTGCTCGTAGATTTGAACCGGAGACCACGATCCAAACAGCAGTAAACACTGAGCTACCAGACCGCTATATGGAAAGAGAGTACAAAGACCTGCACATCCTACACGTCTTTCTATCACCGTTCAGTAATTTTTCGAAATTATAAGGCAACATGTATTATTTATACAGAAAATTTTTCAACCAAATTTATACAGTACTTTTCTCCTTGTCTCAAGGGATAAGTGTGCAAAGTTTCATCGAAACCGGATGAAAACTGTGGATTTATATGAATAACAAACAAACAAACATACATTCATCTTTATATATATAGATTAGTTTTCTTTTGCCTTTCTATATCTCTTCAGCCAGGACGAGAATACCGCATGACATCTTTTGGCCTAAATTACCTATGATCATAATTCTCATGTTACAATTCCCAAAATTCCGCGCTTCTTGCTCCTACATTGCCTGAAAAAAAATGTTTATACAGTACTACCTTGTTTAGATTTTTTTTTATTCTCTCACTTCTAAATATTCGTTTTTCTTTTCATCAAAAGGTTTGCAAGTTAAGCTGAACACTGTTTTTTTTTTATAATGGATCACAAATAATTACAACTTTCGTTTTTGCGTAACATATTCGCCCGCCGCACAGTGTGCCAGAATCTTGAAAACGTGGCCAAAAGAAAAAAAAAAGTTTCTAAATGGGAATTTTGGACTATCAAGTTGGCTACAGTAATGTTGCGAATACTGAATACCGGTTGTGAGGACGATCAGCTGTTCATTTCATCCGATATATTTCAGGTCAAACGCAGCAGTTCATGATTAGCGGTACGTGCAGCCGGCCAGGCTACAAAATAGTCTTGTCGTTAAGGATAAATAAATGTGTTCCGTGTAAGTGAAGCGAATATTTTCAATATGGAAGGTGTTCCAGGAGGTATGTACTAAATAACCTACATTCATGTCATTATTAAACCATTAAGTATGCATGTTTTTTAATAAATTGACTTAATACCGGAAAATGCACGAGAAAATTGTAAAACATGCTTAAAAATAGAGATAAGTTATGAATTCCACGACATTCCGCTTTCTTTTGCACTGTGCCTGCAAGTGTATATTATTACCTTCGTAAATTAACCTTTAAATCCACCTACTAGTGCCAACTCCGGCTTTGAGCCACGTTTTAAGCGACGCATGCAAAAATGTTTGGTTATTTTTTTAATGAAAATATTAATATTAAGTAACGTGTTTCATTAATAATTATGAAAAAGCTCATGTTTATTGAATTACAAACATTGTACATAATTTGTGGAGATGCTTTTTAACGCTTTTAAACACGTGTGAAGAAATAAGTATTAAATAAATGAATAAATAAATAAATGAATAACACTGAAACTGCCAGGCACTATTTCAAAGAATACCCCTAGTACAACATACCAACTGCACTCCATAGTTTTATGATCCACGGACCACATTATTTCTTCGGCGTTTTTACCCATCAGTCAGAAGCAAGAATCAACTAATGAGTTGATAAAGCAATGTGGCATCCGGGTATATTTCAGGTCAAATGCGGCAATACATTGTTAGCTGTGTCTGCAGCCAGCCAAGTAAATTTTTTTATCATATCGCATGACTTTTCTCGTAAGTTTTCCAGTGTTAAGACTATGGAAGACCGGTTCAAGACATTGTTGGCAACTACAGACCCCTACATTTCTTCTCTACGGAAATTATGACCAAAGAAACTGAAGAGTTTGTCGTCAGAAGCCGTTGCACTTTTAGTTCTTGTGGCCGCAAGATTATGAAGATTCAAATGCAGAGAGGAAACAGTCTTTGAAGATGATGACGATTCAGTTGACGAAGCGGAAGAAGAAAAAGAAAATGATGAAGATGAAAGAGAAGAAGAAAACGGCAACTTCTAATTATAGTTACAAACAATTTACTAAATTAATAACTTCAATTGAAATAAAATTATTTTTTGTAATATTTTACAGAATCTTCTATCCTCTATTTGGTGCTTCTTTCGAACTTTCCATTTTTTGAGGTAATATTTTTAACCTTTAATTACAGCAACCCCTAAATATTGACTTTTATATAAATAAAAAGACTTTTATCAATTTTTACGCCATCTTGGAACCACCATTTTGATTTTTTATTGTTTGAAGTCATAATCTTCATCAGCAACTTCGATGATTCCAAAAAAACTACTTTTGTATGAATAAAATGACTTTTATCAATATTCGTACGCCATCTGGGATCCGCCATTTTCTTTTTCATTTTTTGATATAATATTCTTAATCAGCAACCTCGATAGCTGGCCCACTGTGCGCCGCCAAAATAAACCTTATATAATTCAACTGCCTTTTCCGCTTACAGTACAACTAATTGATTCATGTAATCTTGGTTGTCCAGGTTGAACCGCGTCAATTTCAGAGTACTCTGAAGAAGGCAACAAAATGATGGCCGAAACGTTAGGTTTCGACCAATTGACGCGGTTCAACCCGGACAACGAAGATTACATTGACAACGACCGCGGAAGTCTGCGCACCTAATTGATTCATGATTTATGCGGCTTCTACCAGGCTGCAGCCTTATGTTCACACCATCCTAGGCATGCTGTCATTTTTCTTCATTCTTGACTTCATATTTATTCCTTTGCTTCCGCTCTAAAATCAAGGTTACCCTTTGCTTTTAGAGATATTCCTAAAAAGGCATTTCTATCATACATTTACAATTCACAAAACAAGTAAAGAAATACATTATTTTATATTTATAATTCATGGACGCGATGTATGAACGCTACGTGTCGATGGACTCCTTAGGTTTCTTTTGGAAGAGGAGGCCTGAACAGGTACTACAGTCATCCTATCTCATCCTCTTCCTTTTCTCTCATCCACAACTCATTCCAGTAGTCACACGTACCATCACTATCACACATACCTGCAGCACACTTCCTCTCTTGGTAATGTAATCGGTAAGCGCTTGATTATATTTCTCCCTCAATTAGTTGTGAAAAAGTAACACCCTCCTAAGCAACCACCACCATATCTCCTCTCCCAGGATTCCGTGAATGGCATGCATTTTGAGTTTGATCTTGTTTTACTCTACTACTGCTGAAAACAGACATGTGATTGAATTACCTGCGTTTCTTTAAAAGCCCGTGACCGACTTCCTTCAATTTTCTTGGCCCAGTCCTTTCCCGCCTCTAATGACCACGACGAGGCGTAAAACAGAACCAACAAAAAAAAAAGTGGTTTAGTGGAAGAATGCTAAATGGCTGCGTGATGAACGTTTGGAGGTACGCTAGAGACGTGTTTGGTTGCGTGATGAGAGCACGAGGCTCTGCGACAGCTGAGCGGCAGTCGAGTCACGAGTGGATGCGCTGCCGGAAGTTGCTTAGAGCGGACCGGAAGTAAGCGCGCCGGTTCACCGTGCTGCAGCAGACGGCCCGCGTACCCTCCAAACACTGTGCAACGCGCCGAGAGGACAGCTCTGGTCGGCAAGTGTTGATTAAGGCGGGTAATGCGTCTAGACGGCATTCTCAGGGTTGTTAGTTGGAAACTACTCTCGCTGCGACGTCCTGTTTTCGTGAACCTGTATGGGGAAAAATGTAACGTCGACAGCAATAACAAGTCACTTTCGGTTACACCGAGAGGAATGAGGTTAAATGCAACTTATTTATTCAGTGTAATTTTCGGGATAAATAACATATTTTGTCCTGTAATTTTGGAAACTAACCGTATGGTGATAGACAGATGGAAAGCTCTTGTTAGTCACTGTAATGGTATATCGGTCACACAGGCTTTAGTTATCCCGCAGTCAGTTTGTGTATGATATTTTCATAAATTTCGTATGTAGATACAACTTATTACATAGTACAGATGGGCCATTCTCAAAAAATGAGGAATTTCATGATTGATTTTTTTTAAATTATCTTCTAACATATTAAACGCTTACAATCAAGTTAGAGCTTATCCTAAGTAATAACACTGTTATAGTTGTTCAGATCAAAAATGTAAATATTTTAAGTTTTTAAACTTAAAAAAGATCACCTCCACGGATGTGACAGCCAAAGACATTACAACTGGTGCACACATATGATAATAAAACACACACAGGTGTGATAGAAAAAAAAGAGTTTATATGGTGGATGAAAAAGGATTTATTAACTTTTTCTGTTTCTTTTTAGATATCATGACTTTTTCCTGAGACAGAGATGGCTATTGCCACCTTTTTCAAGAAACATGATAATTAAATTTTTAAGTTTTTCTTTCTGGAGATATCTCATTTTCGGAATCAAATTTTCTAGAAGTCAAAAAGAAATCTATTGCATAGATCTGTACTTTTTAATGATTTTCCCTGTTATCATATTTAATAAGATTCTTCTCTTAGTCAAAACTGCTTCTTTTTTGCAGTTTTCATTAATCTGTAATTTTAACACTGCTCAAAACTCAAGGGTTTGACAAATTATCTGTTTTACCACTCAACATTTTTTTACAGATTTCTTTGGAATATCATCTATTTTTTAACACTGCCCTGATATATTTTTGTTTATACTTGCCCACTTGCCTCTTCAGAGACGAATTTTCTTCTTTAACTTTATTTGATCATATCAATTGCTTTTCTGTTAAAAAAAAATACATTATTTCTTAAATATACCATTTAAGTATTTAAATATCAACCAAATTTGTATTTAAATCTCATCCATGTGGCTGTGTCCACGGATTTGATAAGCCACCATATTCTACATTTAAGAACATTTACTTTGATGTTATGATATAAAAGTTGGAAAACAAATATTTTACATCTAATATTATGATTTTAACAAATTAATTTATTATTTTATCCGATTATTTTAAATCTGAATGTGCCACAGATGCGATGAGTTGATCTTTACTTTCTATAAATCAAGAGGAAACGCATTAAATATAACCATATAAATAACAAATCATGCTACTGTTTCAGTATCACTGAACAAAATGGCTGCTTGAGTGTTGATTCTTCAACCAATACAATATGGTGCTGCCACCTGTAAGAAATTATTGTCACATTTCTTTCTGTCCACAGACGTAATCTACTTCTCTGGTTAAAGGCATTAAACTTGCAATTAAATAAATGTGAAAATTAAGCTTAACTTGTTTTGGGAGAAGTTTTCTAGATGTGCTCTTAATCCAAAATATAGTCTAAACAGTTAATCTCTTGTTTTGTGTATGGAATGCAAACCTGGAAACAAACAAAACTATAAGTGGTGACAGTCCACGGATGCGAGAAATCACATTGTGTGAACAAAATTTAAACAATGAATAAAATTGTTTTGTCTCAACTTTCAACTTCTATACATTCCATCAGTTGTATTAAGAATATTTATATATTTAAATTACTTTTCAAAACCTTGCTCTTTGTAATTAAAGCCGGAAACACAAATTCCTGATTTTTCTGAGAATGACCCAGATGTGATTTTGCGCTGCATGCGTTGGCTATCAATGAAACTCAGGGAAGGATACTGAAAGCAGCACGAATACACTTAGGAATGACGTGTTTTCCCCTTGGGCAGTTAAATGTTGTTATCTCACTGTTTTCGAACCCGTAAAGGCTATATGTTTCGGCAAAGAACAGCAAAAAAAAAAAAAAAAAAAAAAAAAAAAAAAAAAAACGTTGTGTACTAAAAGGTATTGTCGTAAGATATCCCCAGAAAGTGACATAATTTTAAACCATAAACAAAAATCTGCCCAAAAGTACTGTGGTAGGTAGTGTCCCACAGTTAACCCCCCTCCCCCTCTTAGTTAGCTTCTATTTTTAAACATATTCTAAATTTGTTCTCTTCATGGTGTAGGTTCCATTGTGGAATGGTACGATGATGGCTTCCCCGTCATTTTATCCCGACTCCACCGAGTGTGGTGGTGTAACGGATAGCGTTCTGGCCTCGCATTCGGGAGGACGGCGGTTCGAATCCCCATCCGGGCATCCAGATTTGGGTTTTCCATAGTTTCCCAAATCATTCCAGGCGAATGCCGGGATGCTTCCTTTAAAAGGCCATGGCCGAATTCCTTCCCATTCCTTGCCCCCCATCCTTTCCCGTCTCTAAAGACCTCGCTGTTAGATAGACGTTAAGCAGATAAAAGATATATATAAAAATTTATCCCGACTCCGTGGATTTTGATACACTTTTTAAATCTTTCTATAACCAATTCTAGCAACAATATTCCAAATCCACGGGTACGAAGTCGCGGGTAATAGCTAGTTTAAACTAAAAGTTTCTCTGCTTCAGAACGCGTTTTACTCCGGTTGTTTCCTTCTTTTTATCTCTCTCTCCCACTCATCTAGGTGCGGGAATGGATGAGTGGTAAAGAATGGGAAAGGAATTACCGAGCGTGGTGGATGAACGGTAGCACACTGGTCTCGAATTCACTGGATGTGGGTTCGAATCCCCGTCCGGCCATCCAGATTTTGTTTTCCTGAAATAATTCCGAATTCCTTTCCGCTCCTTGCTCCCAGTCCATTCTCACATCTAATGATCTCGACATCCACTAAGCGCAAAGCAACAAGCAAAAAGGTGAAGGAATTCTGCCATGATCTTTTGAAAGAATCATTTCAGGCATCCGCCTGAAATGATTCTGGAAAACCAACATCTGGGTGTCTGAATGGCCGGTTGAGGAATCGAACCCCCAATCTTCTCAATATCAGGCTCCAGTGTTAACTGATCTGGAAAGTAATATATTTGTTTTGGAGTAATGAAATATAGGCTACAAAGTTATTCCTATTTGCTGTGGTGATGTTCGATTTATTTAGAAACTGTTTATAGATGTAGCATTTAGCAACAATCTGATAGTTTCCTCTAAGCCGTTAACAGTTATTCCCATACAGGACTATCTGTATCGTGAAGTTCGAAGTAAATTAAGCATATGCGATGTGATTGAAAACATAAATATTAGATGATTTGTTTGGAATTACCTTAAGAAGAATATAATCTTATAAAAATAGGCCAAACCTCGTGCTCGCGTGGTGACAAAAAGTTAAGAGATCTCCTTCTGAGCCAATTCTACATTTTAGTGCGTGTATTTCCTTCACAGAATGGTTTTCTCGGTGTCAGATCATTTATTTAGAATAAAAAAGAATCTGGTTACTTGGCCATTATGCGCGCCATGTTTTAGTTAACCTATATTAATACCTTAATGTGTTCCTTCGTCAAACTTACAAATACATGAAAGCCAAGATTTCCCTCGCTCTTTTTCGAATTTGACAAGTATGTATTATTCCTTCAATTTTAGCAAAAATTATAACGTGCCTAATGGCCAAGTCACCAGATTCTTTTTATTCTAAATAAATGATCTATGACACGGAGAGAAACCATTTTGTTTCGCAAAGTGAAGTGAATACACGCTGTAAAGTGTAGACTTGGCTCAGACGGAGATCTCATAACTTTTTATCACAACACGAGCACGATACTTGGCCTATTTTTACAAGAATCGTAAATGGGATCCCATTTCTTTTTGTAAGTTTATCGCTTATTCTGAATCGCTGCTTAGATGTAATGATTCCATTTGAAAATCAGTGAATAAGAACAATTCAAAATCCTTTACCAACAATGCCACACTCTCTGAAAACATGGGATGTGCGTCGTAGCAGAACAATGCAGATTGCCACTGTTATAACTACCACCATAAATAAATTACGAGTAACCTCCAAATCAAGTATAGGAGCAAAATAAAATTTAAGATATTAGTTAAACTTGCTGATCTCTATGCACTAAAAAATTCTCAGGCATAATAGCTCCATCCGGAGCAAAGCAATTAAGCCGCAAATATGTGCAGAATTTTTACATGTTTGGGATTGTAATTAAATAAATACGGGGGAAAACTCCAATATTAGATTTTTCTTATGACTTAGGAATGAAACTATATTTGTGTGCCAAATTACTTGTTTCTAGGATTACTGGAAGTACAGTGGAATTTTGATGTCGGGGTATCGTGGTCGAAATTAAAATTTGAATTTCATTAACTTCCAAAAGTAAGAAAGGGAAAGAAGTAAAATTTAACACATTAGTTAAACTTAGTAAGCTTACTCCACAATGAAAATCTGAGGTATATCAAGTAATTAGGGTGAAAAGCGATTTGGGTTTTCCATGGTTTCCCAAATCACTCCAGGCAAATGCCGGGATTCTTCCTTCAAAAGGCCATGGATGAATTTCTTCCCATTCCTTGCCCCCCATCCTTTCCCGTAACTAAAGACTTCGCTGTTAAGAGACGTTAAGCAGTTAAAAAAAAAAAGTGATTACACGCTAGTGGTAGGTAGTGGTATGTGGTTAAAATGTTATCCGCGTGCCAAATTTCAGCGTTCTACACCTACGGGAAGTATCTTATAGTTTTAGAGATCTTCAGTCAGTCAGTGACAAAATAGCTGAAGTTTGCTTCCGAATAACATAAGAACAAAGAAAAGTAACGAAGTAAAATTTAGTATGTTTGCTAAGATGACTGATGTCTACACATAGCAGAAATTTGAGACATGTAGCATGAATACAACAGAAGAAATTGAGATTCAAAAATCGTCTGAATCGCTTCGAGAAAAGGGTAGGCAGTGCCGCCGTTGACTCGACTTGGCGGGTGAACTGCCGTGCACCCAAAAAACATCAGTCGATAGAATTTATTTCGCGCGCATAAACAGGGTATTCATGATCCCTTATTTTAATAAAATTGTACATTTGTCAGTTTCTACTGATATTTTTCAACGCTCAAAATTATGAATTTTGCCAAACAACTTATACTCTTTATTTAATGCTAGTAAGTGTTCCTGGATTGGGTAATAACTCTGCTTATTTTACATATCATATTATAAATGCGAAAGTTTGGAAGGACGTTTTCTTATAATTCATGCCTTAATGACTCAACGGATTTGAATCAAATGTTGTAGGGAATTAGTTTGAATTGACATATAAAACCCTTTTTATCTTTTTTTATGATGTATGTGTATTCTTCTTTTTTATTCGAGCTCCACGCCCAGAACATTAGAGGCGGGATATGACGACCGCATGCCGAGGAAAGAAGAAATTTGGCCATGGTATTTGAAGGAACAATCCGGCATTTGTCTAGAATGTACCGGGAAGGTTCCTTCAAAAGGCCATGGTAAAATTCATTCCCGTTCATTGTCCCCAAACCTTTATTTACTCTAATGTTCACGTTTTCGTTTGTATAGGATGAAAATACTATCAAGAACTGGACAAGCATAGTTATCAAGGACTTTCCTTCTTTAGCCCCAACTGTCACCCTTACTCCTTGCTTCTTATGTATATCTTTTTTACTACCGCAACTGAATTTTTATCAGTTAATAATTTCTGGTCGTGTTAGTCAAAATCAAATCATGTCTGTCTTTGTTTATTACCACAATCTACGAATCGATGACGTAATTAGTATTTTTTTAGTTCTTTGTTTTATCTGTGTAGTTTTGTGGATCGTTGAAGCATTGAAAGTTTAGTCCTACTACGAAATAAATTTGTAAAAGCATTGTTTTTGCTGGACCAGGGAAAGGCATTCATTCAGGAATGTGGTGCCAAAACGAAGTAGTGCAGGTTACCTGAATCGTAATTGGTCGTAAACTGTAATTTGATATTTGGATTGCGTCTACTGCAGATTTGATCGTAACAATAAAATCCATAATTTAACACAGTAGACTTCTTTATATCTTCTTCATCTGGTTCTCTGTCTGTTCTGGATATCGGCAACCATCTTATCTCTGTTCTTTGACGCATGAAATATCTCATTAGACTGAAAAGTTCGTAACAGTTATTATTACCCATGATGTGTCCTAGGTACTGTAGTTTCCATGTTTATTCGGCAATCAAAGATATCATATCATATTCTTTATAAATTTAAAGATGCACTTCGTCAAATATGGTGTGATGTGACGATGGTATTCTCAACAATCGTTATTGCAGATTGCCGATGTAAGTGTTAACGTTAAAATGAAACAGCATTTCAAAAAGTTTATATAGTTAAAAGTAAACATTTCAACAGCGAGAAGCAAAATCTGTTTCTTATATTAAAATGACTTTTTTTATGGCTTAACGCCACGTCGACGGCTAAGGCCATTAGAGGCGGGATGGGAGACAAGGGATGGGAAGGAATTCGGCCATTGCCTTTTTGAAGAAAGCATGTCGGCATTCGTCTGGAGTGATTTGGGGAAACCATGGAAAATCAAAATCTGGATCCTCGGACGGGGATCGAACCAGCGTCCTACGGAATGCTAGGCCAGAACCTTAACCGTTCACCCACCACGCTCGATGTTTAAATGGCAAAAATACCGCCAATGCAACTGTTTTTGTATGCTTTATTGCCGTATGCGTTTCACCTCTCATCAAGGCATCCTCAGCGACGAATCTGTGTTGAAATTTTACATTTACTTTTCAAAGTTATTACATAATATTTAACATAATTCTAAATTGAAACAGTTTGTGATTATTCACAACTTACTACTTACTTATTGTTCTCCGGGTTCTTAACAACACATCTTTGCTTTTTCCCAAAAACATGTCTCCATAAAAGCCATTTGTCTTGACTGTTGCTCACTGCATGTAAACATTGCGTCTATCACTACTCACTTTTTTACGGTGGCCATCTTTGTTTTAATGACAAGGTGGTGCGCTGACAGCGCCAGTTTTGAAAATTTGTGGGACAGTGATGTTTTGTTTCCGATTTCATGTATGGTGTGTGAGTGCATGTATCTGTAGGTTTATTTATTTATTGTTTTTATTTTACTTTCATTTCTGTAAGTTAATGAATGTTCGTCAGTTTGAAGAGAGTTTGGTTTGTTAGATTAATACGGTCATTCAGTACCTGCTTACCATTTTCTATTGCTTTCTGAATTTGATAGTTTTGTTGTAGAGTGAGGGTATTGGTCTGTGATTTTTGATTGTAAGGGTTTTCATGTCTGTGTTAATGTTTGTTGGTAAGTGATGATTTCTATTAGATGTTCAACGAATGTGGAGTGGTTCAGCACTTTAGTACACTCTTGTGTTCTTTGTTTCTAGTTTTAAACTGTCTTCTTGTCCAGTCCTATGTATATTGCCTCACAATTTTGACATATCACTTGATTAATTGAATTTTGATAGTTGTCTGTGTCTATATGAGTTTTTATTTGTTTTTCTGCTGAGTTGTCTATTCGTAGAAGAATGTTTATGACCTTTTTTTCAAAATGTTTGTGATACGGTGGGTGTATTTGTTGGACTATGTCATTCAGTACCATTTACTTTTATTTTCAGTGTCTTTGGTGGTTTGTGAGTTGTTTTGAATTTTCAGTGTTGTTGATGTTCTTATATGTTGGGTATTTGTGGTTGAAGTTTGGCTGTGTTAGTTATTGTCTGTCCTTTTTTCGTTTATTTATGATTTTTTCCGTTTATTATGGCGGCTGTCTATGATTTATATCCATTGTTTCCTATATTACGTTGAGTTCTTTCTGTTTGGTAGTTTTTCTTTGTTAGTGGTGTTCTGTTTAATCTATTTAGCATGAAACGTATCCCAACTTCAGCCACACAATACCAACCAGATATGAACACCGACAACACAGACAAATCGAAACAACTAACAAACTACTAAAGACACTGAAAATAACAATAAATGGTAATCAGTGACATATTACAACAAATTCACGGACAGAATCACAAACATTAAAAAAAGCGTAAACATTGCTCTAAGAACAGACAACTCAGTTAAAAAAATAATAATAATAATTTAAATCTCAAACACTTAGACAACTATCAAACTAATTCAGGTATTTATCAACTGACATTTCAAAATTGTGAGGCAATATATATAGGACAGACAAGGACAAAGCTTAAAACCAGATACAAAGAACGCATAAGGGCACTTAAGTACATCAACCACTCCACATTCGCTGAACATCTAATAGAAATGAGCACTCACCAACAGACATTAACACAGACATGCAAATCCTTACAATAAAATATCACAGACGCCATACCCTCACTCTTCAACAATACTATCAATTCAGAAAGCAAAAAAGAAAGCAGTCACCGAATGACCGTATAAATCTTACAAAAAAAACACTGTTCAGCTGGCAAACATACATTAATATACAAAAAGGAAAGTACAATAAATAAATAAAACTACAGATAATGCACTCACACACCATACATGAAATAGAAAACAAAATAGCAAAACATCACTCTTTCACGAATTTTCAAAGCTGGCGCTGGACATTAAAGAAACAAGATGGCCACCGTAAACAATAGAGTAGTTATAGACGTAATGTTTATATGCAGGTGAGCAACAGCCATCACAAATGGCTTTTGCGGAAACATGCTTTGGGGAAAAAACACAGACGTGTGGTTACGAACCCAGAGAACACTAATGTAAACAGAAGAAAATATTTCAATTTAGATTTATTTAAACATTATACTGTATAATAAGTTTGAAAACTAAATGTAAAATTTCAACACAGATTCGTCGCCAATGATTCCTCGATGAGAGGCTGAAACGCATACGGCATTAAAGCAAACCGAAAACAATTGCAGTTGCGTTATTGTTACAACATAATTTACTGAGCAACTGCGGAAAAATGGCCTGCAACAATATTGCATTAAATTCTGTTTCATTGACTGCAAATCACGCAAAAATAACCGGAACGATATTCATAGGATTTCTTTAATTTTTTACTCAAGATCCCACGACTAAACCGAGGTATTTCTTTTTTTTTTTATTTGATGCGCCTGTTAATAATTGCACCTACAACTTGACGGACTACCAGCAGCCGTTGATAAAAGTCAGGTTTTAACCTGTAATTTACCGCACGACAATCCTGTTGACTTGGATTTGAATCCAACAATTATCTCGCCTCGACGCCTCCGGAACATGACACAGGAACGCGATGCTGAGACGTCGGTTCTATATAGGACATGTGGGACCAATATTATGCCTGGGAACTCTCTGAACACAGTCTCTGCGAATTTCAAGCGAGAGTCAGTAGTGAAATCCCACACCACCTTATGACAACTAGCTCTACTGTCATCATCATATGGAGCATGTCTTTCGACAATTATAAACATATGACGCTGTGCTATACATGACGAAGACAGCAGAACCAACTGTCGAAACGTTTAACAATTTCATTTCTTTGCCTTCTACTTTCACCAGATTGGGTTCCGTTGAGTGACTGAGTGACGAAATAAATAACTGCTGTTCCAAATCTTCAATAAGCCAAGCAATTTATCTTCAATCTGAACGTACGTAAGTGTGAGTTAAGACAAAAAACGTGCTGAGTATTAAGCATTGGCGAAGTGAAGTGAATCGACAGTGGAGCCGATATTCTTTTTTGTGTGTATGTGATTTATCTTAAACCTCAATTTTGGAAAGGACTTTCCACAGGAGTAACCAAGCAAAAAAGTAATCATTACTGGTTTCCCCTTTATCTTTTCAAGTAACTTCTCAGCTAGTAAGGTAACAAACAAACTAGTTCCCATCTGTCTGCGAATAGATTCACCTATATTCCGTACTAGCTGATACCCGCGACTTCGTACGCGTGGATTAAGAATTTCTTTGCCAGAATTGAATATAGAAAGTTGTTGATTACGAAGGATTGGTCCCAAACAACACCGAGTCTGCATAATATGACAGGAAAGCTGTCACTATATCACTCTACCGTCGAACCTGTCTCTTAAAGAGAATCAATTTCCAACATATTTCTGTCACCATTCGATAAGTTCTAAAAAAAATAAAAAAATAAAAAGACAGAGACTTACTTCCGCATTTATAGTATTATTACTGCAGGTCACACTTACACACTGACTGCGAACAACCCCTGAGGGATCATTATAACGTAAAAAAGTGTACACCTACAGCATTGCAAGACTACCTACGATTTGCCTCGCATTGAACCCCTAAATTTGTGATATTTACAGTTAAACATTCAATCCGAATAACCGACGGTCCGGCGTGACTCATACAATCACAAACAATTTTTTAAAAATCTTTTTCAGTACGGAGATTTAAACCGGATACCACGATCCAAACAGCAGTAAGCAAACGCTTTAAGCATTGAGCTACTAGACCGCTATATGGCAAGACAGTACAGAGACCTACACGTCCAACGCGTCTGTCTATTGCTGTTCAGTAATTATAAGACAACCTGTATTATTTATACAGAAAATTTTCCAACCAATTGTAAACAGTACTTTTCTCCTTGTTTCAAAGGATAAGTGTGCAAACTTTCATCGAAATCGGATGAAAACTGTGGATTTGTATGAAGAACAAACAAACCAAAAAACAAACAAATTACATACATTCATCTTTATATATATAGATGTAGTTGATTTGTATTTGTGTTATATTTTTGATGCGGAATAAGGAGATCGTACGGCCATCATACGGCTGTCAGATGATGCAGAACCGCTAAAAACCCCAAACAGGACGTCCTATGCGTCAGATCAAGGAGTTAATGCGGTCCCGTTATACCTGTCAGGTCCCAGTGAACCGGTAAGGCAACGCTTTTAACAGAGGCAGCAGAAATGGCTTATCTGGAGCAAATAACCTGAATGGACGGTATCCAGAATCTTGCTGCGGAGTTCTGTCTGCACCTATATTTCTACTAGGCAAAGCCCATTAAACTGGTGGCGTGCGTGGCTACTGAAAAAAATTTCAGAGTGCATACCGATAACCACCTCATATGTTGTGATTAAAAAAAATAATAATCTTTCTACGTAATGAAATTCCACTCTTCCCTCGGTTTTGTCGCTACTTTTTCCACGACAGGCAATGGGAAGTAAACAGGATACACAATGATTAAAGCACACTCACAGTGAGAAAACGAACATCGCATTACTGCCTGGCATTATAATGTTGTTGTTTTTTTTATCTCTGCCATCCGTTTTTGTGTTATTTGCAATTACTTCAACAAAGACCGTCAAAAAAGACGAAAATTTTTATTGTTATGAAAAAGTTTCTCACAAAACCGCAATTTTAAAAACGAATAACCATTATTTATTTGTTTGTTATTTTTCGTGATTTCTTACGTTTCGTATACTAAATTTTCCTGCTTCTTATCTTCTGTCAAACATTATTGTGTTATGTTGCGACCTGTTTCTAGCAAACTAAACATCAAATGTTCTTTTCATTACGTGAGTCATTTAATCATTATAAATAAACGAATAGCAACGTGTAAATTTAAACGAACGTTGTACATATATGCCCCTCGCATTATAATTATTTTTCTCCGTCCTTTGTATTTGTGCATAGTTACTCCCTCAACAGATAAATGACTTTTACCTGGTGTAGTAGCTACACTTCCTTTATAAGTACAAATACAATCAAATACAATCAAATCAATCAGTTATTTATCTGAAATTTCCTGGTTAGCCCGTCAGTTCCGTGGCGGCAGCCATTGTAACTAATACTTCGGGCGTCATCACTAACCGAAGGTTGCCGAAGTATCGAGTTAACGTCTAGTCTCCAGGCATAATACATTTTACTAAAGGGGATACAGGGCACAGATCTCTTTAAAGTTAGAATTTTACTTTTCTCTGTTTTATTTCTATCAGAGAAATGATTAAATATTTACAGGGTACTGCAAATACCCAAGTTAGAAACATTCGTAACGAAGCTACTTTTACGTAAAAAAATGAAGAAGTAGTGAACTGGAAATATATGTTCAAGTAAGCAGTAGGTGCTAATTCCATCAACAACGAAAATTGGTAGTATATTACTATATACTTTTTTGGGTATTGTACCCAAACAACAAATAAATGAAGATGATTTAAATTTTTTATATTGGGTTACAAGGAAAGGGAAACCATCGAACTTAAAATGAAATGTATCTAAAGGAAGACATTTCTCGAGAGAAATTGCTTCCATATTTCACCTGTATATTTTCTCACTTTAATAAGTCCCGACTGTCATCTCGCACACTTGTATAAAATGTTCGTTTTCTCCGAGAAAAGATGCATCTATTGTCAAAATATGCTGAGCGCTGGATTCCTGCCTGACAGACACCTACAAATATTTCCGCCTCTGAATGGCATCCCCGCGATGAAATGTGAATACCCCACTTTCTGAATGGAATCCACACAATGAAAATGTGAAATCGTGCGCCACCTGAAGAACACTCTGTGGTGAGAATATTGACGCTGGAAAGAATGGAAGAGATGACATCATGATATGTCTTACTTACGATATTTCATTCATTATATTTACCATCAAGAAAATACTAAACAGATTTCCGTTCACAGTGGCATATGAATGAGAAATTGATGCTTGAATAGAAGTCACGTGTAGCTAAACCCAATTACAGTGAAAAAAATGAAAGTTAATCCGATATTTACAATACATTTAAAACAAACACGTAAAGTCACTGAAACATTATGTGTAATAATTGGCGAAAAATTTTCGTCCACCATTTATGGGATACACAGTTGGTCGTATCAATGTTATGTTGACTTGGAAATTTGAATGCTGGTTTTCGTTTGATATAGGTCATTCCTGTATCAGCTTTAAACTATTTTGCGATTAAGGTTAAATTTCCTTATTTACTTTCATTTTTTTTAGGGATGACTACTTAATTGCGAAATTATTTCTTTGACTATAAGAATCAAGGACTTAAATATAAAGGTAAAACTGCTCAAATAATAATAGTTTTGAAGAACGAAATAAGTTAATTTCAACACAAATCCATCGTTGTTATTTAAGGGTAGCTACCAACAGCATGGAAGATGTTTCAGAACAGTTTTTGATACAGTTTATTTACTTAAATTGCAACACTTTCAAATTACAAAAATAAAGCACATTTCCTTTGTTCAACTTCGTATGGCAAGAAAAAACAATGTAAGAAGAAAGTTTAAAATTTTTAATTTTTTATCAAAATTTTGTCAGCATACTTTTCCATATATGAAACAGGGGAGGAAACCAGAGTTACTTAGCACTACAGTGAGTGATTTATTTCCCCATAAAGAATACTCTACTACATTCTTCACAGTTTTATTGTGAATTGAATCTATTTATATCCATGGTTTGTATGTTGACAAAATTACATTTTTTTCCTTTTTTGTAGAAAGTGATACACACCGCCAAGATACACCTCGCTGCCAGATGTACAGCCATTTGCAAAGTTCTCGGTTGCCTACGTATCTAACTTGTTTCCAGAAGCATAGGTTGTTTGGTACAATATGATGGCCATTGTTAAGGTAGAGTGGAAAAAAAATCGGCGTTAAATGCTGCATCAATTACGTATTTATTACTCTTGTTTGGTGCCGATTGTTTTTGG
Source organism: Vandiemenella viatica (assembly GCA_031002005.1). Lineage (NCBI taxonomy): Eukaryota > Metazoa > Arthropoda > Insecta > Orthoptera > Morabidae > Vandiemenella > Vandiemenella viatica. The sequence continues at coordinate 57,853,347 of JARYHS010013631.1, read as the reverse complement.
ATTCAACCCAGTAGTGGTTAAAAACCGTGCACAATCAATTCTCCTATGCTGTTAGCCAAGTCTCATTATGAAAATTTCTTTCATCACCGAGGCTCGAAGTAGAAAATCAGGTGTCAATCTCCATACAATGTTTTTGATATCTCAGCGTCATCGACTAACAAGGGGGCTCTAGAAATAATGCGCAAAATATTACAAATTGGTTGAACACAAAACTGGGACTGTTAACTCAAAACATTGGAAATTCAACATATATGGTTCGTATATGATCTATTAGGTTTCCTTTACTATTTCTAAGATACGTAAATGATCTTGCACTCGAAGTTAAAGAGAGATTTTCCCTGAAAGTGATTGCTTCATTTCATATTGCTATGTGAGAAAAGAGGCTGTGGAAGAGACTTAGAGAAAGAAGAGACAGGCTGGTAGGTCATATTTTGAGACATGCAAGATTGGTTAGCTTGTTAGTGGAGGGAACAGTCGAAGGTAAACTACAGAGGAAGATAGAGATTAGAATATGTGAAGCAGATAAGCTTGAGGACGTAGGGTGTAAGAAGTATGTTGAGATGAAGAGGTTAGTGCAAGAGAGGTAGGGATGTAGGATTGCATCAATCCAGTCAAAAGACTTATGTCAGCAAAAATAAAAATTTACGGTTAACTAGATACATTTAAAAATCGAAAATTTTTAGACCAGCAACGTTTTGTAAAATGATACATTTGCAGTGAAGCTATATCATTTTAGGGTATACTGCGGGAAGATAGCTATTACTGATTCTGTCAGTCAGTTAAATCAACAAAATTACTGTTTGATACAATGAAGCTAGCTTTTATCCCCAGAAATACCGATGCAAAAAATTTCCACTTTGCTCTGTGACGATGCCAATTACGTAAGCCATTAGTGACGAGAAATTTTGTTTGGTTCTTTTTTATATTTCTACCAATGGGAGAGAGATGTGCTATGTTCTCTTTCAGCCGGAAGAATTAACGCGATTGCGGTGTTGTTAAACACGGATAGCTCGCAGTGGAATGTGCCACAGCACAGCCAATTAATTACAAGAGTAGCCAGGGCAGCGCTTCAGCATTCAGTAATGGTATCGTGGTATGTGATCACAATTAAAATAACTTCTCTGAAGCAGCCACGCTATGAACTTTGAATACGTACACCTTAAATGAGGTAAAAACAGACAATACAGTGATTCGCTTTTCTTAAATATGGTATTTTCTAAAATGATCTGCATTCAGATGCGTTTGTATCTTCCACAGATTGTTAAAAATGCAGCACAGTACAGGATACTGATCCAAGGTATCTCTTTGCCCTTGGGATTGTAAACAGTCCTTTAACTTCGTTAAATCAATTAATAACAGTGACATGGATTTTCATAAATATGTGGGAAACTGTATAATTGAAAAACAGTATGCTGACCAGGTTAATGTATTAATGGTTGCTGCAATTGGGAGGAAGAGTTTCCAGTCCAACACTATCTTTATAGTCACCGTGTCAATATCTATTCACTTGCGCCTACGTGATGATACCCCTGTCGTAGGATTTGCCGCTCTAAGTGTAACTATACCGTTGTTTTAACGCTCTCTGTATCTGACACTTCCATACGGGATAGCGGGACCTAATATGAGCCCGAGCTTTCGTACCGGCAGCACTTTCCAGCCTTTTATTTATTTACTTATTTATTTTTTATTTATTTTTTCGTAATTATTTATGTAAATGGACGGCCGATTCCCAATTCTTAATTACTGCCTTAAAAACATAGTCAAATTAACATTTTACTTACAGAACATAACAAACAACATCAACTGCTGGCATATACGTGTTAGAAGAATAGAAATCATGTATGAGCTGCTGTTTTTAAGAATGTCATTTTGCGGCCGATTTTTCGTATATCCCTGTTGACAATGCCTGCCAGAAGAACAAAAAACGCTCTCCATACATTGCAGTACATCTGAGTTTTACATAAATGTTATTTGTAAAAATTTGTGAAAAGGTCAGATAGCAATGTAATTCAAACGAAGAACAAACAAACTGCCCTAAGAATTATGCACTGCGCATACGCTATGACATAACTCTCGAGCTTCTCTTAAAGCTTAGGAATTTTTATAGTTTTAATATATATTATGTATTTATATCAGAAACCTGTGTCTTCATCCATAGCACAAGGAGAAAATTCCCCCATGTTCACAGACGAATGAATCATTCAGTGCCCTGCCATAAAATATGGAAATAACAGAATCAACACAGTTGCCAGTAAGGTTAGAACACCAAAGTAAAGAAATGGCCAGCCTAGATTTGTATTATTCGCTTCGTAGAACTTTCACGTGAGTTTAAGACATGTTTCCGGTGAAAATAGCTCTAAGTAGTACATTATAATAATTACTCAAATAAGGACTCATTTTAGCTACTCCACAATTATTTACTTGGAACTTGATGAGTATCCACCATAACTTTTGCTGTAAAGAGACTGATTGTCATTCACGTGAAAACATATAGAGAAAACATGGAAAATGAAAATCTGGATGATTTCACCCGGATTCGAAATGTTTTCTCTCGAATGTTGGACTCAAACACAGGAAAAAGACCCACATAATAGCATAAGATTCATCACAAAGTCTTACTCCAAATACTTTTTTAGCAAATTCACTGAATGATTTTACTAATCAAATTCGTAATTACCACCCGTAGGCTACTATATTCATTAAATTAGGATATCCTTTTGTGTGTGGGTCTCTGAGGTTATGATAGGATTTAAAAAAAAAATTTAACATATCTGGCACATCATTTGCACCGTGGTGTGACAATCTTGGTGTTATAAGTATTTAATTAATATTCGAGTGTTAATTGATAGGATGGTTGTAACATTTAGTCCGCCGTGACTGTACCGAGGCAGTAACAAACCGAATATCCCAGGCGGCGATACATTATCGCCTCAGCTCTAATGGCTCCAAGAGTAGCAGCGAATCCCATTAAACGCGTTGGCTAACTCTCTCTACAATCGATCTGTGTTGAACGCTAAGGCAATATCGCGCGGAACATGGTTCCATCTAGATCCGGTTAAATGATTTCGGCGTGTTCCGTGTGCTTGCCATTGATTACTGCAAGATTGTAGTGTAGATAATGGGTGTAATGTGTGCGAGAACTAAAAAGATAAGGACAGAGATTTGCAATGGTATTTAAGACTTACTTCCTGGAAGTTTACTGAACTTTTAAATTTTATTTTACTCTGCAACTGATGAGACTTTGAAATTTGCTTTTTTTGCGCTCTAGAGGCGAATATTCCACACTGCCTGCTGCAAGTAGTTGTTTTCTGTCTTGTTTTTCCGTTTATGTTTATTTAAGAGACCAATTTTTTTTTCCTTTCCGATTTTGTCGCAGCCTATCACAGCTGTTCCCAAAATCTAAAATCCTCTGTGGAAGCTCGATTTCCCCCAAGGTGTCACTGCATTCTGAGCCGGTGGGGTTGAGCTATCCATTGAGGGGAAAGTAATCAATCCTTGCATTTTGAGGGAGTGGGTGTGGATCTTCTTCGGAAGATTTGACCCCTGCGACAATTCGTCGCTAATTGGTCATGATAATCATGTCCTGTGATTCACTATTTTTTTTTTAATGGGCGAGGTTCTATGATCTTTAATGTGAGATTGACCCCGTAATTTACCATCCTGATTTCGGTTTTCTATCGTTTCCCGAAATCACTCCAGGTGAATGCTGGGATTGTTAGTCTAATAGACCATGGCCGATCTCCTTCCATACCCACGTTCTTTGGGTGGAGAGGCACTTGATGCCTACAGAACCTTCTGGTGCCCTGGGCTTGCCCGAGGCATCACGAATTTCCATTTTTTTTAATCGATTTCAACACGTTAACAGCATTAAGGAACTTTCAGAGAATAGCGTTCTGAAAGAACATTTCTACAATTTTCCTACTTCTTCTTCTTTTTTTTATAGTACAGAAACGCTTGTTAAAGCTGTATGTCTCGTTGTCACTGAGATCATAAGATCCCACAGAGCAATGGTTCCTAATTAGTTTTCCCGAGTACCACTTCAAGAAAGGGCTTAACTTCGCGTACTGCTAATAGCTGAAATGGTTAATAAAACATGAAACTAGTTTTACAGCAATATAATTAACACACACTTTTGACAGTCTTAAAATAAATTTTGGCGACAGTAACATTTTTGTAATTTTTTATTTTTTCAGTTATCTTAGTGATTACCTTAGACAATACCGTGCGTACCCCTTGAAGCAACCTCACGTATTCCAGGGGGTACGCGAACCACTAATTGTGAACCACTACCATTGACGATTGCGGGGAATATCTGCTATTAAACAGGCAAGAAGGCAATTCACAAGTTTGAAGAAATAATTTATCAGATATGACCGCTGCCTTCATTTCAGAACCTGCATTATTAGATCCTATATATTCTGTACGTGTGCGACTAACAGAACATCTATATTTATAAAGATGAAAGTATATGTTTGTTTGTTCTTCATACATATCCACAGTTTTCATCCGATCTCGATGAAACTTTGCACACTTATCCTTTGAAACAAGGAGAAAAATACTGTGTACATTTGGTTGAAAAATTATCTGTATAAATAATACATGTTGTCTTACAATTTCGAAAAATTACTGAACGGTGATAGACAGACGTGTAGGATATGTAGGTTTCTGTACTATCTTTCCATATAGCGGTCTGGTAGCTCAGTGCTTAAAGCTGTTTGGATCGTGGTCTCCAGTTCAAATTTCCGTGGAGGCTAAGATTTTTAAAAATTGTTTTTGATCGTAAGAGTCAGGCCTGGGCCGTAGGTTAGTCGGATTGAATGTTAAACTGTAGATATCACAAAGTTAGGGGTGCAATGCGAGGTAAATTGTAGGTAATCTTGCAATGTTGTAGGTGTACACTTTTTTACGTTATATTGATCACTCAGGGGTGATTCGCAGTGTGTGTGTGATCTGCAGTAATAATACTATAAATGGAGAAGTAAGTCTCTGTCTTTTGTTACGTTTTGACAAATAAATGCCTATACCGATATTTATGGAATTTGACGAGAAAATCTGTACGGAGGACACAGGACATTTTTTTTCGGTATGTTTAACAGTTGTAGTCATGAAATTTTGAGAACTTATCGAATGGTGACAGAGAGACGGATGATTGTGTTCGTCTGTAATGTTACGTCGCTTGCTTATGCTTCTCGCGCATCATGTTAGTGTATAATTTGTTAGTAAATTTCGTTTAGAGAAAAAAAGTATTATTTAGTATAGATGTCGATTTTCTCTGCCCGTTTACTTTGTGTCTGCTTAAATGTTTCTGGCACCAGTTTATTTTGCCTTCATTTTTGACATGCCCTGCGGGCGTAAACTGGCCTAAGTTGTAGCTCTAGCAGAGCACGAGCAGCTAAAGTTATTAGAACCCAAGAATCGGATGCTCATGCTGAAGAAAGAAGAAAAGTTCAACCTGAAATAAACCTGCCCTTAATTAACATCCCCCCCCCCCTCACCCCACATCCCCTCACATTCGTTTATTTTTCTGTTTTTAAATATGTTGGAAATAGACAGGTTGGATGGTAGAATGATATAGTGATGGCTTTCCTGTCATATTATGCTGACTCGGTGTTGTTTGGGACCAATCCTTCGCTACCAACAACTTTCTACATTCAATTCTGGCAAAGAAATTCTTAATCCACGTGAACGAAGTCGCGGGTATTGGCTAGTCGAAAATAAAATTGACTCCTTCGAGATTGAAGAAAAATATTAGTGCTTACAATAAAAAAAACCTCAGATGCAATATCCAGGCCAAATCAAGAACGGCGTAAGATATCACTTCTTAAACCGCATCGTTGAAGGAAAAATGTATGGTATCGGTCCATTTGAACACTAAAGAATTCATGACTGGTAGTGATGCGCAAATGGTTTAACTACACATCAATAGATATTTTCTGTTCAGTTATTTAAAAAACAACGCCAACTATTTCAATCGTTAACTTTAGTCAGGAGATAGTGTCTTAAGAAGAGAAATAATCTGATATTTGAGAACCATTGGTAATTTCCACAATTAGCTATGTGTTTCTGTACCATAAGTAATTAAAAATGTAAAGTCTGTAAATCTTACCTGAAGCTAAACACGAAGTATTTAAATGAAATACAAATTTGTGACCATTCCCTCGCATAAAACAGACCAACCAATTGGAATAAAACCAATTGAAAGTAATGTTAGTATCTCTTAGTACGAAAGCAATTGCTACTTAAATTGTGGAGATGGGACTTATAACACCACGTAGCCTACAATACTGTACGTTGTTGCCTACTTGAGTGACCTCCATCATTAGGAGGGCAATTGATAAACTAAATACGAAACTTATTCTGTCGCAGCTAAAACTGGAACTATCCTTATTAAAAGCATAGAAGGTAAACACTGGTTAAAACTTTACAATCTATATTTCTTCTACTAAATGTTTGTGTTATCACCACATTGATCATCATCGTTTGAAGTTTTGTATGTCAACCACCGCGTCGATCGATTTCTGTCGCAAGCAAACTCTTTGGTATCTCATATAATACACAGCTTATGTGTTACATCCTACCTTTTCGCCTTCTCACTTTTAATGTACTTTTTACAGCAGTATATTTTTGATAGATTTTTCGTGGAGTATTTTCTCATTTGTTCATCTGCTCCTCTTCTCTTACTGTAACCACATGTCCTATTCACGTCATAATTCTGGTAACTCATATCCCAAAACCCTCCCCTCTCTTTTTACATGCATGCCACAGAATATTATATAATATTACCGATTAAATTTATCTTTGCACGGTAAATCAAATAAGATTCTTAATTCAGCTGGTTAAAATCAATCATTTCGTCCGTAGCTATAATCTTATGGAATAACTTAGTTACTTATTAACTTGAATGAATTTTATTTGTCTTCATTAAATTCAAAGCACCAAATACATTTCAGACTGCTTCTCTAAAGATGACTGGAAGTAATTACAGGATTCAATTCAAGCTGCATTAAATAATGGAAACCGACAGACTGCTACATGTTGTAAGAGAACCCTAGCAAACTGATCTCACGCTATACAGTACGCGAACAATCGTTCTCAGCTGAAAATTGTTCAAAGACAAGATCCGCCAACCAATAAGCATGCGGCTTTACGCTAAAATCAAAATGACAGAAATTGTTTAAATTCCTCGATCGATAATTTGAAATTATTAAACTGTTAATCATCAACAGAAAAGCATTCAAAAATACTAATACTTTCTGGTGCCACGTAATCATATATACGAGTATTTCTTAATAGTATTGTATTGTCCATAGGCCATATCTCCCTTAATGTGTCATCAAATTTAATGATTGAGACATAATTTTTACGATTATATCTCCCCTCTAGTGACGAAAAATAAACAAATACTTTAAAATTAAAGTTTTCATTGAAAATTTTTATTTTAAACTGCATTTATTAGGCAACATCTGCGGACGATCTGTTCAGGAGTTGTTTAAATTTTGTGCAAGGCGCCATCTACTAAAATCGTAATTAACGTTACTACCGTATAATAAACTGAATTAAATTAGAGTATAATCTGAATTACTGCACCTAACCTCAATAAAATTGATCTGCATCACCAGCAAAGCTAAAGCAAACATTTATTTATTTATTTATTTGAAAACTGTACTCTTACCCCGCATTAACCTCACACCTTTAGATCCAGCCGTGCCTTTCCAAATGATAAGACCGAGCGTGGTGGGTGAGCGGTTAACGCTTTGGCCTCGCATTCGGGAGAAAGGAGCGGCCGGTTCGAATCCCCGTCCGGACATCCAGATTTGGGTTTTCCATGGTTTCCCCAAATTACACCAGGCGAATGCTGGGATGCTTCCTTCAAAAGGCCAAGGCCGAATTCCTTCCCGTTCCTTGTCCCAGTCCTATCCCGCCTCTAATGATCTCGACGTCGACGAGGCGTAAAGTCATAAATTAAAAAAAAAAAACAATTATAAGAAAACAGTTCTCAACAAAAGATGCCTACACTATGACAATTAATAAAGCATGAGGTCAGGCATTTCAAAGAGCAAGATTGTATTTACCAGAACCTTATTTTTTGCATTAAGAGTTATACGTTGCGTTTACAGGAGATAATAGATTCAGTGATTATTTTGTTTGTGTTAACGACATATACTGTCAAAAAGTAAACGATGACATTGTAACTGCTAACATTGTTTTAAAGAAGTTTTGTAAAAAATGTTTGAAAAAACACATCTGCCAAAGCCAATACTATTTTTAAATATCTACTTTTTTAAATGTTTTATAATTAAACATATTGTATATAATAATAATGACTTTTTACGATGAGACAAATATTAATTACTAATATTCAAAATAAAATATCTTTCATTGATAAATACTTGCAATTACTTATTTGCGCGTTATTATTTTACCATTCGGTGACTGATCACGCTACTGTGGGAAATATTCGCACGGGTAAGCTAGTTAATGCTTAATTATTACAAAATATAAAGTTGGTTAAAAGATACTGTTCGCTAGAAATATCCAAACCAATCATATTATTTTTTCTTAGTTCTAAATACAATCCAGTGGCTGAAAATTATTTCCTAATGGTGACTGCCTCGTTGGTCACCATTATTCTCGTTCTTACTCCTGTCTGGCATATTCTGTTCTCCATTTCTTCCTCTATAGCACCGTGATTGCTGAAAGTAATAATGGTTCCTAACAACTGCCCGACGTCTGTGAAACATTTTTGCAATTCAAGAGGGAAAGTCTCTTCTTCTTCCCTTATAAATCGGCTTTTCAGGAGGGTAATCATGTTTCACTAATTGGAAACAAGTAGACGAATGTTACTGATACTGAATCAGTGCTAATTGCGTCTGCGTGTCTGGTGACACAGAGCTGCACCCTGCTCGTCCCTGCTCTGTCGTGCTCATTACTAGCGATTACACCCTCAACGCCACACTACACCCTGAAGCCTGTATGGATTTTCTGAATTAAGCGGTTTACGGTTTGCATACGTGGAGATAATGAGTGCAGACAAATCTTACATGGCCTTTACGAAGACATAAAACCTCAATACAGCAGACTCGATTATTATATTAGAATGACTACTTTGTTGGGAGTTTAATTTTAACCGATCATACTGTACTAGGCGCTATGCTGCTAAGACTTTTACATTGGTTACAATTATTTATTATTTTAACCAACATGACACATTTTTCTGGAGATCAAGGGATAAATTAAAAGAGTTTACAGCATTTGTTAGTCAATATAATCTAAATGATTCACAAATAAAAGAATTATATATCTGGGTGTTGTGGATCATTTTCCTCAATTGCTGATAATATTAATAAATAAATTACACCAAAACAATTGACTTTTTTGTATTTATTTGTCTCCCCAATAAATACAAAATTCAATTGCTTTGGCGTAATTTATTTATTAAAAAAAAAAAAGACTTATAGTTCCATTAAATTCGTCTTGCAGTAGCAACAAGAGTCTCAACATATTGTACATTGTACTGTTCAGGCTAAAGACTCAGTGGAATGCATTTATGTAATTCAGGGTGTTATGCACGGGTAAAGTATTACTGAAAATACTCTTTCACTGGTGGGTGAAGATTTACCGAATTGTTCGTTGAACTCCGAGTGTGTTTACACAACACACAGCCCGTCCCAGGTGATGGCAGTCGACTGGCTTCGTCAGAATCTACGGTCATATCAGCTGTTCAACCAGAGCAGATGTCTCTAGTCTCGTAGTCAAAATTCTTCTCGCTTGTTACAAATCCCGCAGCTAAGAAAGGGAGCGTCCATTAACCACGTAACTCCATTTTGGCCTCCTGAAAACCCTCCCTCACCCCCACGTAGTCCGACGTGGCTTTCGCCTCTACACCCCCTCACCCTACGTAGCACGTAGCTTTTTTCCGTTTTGTTTGCAGAAGACATGTTGTACTGTTTTCACTTGTCAGACGATTGGAAATCACCTACGGAGATAATTAAAATGAAGGAAATAAATTTTCACATGCTGTTATGTGTTCTGTAACTCATTTTAACTGGGAAAAATGATATGAACTGAACGTTACGTGGCCTGACTCGGAACCCCACCCCCTCCCCACGTAGCGCAGCGAAGGTTTCCAGGCAACCCCCCTCCCTCTAGACCTAGCCACGTAATTTATGGATGCTCCCAAACCTCTCGTTGCCTGTCCGAGACCGACCTTCGATGTTGACCCTGCAACGCTCTTTTCAGCAAACAATTCTTCTCCTCTTATTCGCTTTGCTCCTGTTTACATTTATAACCAACACCAGTATCTCGAACTAAAATTTCATATGTTAGTGGCTGTTTGATTATTTCAATTATCTGCCAATCACCAAAATACTTGAGAACTTTAGGTGACAGATCGATGGGTGGAAGTCGATAAACATCAGAAACTTGCGGTATGGGTAATAAAGTCATTTACCTTGATCGTCTTAGCCTAAACCTGCGTTTCCACGACGTCTCTTAACGGAAGCCTCCCGGGATGGGACGGGACGGATACTCAACAACACGCCATGGGAACGGGGCCGCCTCTGCTAGCGGGGACGAGACGCAGCTACCCACTCTCTGTCGGTAAACATCACAGGCGTGTGTAGCGGTGCGCTGTTGCCATCGGTTTGCTGCAGAGGTGCGCTCCCCTTCTGTTGCTGTAAAGTGCTCTGTGCCAAACGACACTAGGCAAAACGTGGGGAAGAGGTGGGGGCGAGGTAGCGAGGGCTTAACTGCGGCGCGCGCTCATCCCTACACTTCGGCGTCATGGGAACGCAGCTTAAGACATTTTTTGGACGGCAGTTTGATATTTTTGTGGCCTTTCCTCGGAAAACATTGTTGTCCACACGAATGGCCAACACCTTGAACGGCGACACTGCTTTGCTTCTACGAATCTCTGGCCCAACGCTTATGTCCTAAAACAGTATAGCGTAAATCATACGATATGACGTGTATTACTATATGTTTTACAGTAAATTTTGAGTAAGTAAAATTCAAAAGAGGTTTAAATTATACAGAGACTGAATTTATATTTTTGTATTGTTTTTACCAATTAAATGATACAAACAGTGAGGCATTACATAAAAAAAATATAAGCATTCAAAAACAAAATAAATAAGGGCCCTTATCTGCTACCAACTCTAGAGCTGACAACCCTAAATTCACTGCATTGCATACATACATACAAACTGATTACCCTGAAATCGTTCTGTACCATCGTTCTGTACCATCGTTCTGATTATATATATATATATATATATATATATATATGTGTGTGTGTGTGTGTGTGTGTGTGTGTGTGTGTGTTTGTGTTTGTGTGTGTTAATGAACCGATTCAAAAAAAATGTTTTCAACTTGAAAAATTTACGACAGAAATATTTTCTGAATGCGTAAAAACAGAATATTGACATCAAAGTTCGCAAATATATATACTTCGTTGTACATTCATCTGTATCTATCTATTCTGCATGATCTGGGGACCGAATACTATTGTAATAGAGAGAGAGGGAGAAGCAGAACGGTTCCACCCTGAACGACGAGGCAATCCAACCCACAAATGTGTGTCACAACGAATCGACAGATACGGGGATGTGTTTGAATATTGACGGTAATTTGTGCCGGGCTGGAGATATCTCCAGTGTTGACAGTAGCACTCGGCTGTTCCCCTAACAGCGCGTGCGCCCAGGCCGTCTATTTGCGTCTCCCGCGAGGGAGTCAGGCAGGTGTTTTGGTCGTTGCGATAGCAACGAACGCAAACGGACACGCAAGCATGCACAGGTGTGGAGCGTCCTCACAAGACACATGCCACCCCATCACGAACGAGGGCACCCAGCGGTAAGGGTCGCGGGTTCGAATCCCCGCCAGGCCATCCTGATTTCGGTTTTCCATGGTTTCCCGAAATCATTCCAGGTAAATGCTGGGATGGCTACAACAAAATACCATAGACGAATTGCTTCCCGTTCCTGTCCTCAATCCTATCTCAACTCTAATGACCAAGACGTTGACGAGCCGCAAAGTCATGAGAATGAAAGAAAAACGAACTTAGCAGTAAAATATGGCAGGCTCCAATGCTTTTACTAGAAAATCTGTATGGGATCGTTTAAAATGAGAAGCAATCTGTAATTTAAAATTACTATGGTATTTAGTTTGGCAATAGCGTATAATCACTGGGACTCATCAAGGAATGGTCGTTTTGGTCTGAAAACTGTTGAACATGTTCGTTTGGTGATACTATTTAATATATGTTGCTCTTAGAGGTGTAACATGTATAGATACATCACAAACTTCACTCGAAAAGTGCAGTAACGCTATACCGCGAGCGACCTTATAGCGAAGTATAATGACCATGCACGTTCTTTGAAAGATATTTTTTGGGAATATGTTATCAAAAGTATAAATATGGAAAAGATTAAACACTTAAAAAAAAAAAAAATTTGAACCGTAAGCAAACGTTGGTTGCCTCATTTAAGTACACATGCGTGACGTCCAACGATAACTCGTACATCGTCAAGAAACATATCCGCACGTTATTTCCAAGATGTTAATATTCTACGGCATTTATCAAAGTAGGTTGCGGCAATATTAACGTAGCTTTTGTTTGGATTGAAAGTGCGGCAATATGCTTGTTCCAGCATTAGGTCGAAGGAATTTAGTTTTTTATAGTTGAAATGCAGCCTGTACTGAAATGGCGTTTGGTTGTTGTTGTTAAAGCATAATGCGTCAGAAATTTGGATTTATTAAACATTTATCATGATTTTCAAGCGGAATCATTAGCGGAGCCTCTAGGTTGTTTAGAATACAGCCTGGACCAAAGTGGACATAGACGCTTTCTTTTGAAGCTTAATGAACTATAAATTTTGTTTTTATAATAAAGTTGGTTTGGTTTTCATCGTTGTTGGTTGGTTGTTGATGCATTTTGTTGCACGTAATATTATTATCGCTGGAAGTCGCATTTGATAACAAATGGCGTCCTCTCATCGCTTAGTGAGTACTGTTACAGCATTTTTTATTTTAATTTTGCATGAATTTTGTGTGTTATACACTATCTTCATGGATGTAATATAAACAAAAGTAAATAAATAATATAGTCGAAGGAACGATAGCGTTATCATTATACATGGCAATATGCTTTCTCCCAGTCGCTCGCGGTACAGCGTTACGGCACTTTTTGAGTGAAGTTTGTGAGGTATCTATACATTTTACACCTCTAAGAGCAACATATATTAAATAGTATCACCAAACAAACATGTGCAACAGTTTTCAGATGAAAACTACAAGTCCTTGATGAGTCCCAGTGATTGTGCTATTACCTTTAGTTTAAATGATAAAATAACGCCAATGCAGCTGTTTTTGTGTGCTTTAATGCCGTTTGCTTTTCGTTTCTCATCGAGTCATTATCTGCGACGAATCTATTTTAAAATTGTACATTGAGTTTACAAACTTATTATATGATGTTTAAAATAGTTCTCAATTGAAACATTTTTTCATTATATACAACTTACTATTTACATTAGTGGTTTCCGCATCCGAAACCACAAATGTAAATAGTAAGTTATAAATAATCAAAAAATGTTTCAATTTATAAATATGTTAAACATCAAATTATAAGTTTGTAAACGCAATGTAAAATTTTAAAATAGATCTTCGCTAATGACGCCTCGATGTGAGGCGAAACGCATACAGCATTAAAGCATAAAAAAACAGTTGCATTGCCGTTATTTTATCATTTAATTTACTGGCCTACAACACTGCATATTATGTTATTATTATTATATTAATTTATAGTTGATATTTTACATAAAATATAACTAATTCGATGACCATACCAAGGGATTGAAGCCATCTTCTGGTAGGGTGATCAATTAGGCTTCTGAATAGATTTCTGTTTCCACACTCCATTACAGTATGATTGAAGTTCAGAGTATATCCACAAAGGGATTGAAAATAACATCAGCTCATATTGTTCTCTTGTGAACAGTTATGAAACTACTCTGCTTTTAATGATTTAATTATTGGTGATTGGTTTACTAAATGATACTACCATAAGTCGCTTTTAATTTCTTTGATATTATTACAGATCCGTAGGCCATCGACTGTACATTGTTAAATAAGAAGGTTGCAAGTATTATGAAAAAATAGAAATAATTAATGACCACGCATGCCACACTGTCGAAGAATAAAGGATGGTTAATTAATGATGATAGTCTTCATTTGAAAAGCTGCAAAATAATTAATGGCAAGACATAAAAAACAGCAGTTCGAAAACAGTTTTTTCTATATACCAATATCGCGTGAAAACCTTCACAGGTACACTGCGGTAATTCTAATGAATGGAATAATCTCATAAGAAACGTATCCTTGGTATCGGGAAAAAAGAATTATTGGGAAACGAGCTCTAGTTATCTGCAAACGTTTAGTGGAACAAATACAAATTACCTCAGATCTATAGAAATAAGTACCTTCCTCGTACGGCGTTGCGATACCTTTTGACAAAGTCTTCGCCACAAACGTGCCTCTCTTCTTTGTGTTTCCTAGCTTTTTTGGTGACTCCATCTCTTGTTTTGTTTCTGGAGGAGATTTTTCTTTTCCAGACGTAAGGCGAGAAAATAGTGGTATCATCCCGTTAGGTGGGGAATCATTATGTACTTTGTTCCATAGTCCTCTCTAACGATGGAATTCCACTGCGATGTCTCCGATGTAAGTACGCTTTAGATCCCAAAGCGGCGAGTTGATGCTTTGCTAGCGGAGTTTCTAGCACTAGCGGCTGCTTGGCCGATATTTTTAGCTTTATGCAGTCGCTTCTAAGTTTCACCAATTGATGCGTTTTTCATACCTTGTTGTGTAGTGGTACTCGACAACAACACTTGTCGATGAATGTGAATTAAACTTTCATGACATTAGAGCCATCCATCGATAGTACTAATTCTAGAGAATCGTAGAAAATTGAAAATGTTCCTACTGGATGCTCATGGCAAATGAATCATCTTCGTGAAGCATATCATCAAAGTATTAATCACATATGGCAATTTTGATTCTACGAGAAGTATTTTGATAAACAGACTAAGGTATAAACATGATATAGTAGTAGTAGTTTTTTTCCAAATTGAAAATTCCGTGATGTTTGGTAACTTGAATTTAATAACTAGAAGTGATACTTAGGCAAAACATCTCACAAGTTATAATAATTAATTTCAGTCATTCTTAAAACGGAAAGAACTGCACATTTCAGTGAATTTTTAATAATGTTTATGACATGAAAAATATCTTATTTTAGGAAAGAGATGGGGTAGCTGCTTGACAATAGATTTAGAAGGTTTCTGGTACTCCAGTAAAACGTAATCAATGTATTTAAAATCAAATACGCTTTTTATTCGCATCACCATATCGATTATTCGAAGAGCTATGTGCGTGTGCGTTTTTTTTTTAATTTTATTTTTTATTTCAGGATTATACATGGCGCCTGGGGATTATTTCCATCATTTTAAGTCTAGAGGTATTTTAAAAGTAATTTTTGAAACAAACACAATGAATGGAGTTACTATCTCATAGAGAAGCCAACAATTTGCAACATTTAAAACAACAAATCACAAGTGGAGATGCACACAGCATCTTCCGGATACTTCGCCTAGGATTATGCCTCCTAGCATGGAGACGACACAGGGAATTACGTGTGTCAGTATAAGAAATTAATTGCATTATTACTAATTTTGGACTGATAAAAATGGAATTACAGAGGGAATGAAGTTTATACTGATTGCGTCAACATAATCTATAAAAGGTTCAGATACTAAATATATTTTTTAAAAAAAAAAAAAAAAAACATTTTAGAACATCTGATATTTTCATATTCGACTGAACAATCCACATCAACCTTTCTTTAGCAAATTTTTTTCTCAGACGCTCTTGTATTTTCACATCTATCTCTCTATTCGTTATTATGTGTTCTAAAGCATTAAACGTAGAAGCTCACTTCAGTGCTTGCACAATGTGAAACATATTTTAACTTCATAGCAACTTCGTTCTCTTGCAATTATTTCGTTACAGTCTATTCTCTATTTTTCTGTCGTGTGCAGATAAAAGCGTTGCAGAAACATTTTTAGACAGTGGTCAACTGAAGCTTATTTTATTTAAGCCAAGATAATTTTTATTGTTACAAAAGTCAGGATTTAGTGCTAGGTAGCACCAAAGTCGTTTGAGCCAAAATATAATTAAAAAGTAGCGATAACCAAATCTGCAATAGCCGTTGCAAAGGAAATATCTGAGTGTTCTCCTCAAGTGAGTTCTAAAAACCGTAACGTTGATGACTAGAGATGATATCGAATGCTGGATATCGATTTTCAGGCATAAAAGTTTCTATCAGACTCTATTTGACGACGGTGGAAACACGCAATGTGTGTGATACTTTGTAAATGGATTGTAGCAGATAAATAACATTATACTTGTGGACCGACAATAACTGTGAGTGTTGAACCATCTGGTCTACTCCGATGCGCTAACATTATTTTCTACTGTACAGTGGCTCGTTTTATAATATACAGAAGACTGCGACATCGAGTATTAGCTGTTTCCAACATGCTGATCTCAAAGTAATGTCATTACGCAGCATTAACAGTAGACTATATAATTATCACCATTGCCGGATCAGGAGAGTGGGGGCGGCAACATCGGGGGGGGGGGGAGAAATCATGTTTAAAGGGGCAACAAATGGAAAATGCGTGTGGTGGTGCATCGCCCAATATGACAGTTATTGGGAGTAATAGAGACTCCAGTCGAGCCATAAAATGGTGAACGAACCGGATATAGTTATGACAAAGTATGTTTTTATCCTTTTGTCTGTCTTATTTAATGTTTACAATGTTTCGATATAGGATTCCTTTCCTAAATGCGCTATTGGTGTGTATCCGCAGCCTGTTCATATGTCAAACATTCCGTTTGTCACAAGCCTCTAGTTGGTGAGCGAAATAAGTTTTAGGCACTAGATTTGTAGATGTGTGTTTCGTTTGTCCAAAATCAAATATAGTATTTAAAATTTTAACGTTAGATAGAAATACAGGGGATTCAAAAATATTCTTTCCTACCCCCACGTGCTGGGTATGGATGTTTTTTGTTTTCCTATTAAAAGACTAAGATATTATTCTATTTTCTTTCACCTGAAATAAAAGTTAACATTAAATTTGTAAGGTTGTATAATTTTTGTTACTATCTCTATTCAGAAACGCAGTTTCATATAGACCCCTATTTATGGATTATGTCCTTATTTAAACGAAAAATGTTAAAACACTTAACATGTAACTTTGTGAATTGTAAAAAAAAATATAGAAATTTTTTTTTTGTTTTGACATTATTTTGCCGTATTTTAGAGCATTTTATGTAAAATTGCATTAAGTTGATAGTCGATTCTATTTTAAAGTTACCTGCAGCAAATCTGATTCTGTCTGAACGATAACATAAGCAGCGCGCGCGACAACTTGGCGTGGCGTTGGACAACCGTGCAGATGAGTCCGCCACGTAACATGAAAATGTGTGTTTTATTGTCAAGCGACTGCTGTCTAACCCACCATATAAGAAATATGTGTGTAGGATATTAGATTACGGATCCTTAATTGGGCGAAGCTTGACTGCCACTAGTCCGGTTTTTATTTTATTTATATTAACCTTTGTTTCCATTTATCACGGAAGGTTTTCACACATATAGATGCAACGTAAAGTTATCAATATACTAACATCCTCCACAGTTCCCAATTTCCATGGGGATATAATGCTAACTACAAGACGCTACAACGCAAGTTCGTGGACAGGGCTACGTTACAATAAATTTTAAATTTTTTTAAAAATTACTTTCTCCACTGCCACCTATTCAGCCACTTGAAACGTGAATTTTAATTTTTTCCAGTACAGGTAGATAATAATACATTTTATCACGTATCGCTCTACACCGCTCGGTATGGACAAGATACGACTATTAAAACCAGTCACGCCAATGCCAGTATTCAAATGGCTGCTCATACAAAGTGAACCCAGCACGGTAGACACTACGCTGCCGAATAGAACCCGTGATTGGAACTGCATTCGCTGATTTTGCCCATAAACAGTTTCACTAAAACGGTTCTTAAACTTCCAGAATTTTCTAGACAATAGTGAGAATACAATTTGTATCTGCGGTTACTATGCTTCTTTTCCGTGGTCATTAGTGAAATCTGGGATTATACTGAAATTAAATAATCACAGTACTACCATTTCGGTGATGACATGCGTATTTGTTGAACATTAGAGTCCTAGATGTACTCTTAAGTGGTTAGCAGCCGTATGATATTGTAACATCATCGCATTGACATGTTCCGACAACCCCCCTTCAAATTACATTGTCGTGGGCTAACCTTCCAAATCGACACTATCCCTGGCCTCACCTGTAGTATAAGACAACGAGAAAAGCTCTCATCCTGGTAGTGAGAGAATGAATTTATTTTTCTACGTGCCCTTCTTTTTCCCAACTTTTGAAGTGCTGTTCTGGAACGTCTTAAATCACTGGAAATTGCCTTTCTCCTCGTTTGGTGCATAAAAAGTTTCTTCTACTTTCTGTTTTCCATTTCTGGCGTACTGTGGTAAATCCATATCTCAATCATAGTAACAAATCGGGGAACAAAATTGGTAGAATCATTAAAAAAAAAAAATTCAAAGCATTGTTGAGAAATTCGTATTCGAATTTGTTGTTGGTCAGCACCGGTCTCGCGGAAAGTTATCTCGCAGTTAATGGAAAATTTATTGTGTCCTTTCTTCTGATATGTTTAGTACCTCAGTTATGTCTTACATCTTCGATCGCCGATCGTCCACTACTATATTGTGCTCCTTCTTGATGTTTTCATCTTTGGCTATACCGCTCATCCATATTTCGATTTTTCAATGATTTTCTGAAATAAATCCAGCAAAATGACGGGATGGTTCCTCAATAGGCCATTGCCGAATTCCTTGCCACTCCATGTACCTAAATCTCTCCTCCCGCCTCTAATGATCTCGACGTCGACGAGACATAACGCCATAAAAATTTATGGTTGAAATTTTTGATCGTCTATCACATGGATCATCACTACCACTTTTAACACAGTCATCCATTTCGTCACTGTTAAAAATGAAGGAGCAGACGCCGTATATGACTTTACAAACTTTGGATGAATTTTCGCTGGCGGTGAACCATAGGTAGCACCTATGTTTTGTATCTGTAGCTGAAATATACTGCTTTAATGTGTTAACTCTCATCATGATTTAAAAAAAAGGAAATAGAGTGATGTAGATGAGCGTAACGCAATGCTATATTAAAATTTCTCATCATTCACATAATTGTGTTACTGATACTGTGTTTATATCTTACTTGATGCAAAATCATAGTAATGTCTGTCACCTTCAAGGAAGCAGAAACTTGTGAACCATGTAATTTTTGTAATTAATCGAATTAAAGTGCCCATCACTTCCTGTAAAATGTAATTTGCTTAATTTCCAAAGCGGCTTGGTGTTACCAAAAAGAAGTTCACGGCGCCCTCATGCGTGGAGAGCAACTTGGCTTTAGTCTTCAGACACCGACAGAGACAGACACTGAGTGAGCGGGACTGGACAGCTGCCCTTCTGGGAAGACAAATGTTTTTTTAGTAAACCGCAGTGAGAGTATCTGCTGCCTCCAAGAAATGTTTACGTTGGAATAAAATATGGTTTAGAAGGAAATTACGATGTTTATATATACTCCACAGAATGATATATTAGCATTTCACTAAAAACTAACTAAATTCGCTTAGAAATAATGCCTTTACTCGGGAGAATGTTTCAATGAAACACAAGATATTTCTATTATTTCAGTTCATTCAACAGATGTACAGAACGTCAAAGGAACTTACGACTGCAAATGTAAAAGCCAGATTACAATTTAGGAAATATAGGGTTGAAATTTAACCACCTGGCTATGCCACAGGATGGCTGATATGGAAGTCTGAATAGGCTGAGACCAGCAGTGAGAAGATACCAAGTTAACCTAGCAAGATGGGGCTATGCTGAGGTGGATGGTATGAAGTGCGACTGTGGAATGGATCAGACTGTTCAGCACAGTGTCGACTGTGTCCAGCCTCCTGCACGGAATTTGACCCTTGTGAGGCCTCGGAAAATTCGCTGGAAATAGTCAAATTTTGGTCTAGCTTGTATTTTGTAGCTATGTATAAATAAAACACAAGTACAAAGGAAGTACAAATAGTCCACTTCGGCTGTCTTTTGCTCGTAGCGAAACTATTAGAAATAATTAGGCTCTCTCTTGATGAACGGCTTCAGTTCATGCACAGTTTTTCTGCCTGCGTCTTCTAGAAGAGGGGGGGGGGGGGGGGGGAAAGAGGGAAGTGTCATCCATATTACATCCTGCACCACGACCCACATAGAGTGCACTACAAGTGGGTATTGAGTACTAACATTCACAAGGATTTTAACAGCTTCTCAACTATCAAATCCCTAACAAGACATTTCCCACGTTTCATGAGAGAGTATGGCTTTGAGCTGCACGCAGTCTGGAGGCAGGCATATTGTTTCATTGGTCTACTGCTAAGCAGGATGTTTTTAGTGTTCTGAATCTACCCTGTAAGACCTCTAGCAGGGAAAAAAAGTCCAAAGTTATTTACATATTTTTTTTTTTATTTTTTTTTATTTTATATATATATATATATAAATATTTTTTTTTTTTTTTTTTGCTGTCATCAGTCTTTCGACTGGCTTGATGCAATCTTCCATCCTTTCCTATCTTGTGCTAAACTATTCATCTCTACATACCCCTTACAACCCACGTCCTCAATTATCTGCTTCATATATTCTAATCTCTGTCTTCCTATACAGTTCTTACCTTCGACTGTTCTCTCCAAAACAAATTAACGTGGTCTCAAATATGACCTACTAGCCTGTCTCTTCTTTCTGTAAGCTTCTTCCACAAACTTCTTTTCTCGCCAAACATTTTCAAAACTCGTTCATTTCTTACTTTGTCTATCCACCTAATTTTCAGCATCCTTCTGTAGCACCACATTTAAAATGCTTCAATTTTCCTTCTTTCCGGTATTCCTAAAGTCCATGTTTCAGTACCGTAAAGTGCTGTGCTCCACACATTTTTAAAAAGATTTTTCTAATTCCTAGATCAATATTTGAAACTAAAATATTTCGCTTTTTCATGAAGGCTCTTTTTTCTAGTGCTATTCTGCTTTCAACATCGTTCCTGCTTCGGCCATCGGTTGTAATTTTGCTTCCCACATAACAGAATTCACTTACTTCTCCAATTGCATTCGATCCTATTTTTATATTTAATCTGTTAGTTTTGTATCATTTCTGCTATATTTCATCACTTTAGTCTTGCTTTGACTTAAATGCAGGCCAAATTCTTCCTTGTTTTGTTCATGCCATTCAATAATTTCTCAATATCCTCAGCCCTTTCTGCTAACAAGACAATGTCATCAGCAAATCGTAGCATACTGATTTTTTCTCCCTTGAACACTTATGCCACATAAACATTTTTTCTTTTACTTTCTTAATTGCTTCCTCTACATACAAGTTGAATATTAACGTGGGATAAACTACATCCTTATCTCACGTCCTTTTAAACTGATGCTTGTCTCCCATGATTCTCTACTTACAGCCACTTGATTCTTATATAGTTTTAAAAATGGCTGCTACGTAGCTCAGGTGGAAGAGCGTCTGATTACGGCCCGGACGACCGGGGTTCGATCTCCGGTGAAGCCTAGGATATTTCTTCGTCCGGGACAGTCCGCCAGGCCCACTCAGCCTACTGTCAAATAAATACCGTGGGGGAAACCCAGCGGAAAGGTACAGAAAAAAGGGTTGGACCGTGTCGCTGACCACGGCACGTCCACTCTAGTGCCTACAGTCAGGAAATAGGAATTCGGAGCTCTACCTCCACCAATCCTACGAGAATGCGGCTTGAAAGCTGTGAAAATCCACTTGCCTTTACCTTTACATCTATGTCCTTAAAAAATAAAAATACTTTGTAGTATGATCTTGTATCAGCCTGTATGATAGAATATCAAACAGAACAGTACAGTGATAGTAGGATTAACATTCCAGTGATTAACATACAGAAAACAACCTGCAATGTTAAAACACAGCAAAAATCGCTGACTTCAGGAATAGCCTATCGAAAAAATCAAATGTAAAAAGAAAAAAGAAGAAATAAAATGAAACTGCAAACCAACGGCTGAAGATGCTTCAGAGAATGAAGTGAAATCTATTCGGTGAATTAATAAATGAACAAATAAAATCAATTTCACTGGCAGTCATCATTGATTATACATTTGTAATTGTTCCTTTCCTATTTTGGCCATATGACGTTAAATTCCGAAACTGCAAGAAACGTTTTTCATTGAATTTATGTAAGGTTATATTAAATGTTTATTATTCAACTGGATCTAGATTTTTTTAGGAGCAGAGAATTTACGCAATTCACTGACACTTGTTTTGTGATGAGTAAGTAATCTCTGTTCACAGTGACAGTAAGAAGTCAGCTGGTCCGGGGTTTGTTTATGTTAACTGATCAGGCATAGCTTAAGCTAGCGGTCATCACTTTTACTCCGCTGACTAATAAGCTTCAAAATTCTCATACTAACATAATAGTTCGGTTGCGCGGCAAGATCTCCCAGATGAGCGAAAAGAACATAAATTCAAAGACATAGTCTTTCAACAATGGTAATCCCTGGGTATCCAAGATTTCAGTCGCCCACCTGAAATTACTGTTGGCACAATTACCCACTGAGAGGTAGCGATGTTTTTTTGTTTCGGAGAGTAGCGCCGACCCCGGAAGCAGCTAAGTGGCATACTAATTAAGCCCGTGCCGCGGTGCCATAACCGTCGTCAATCGATGTGCGTCGAGTGGTGTATCTGCGCGAGCGCTTTGGCGGCGGCGTCCGTCCGCCGCAGCGGCGGCCGCGTCGGCGGCAGTCGACTGCGCGCTGCCGCGTGGTGGAGTCGCAGCACCAGGCATACCAACCCCGCGCCACCAAAGTCCACGCGCCGACCGCTACTTCTACCTCGACGCGTCCAGCTGCCGTGACCGCTGAATCTCGCAGCAGCAACGCAGACGTATTAGCGTGGCTGGAGGAATATACGCACACTTCGCTTGTTAGTGCGTCACAGAGAAAATTCTTGAGTGTATCGTGAAATATTTCCCACTGTCAGGCATTACTCCTCTTGTCTCATCAGTGAGGTGAGCTGAAATGTTGTGACGTTAGATACAGTTTTTTTTTCATTTACTTATAGGATATTCCGCCCGTAATCTTTAATCCTTGTCTCCAAATTGTGTTTGTGATGTAGGACAAATAAAGTCATGACAGTGCCATATGAAACCACCTCTGACAAAAATGAGTTAAAATGAGTTATGAACGATAAACGACACCACGTCGAGATAAACAGATCGAAGTATGGATATTTTTTTCAACATCTTTGCATTTTACGTCTTAAACTTGTAAACTGGAAATTTGTTACGTTGGAACGAATTTGTGTGATCGAAGACTGAATTTAATAAATGTGTTTTTGATTTTTATCTGCACTGAGAGAAACTCTCTCTAGAAAGGGAAAACAAGAGAATTACTTTCAAATAAAGAAGTCTACGTAATTTTCACCAAAAAACTATTAAAAATTATATAATTTTTATTTAGTGCCATTTACTGTCTACCAAGCACTAGATGTGTTGCATAATCATTAACGAAAAGATATTACCTTCTGTAATTTAGTGTATAGTTGCTCTCATGGGCACGTGTAGATACGGCACTTTCAGAAGACATTAATCATACGACATCAATGTGACGACTTTACTTCCTTGGTGAAAACGCTGGCGTCATCGTACCGTCAAAATGACAGCAAGTAGCCCACATATGCTGTTTCACATCTGTGCTTCCCCAATTTCATCAGCGTCAAACAACGGGACAATTAGACACTGCCATTCTGGTTCACTTAACACATAGTGCCGTCGTTTTGTACGATTCAGTAGCAACTCAGAAAAAAGTGTTTGCTTAACCCACGAGAGACACGTTTTACGACCCGAAGGATCCAAGGTTGCGAATAGGCAACGACCTTATCGGAGAAACAATTTGGCGCCTCTTTCAGCACAGTTGGCACAGCTGCAGGTAGCTGATCCATTACCAAACTACTTCACGTGTCCAGTAGAGGCATCAGGTCTTTGATAAGGTGTAACTCTTGACTAAATCCCATTCAAAGAGTGACAAATAGCATGACTCCATCAAAATACCTGAGGAGTATCAGCTAACTCTTGTCAAGGTCACCACTTTCCTTTCACTAGTTTGGTGTCTTCAGTGTTGGTAGTGAGGAATCAGTGCAAGTGCCTGTTTCGACGTTTTGGTGAGACGTTGGTGCCACTGAGGACAAGTGCTATTGATTGAGGTCTTCGGAGAGTCTGCCAGGTGGCTGCTGAAGCGTAGCGTGCGCGGCTCGATAAGGTAAGTCGTGACTCACGCACCAAAACCACCTGCTAGGCAGGGCGCGCGCCTAGTGGCTATGCAGCTCAGCGTAACAGCGTCTTGTGCGCTCCAAGTCATCTCTCACTCCGAAATCGCTAGTCAGCCATCTACCTTAACAGTGCCTGGCAATCACTGTCGAAGGAGATATCTCCCGTTTCCGCAATAACTTATTCAAAGAATGTCAGAGTCCGCATAAAATCAGCTCCTCATGTGAACCATCAAAACTCCGAAGGTGAGAATTACTCTCCCTTCTTACTGTGGCCACTATACATTTCCCTTGCCTCATTATTCAGTAATACCTCCCTCTCCGCCATTATATCTTCTGTATAATCGTCCCTTTGATTTTATTCAATTTTAATAATATATTTATCTATTTTTCCGTATATTATTGTCCCCGTTCAAAATTTATTTTGATTATTATTGTAATTATATACTGATTTTTATGTCAATTAGATATCCCCACCGACTTGTATAATGATATTATCGTGTACTTTATGCCATCTTCCTCCTCCACCAAGCTGAATACAAATGATACCGGAAAAAACTTTAAATTCTCATTGTAGGATTCAGCTAGAGTTCATAATCCTAACCCTACCATTTGCTTCAGTTGCTTCTCCCGTGATTAAGGGATCAACTGGAATATTTCTTAGTTTCGTGCGTTTTCTTCTTCTTGTTTTACTTCTTCTCTCGTCTTCACAAACGCATACGGCACCTTTATCGTTTATACATTGCAGATCTTAAATTATTCTCCACCTAAAATTGATAAGCAGCTCTAAAGTCCTTCGCATACTGTTCGTTTTTTCCTATTTACCACGCCTTATAATGCACCCACTGCAATGATTCCAGATACTATCTTATGTTTTATCCTTTTTCTTTCCCTTTCTATTAATTTCCATGATATTTCCTGTCTATTTAACTCTTATGAAAAGTTCATCTCTCTTTTATTTCTTCATGCAACCTATCTTTTCCATCCTCGGCCAGATTCGTGTTAGAAGAACCTCTAGTTTTCATCTTTCTTCATTCGATACATTTCCACTGCGTAGCATTACGCTCCTGATTAAACATCTCTCATTCTTTTCAATGATCGATTTTTATGAACCACTTCTGGTCTTTTCTTTTCTGTTGAAGAATACATTGGCGGTTTCAACTATGCATTTGATACTGTTCAGAAGGTTGCGCGGTTCGTGGCTGCCTGTTACACAGCTCATATGAGAGCGTCACGAATTTAATACTGCGGTTAACGTTCCATTGGTCGGCAGCGAGTAGTTCTCCCAGGCAAAATTTATTGACTGACAACTCTTTCACTGCTTTCAGTCATGATTGGATGGAGATATTACCATAAATATTTTATCTATTTCAGGAAAATATTCGTTAGATAATAGTTACATCATGTCCAAAAGTTATGTTAAAAGACTGTGTTGCCATCCCAACTCGTAACTGGGGATTGGAAGCAACACTGTTACAGAGAACCCGCTGCAATTGATTGTCAGCTGCTCGGTAACGCTTAACAAGGCTGCCGAGCAGAGGATTTAGCACTGCTAAGATTTCTTTATATTACATTTCAATTTACACTAAATTGCGAAAAAAAACTGAACTAGAAATTGATGTGAAAAATCACAACTTCATTCAAAAAGCAGAAAAATAATAGAAAAGTTAACCAGATATTTCGTAATTACTAATGTGGAAGATAATATTATAAACGCAGGAAAATATGAATGCCTATGTAATGAACTTAATGCTGCAATTATGGAGAGAGAAAATAGCTCTCATCTATTTGTAGGTCGTATTTCAAAGAACTGCGACAGAAGCACAGAGCAGCTACCCCACATATGAATGCCTATGTAATGAACTTAATGCTGCAATTATGGAGAGAGAAAATAGCTCTCATCTATTTATAGGTCGTATTTAAAAGAACTGCGACAAAAGTACAGAGCAGCTACCATTCAGCTCGCTAACTTTCGTTGTTTGAAAACTTCTTTGCTCTTTGGGACCCGCATGAGATCGGATTAAAACAAAGGTTCGGAACAAGCTGAAAGACGAGCCCCACTATTTGTTCTAGGCACACACAAATGACCCAAACGTTATTGAGAGTTTTGTGTGGGTAGTGTATAAAACAAACGTAGAAAACCGATTATAAAGAATGAAATCACTGTCTTTCATCGTTAACTTTATAGGAATTCCCTACCACTTTCATAAAATTTCTGCAATAAAGCATCAAAATGCAATCATACGGAATATTGCAACAGTTTTCAGAATACATTAACTATTTTCCTAAATGTTAAATACAATCTCGCAATAAAGTGTGAGCTACACAGGAATTATAGTATTACCACCTTTCTGACTTGAATGTGTCTCTACAGCTCGGTAGTCTTGTCACGAAAACCGATTATTATGCGAGCATGGGAACATTCGGAAAGCTTATTAAACCACGAATACCGGCGATAATCCGAGTGATAACGTATTACCATGTTTACGCCACCATAAGCAGCTCGAACACCTCTCATCCCAAACTCCTTGGAGGAAGAAGTTTGCCGCGCTACAATTTCGCATGCTCAATTGAGTTCATACCACCACTGTGAATGGACGTGTTTTTCAGTCTTCGCAAACAGAGTCTCAAACGAAATGATGTAAGGTGGAGCAACAAATATTTAAGTGTGAAAATGTCTTACAATTTCAAAATATTGCGCCACGTGACTAAAAATCATTGCGACTAGCATCTCTGATATAGCAAAATAATAATAATAATAATAATAAAACAGTCCAGAAACCCAGGAGGAGAGAATGCTTTGTGCACAATACGTCTTAAAGGCAGCGCAACTGGACAAAACTGTGATTGGGTACATTATTTACGGATATGTCTAATATAATAACACTGACCCACGATTCCTATTTTCCTATCCATAAGTGACTTTAAGCAATATCTGAATGATAATTTGAAATTAATCTGAGGTCATGCTGACTGTATGTTAGGATATAAAAAGATTAGTATACAGAAAAAACTGTAGCCGGACAACCATACTATTGATCGAACAATAATTATTTAGTGGTAATCGTAGGTATTTAATACCTCCAAAAATTGTTACTAAAATTCGTTCGTTTCTAAAATGAAAAGGTGCCAACAATTTAATTAGTAAAAAAAAAGCTTTGGGGGAATTTCTGTGGAAACATAATCAACCTGTCCCGAAGTATACGAAAATTTAACTTATTATGGCATAATATAATTTAAAAAATAGAGAAACATGTATGGTAAACACACTCTGATAACTAAATCAATACTTTTTGAAAAGTGTCCTCGTATTCAGGAGGGCGTGGGTTCGAATCCCAGTCCAGCCATCTAGATTTCAGTTTTCCATGGTTTTCCGAACTCACTCTAAGCGAATGCCGGGATGGATTCTTCAACCGGCCACGGCGAATTCTTTCCCGTATCTTGCACCCAACTTTTTCTCGCCTCTATTGACCTCGGCGTCTTCTAGGCGTAAAACCAGAAACAAAAAATACACTTTTTGAAAACGATTTTTTGATAAAAACAGGTACATATTGCAATTTTACCAGATTTTTAACCCCTATTCACTTGAATATTGGATTTAAACACCCATTTTTTTTTAAAAAATTTTTAGAAAATTTACTTTCTCTCTTATAGTCTAAAATACGGAAAATATGGAAAAACGCAGCTTACTGCGACAATAAGATAAAACTGTGGTCTGATTACATTCCAATCTGTTTTTCCTGGAAATGACTAAAGCGCAGCAGAAACGATAGAAATAATAGAAGAATAAAAACAGAATCAGATGTTATAGAAGAAGTTAAGGAATCTTGTTATTTAGGAACTAAGAATATAACTGAAGAACAATGCAAGTATTGTATCAGAAGCAAAGTAGTAGACGAAAACCGACCCCGGTGGGTGAGTGATAACGATCAGGCCTTGCAGTAGGGATACGCTGGTTTGAATTTCACTCCACCCAGCAAGATTACGGTTTCCCATGATCTCCTGAACACACTCCAGAGAACTGCCGAGATGGTTGTTTCAAAAAACGTACTTACCTCCGTCTTCGTGGATCTATTAACCCGAGGGTTAAGGTCGTAAAGAAAATTTAATGCGAAAAGAGCACCGTCAATACCAGATACTGACCTAAAACTAGGTAGCACCTCTAAAATTGTGTTTTTGGAGCACAGCGGTTCTTTGACATGAAACTTAAGCTTTGTGAATACCCGAAGCAACTGGAAGATTCGAAATGTGGTGGTACTGATTGATATTGAAAATTAAGTGATCAAATAAAGTACGAAATGAGAGTCGTCTGGAAATGATGGGACAGGAAGGACGTCTTGGAAGTAATTAGTACAAGGAGATTCAGAACGACGTGTCAAGTTTTGTGTAATTTATTATTGTAAAGAACAGTTGAAGAGAACAATCGTAGAGGTAGACAATGGATAGATATAGGAATCAGATAATTTATTCCGTAATGATTGTGCGGTAATGAACAAATTAACTCGGGTTACGAGGAAATGGACGAATAATTGAACCAACATAGAAATGGATGGCAAAACAAAATTTTGTGATCATTTGGGCGCTGTATGGACTGAAATGCCGATAAAGGTAGATTGCGAGTGGCATTCGATAGCTTAATCTCGTTTTATGTTATGCGCAACTTTCTCGGTAACCCAGCAAAAGTAATTACCGTATGCTAAAATATGAGCTCCTGGCTGATTATATAGAAATTAATTTCCGTTGCAATAAACAGCTGTAGTGGAAGGAGTCACAAATAAAATTACAGAACAATTTGATAGCTATCATGAGAATGATACTAAATTTGTATCGAATTCCCTTCAATGTAGTAACCGCAAAACATGTTTCCTGTTCCAATAGCGTGTGCTAGTACCATTTAACGTGAGGCGAATTTTTTTCTTTTCCTACAGCCGATCACATTCGCAATTAGGACAACCGCGGATCAAATTAATCGTGAACATATCGCGTATTGTACAGTACATGCGCTCTAATGGTTCCCCGGTTTAAAGCTTGTCCGGGGACCCCTGTGTCGCTTTCATTCTGTCGTTTCCACGCGTGATCAGTATTCCGAACAGGGACACACAAGTGATTACAACGTACAGGCAAGCTGCGCGCACCTACCAATACAACACGAAACACAGACACGTGTTGCATCCGACGAGTATATGACACGATTACAATTCTGTCGTATTCCTACAGGCAGAACTAAAACCAGTTCATTTCCGTTTTGTAGCTGAATCCTGAGATAAACCACACTTTCGACCTAGATATTATCAAATCGCTAGAATTCTTTCCGTTAAGTTGGTGAGCATTTAGGTTTTTTTAAAAGTAGAGTTTAATGGCTTGCCGACAAGGAGTAAATTTTGAGCGACGAACCGGGACAAATCGCCCATGTTCATTATAAAGTTACTATCGACATTCGCATCGAGTTTCCTAGGGAAACCGGAATCTGAATGTTTGCATCAGTAATCGAATACGTGTCCAACCAAATGCATGGGTCAAAAATAACCACTCATCCACCGATCTGGGTTTGAATTTACTGACAAGACGGTGTTTTAGTGTAAATCAGGTCCGAGACTTCTGTAGATGTCAAACTATGCGAACTACTGATGTAGAGAGACCGATTTCTTTCTTCGATGTCTACTGAAAGTACTATTGGCTATACTAATATTATAAATGCGAAAGTAACTCTGTCTGTTTGTTACGTTTCTTGGGCTAAACGGATAATCCGATCGTGATGAAATTTGACGAGGAGATGCTATTTGGCATTAGGATGGATATAGAAATTTTTTTCTGTATAAATAATACATGTTTTCATATAATTATGAAAAATTATTGAACGGCGATAGATAGACAGACACGAAGGATGTGTAAGTCTCTGTACTACCTGTGCGCATAGTGGTCTGGTAACTCAGTGGTTAAAGCGCTTGCATACTGATATTTGGAGCGTGGTGTGCGGTTCAAATATCGGTGAAAGAAAAGGTTTTTAAAAATTGTTTGTGATTGTATGAGTCACTCCAGGACCGTCGGTTGTTCGGATTGCATGTTAAACTGTAGATATCACAAATTTAGGGATGCAGTGCGAGGAAAATCGTAGGTAGTTTAACAATGCTGTAGGTGTACACTTTTTTACGTTATATTGATCCCTAAGGGGTAGTTACTCTCGCTGTGTGTGTGTTTGTGATCTGCACTAATAATACTATAAATGCGGAAGTAAGTCTCTGTCTTTTTACTATGTTTTGACGAGTAAATGGCTATACCGATATTGATGGAATTTGACAAGGAAATCCTTTGTATCTGTAGGAATGGCACAGGACATTTTTTTTCGGTATGAATAACAGTTTTAGTCACGAAAATTTGAGAACTAATCGAACGGTGACAGAGCGGGTGATGTGTGTGTTACATCGGTTGTTCAAGCTGTGTTTCTCGCGCATTGTGTTAGTGTATTATTTGTTAATAAATGTAGATTAGAGACAAAATGTGTTTATTTCGATTTTCTCTGTACTATTACCTTGTGTCTGCTTAAATGTTTCTGGTGCCAGATTATTTTGCTTTCTTTTTTGACGTGCCTTGCGGGTCTAAGGTAAAGCTCTAGCAGAGCACAACGTTATTAGTACCCAAGAATCGGATGCCCATACTGAAGAAAGAAGAAAAGTCCAAGCTGAAATAAAACTGCCCCTATTTAACCCCGCCCCCTTTTTTATCATCCCCTTTGTTTTTCTGTTTTCAAATATGTTGGAAATTGATTTACTTTATTAGACAGGTTCAACGGTAGGATGATGTAGTGATGGCTTTCCTGTCATATTATGCCGACTTTGTGTTGTTTGGAACAAATCCTACATTATCAACAGCTGTCTATATACAATTCTGGAAACGAAACTCTTAATCCATGCCTACGAAGTCACGGGTATCAGCTAGGCCTTTTGTAGTAAACATCCCGGCATTTGCCTTGAGTTACTTCGGAAAACCACAGAAAATCGAAATTTCGATGGCTAGACTCGTCCATCCGTAAGAAATAAAGAGCGGGCCTGAAAATGTGCTATATCCTGACACTATAAACGCCGATTATGGTATGTAACTTTAACAGAAAATTAAAGGTAGTACCGAATGACAATCCATAAAATACCAACGGAACGGGGTGGCCTGGACGAACTCTCTCTGTTGGGTAACAATATGATTCTGAATTTTTAATTCGTTATAGCAATTTCAAAGCTGTAACAAATTTTAAGTATTTTCGAATAGTTTTGTGGTTGTTGTTTTTAGTGTTGCTGACGTGTTAGCTTTCAGATTGAAATACTTAAGATTATCTGCATGAAACAAAACAGCTAACTAGAGATTCCGCTTTGTGTTGGTCTTCGAAATACATCTAATTCTTTGAACAATCTTCTGAACTTTATCATTTAATTTACTCTGGTCATAATACTAATAATGCAGTGTGGTTTTAATGATCTTCTTACCAGTTGCACTCGTTCCCTCTGCCTTAGCTGCCAAACTCAGCCCAGTAATTGTCCCTGGCATTGAGGACCAACATCACGGAAGTTTCTAGTGTTGCTCACAGACAGTGAAAACTTTGCAGAATCTGAAATTCTCAAACCGGAATTCGAAAAGGAGTACTTTTATAACATCAGTCAATCCCAAAATCAAGTAGCCAGACGTCTAATGTAATGCTGAATGCTTGTTTTTGTAAGTTAAATACTTATAAGACTTGCCGAGATTTTCTGCGGAAGCAACTTTCATTAGGGTGAAGATATTAAAGTGAAAAACGAGTTGTTTAATATCTTCCATACAACAATGTTAGAGACCTTGCAGTTGATACGTGTCATCTCCGAAGTTGTTTCCTAAGTGAAGTTCGTTCCCTGGTGGCGGCAGCGTTAATTTCATCAATCTCTGAGGTGGGGAAACTTAAATGATGGTATTTTAGGTTGGTGCGCCCTCTGATATTAAAGTGACGTCTCAGAACTTTGCCCATTATCGGCAACGAAGGTCCTGCAGTTAGGACGGTGCTGCAAATTGATACTACTTGCCACACGGTTCAGCGCACAGACCACTTGTGTTCACAAACAGCGACTGGTGTGTGCAGTGTTTGTGGAAGCTCTCGGCTCGTTTAACACGATTGCTGTCTAAACACTTCAAGGTGAAAGGACACGCAGTGACGATACAGAGCTAGTTGCTGGCAACGGAAATTTTTTAAATCACTTCCTCCATTTATGATTAGTTATTCCACATGAAAATAACCAGATTTATACGAAGGTGTAAAGTACACTTATGGGTACCTTTGCGGATACTAAATATTGTCAGCAGAATTGTTAGTGCTATCTTCCTGATGCTATACAGTTTGCTCTGCCAGACTTTTATGTTATCGTATTCGGCAGATGTCTGTAAACGGGAAAATGGAGCCCGCATAGAGATTAGCGTTGGAAGTAAATGAAGAAGATACCTTGGAAATTACTTAGAAATCCAAATTTTTAGTAAGATAGAGTTTTGAATAAAATGTTCTTCTGTTACTTATTATCCTTATTTGCTTTGAACATTTCAGTTTACGTGATTGATTTTAAAGAAGCAGTTTCAGTGCGTGGCAGTAGTGGACGGGAGATTGACTTGTGTTAAAATCCTGCCGCCGACATGGCAGCTGTCTTATTTTTGTTTTTTGACGACATTTAGCTAACGCCGAAACGAATTCTCATTTCTATCAATAAGAAACTCCTGCTACTGACAACAAAACTCGTGTATAAGTGTATTAGATATACCTTGTAGATGATGATACTGTTATTTACCTCCTTAATTAGTCTAATGTAACTTTCTTTGTTGACATAACGTTTACTCCCAGACAAACTTACTATCGTTATAAATCTTACTGAGTCTTTTTTGTAGCTTGGGCTGTAAGCATACACTTCATAGTATCGTAGATTACAAATTACTGTTTCGTAACTGCAGCAGCTGGGTTTTCAGGTATTCTGGTAGCGATATGGTGATTTTTCGAGTTCTTCGGATGAAACCAATTAATACCATCTCTTTTTTTTTTTTTAATTCACGACACGGCTGCCTCACTATTTCATCAGTGATCACACAATTTACTGTGCTTTTCTACAGAATTAGGGTTTTTGACAATGATAAACGGAATACGGAACGACGTGTCTTAAGACCCATTTACACTAGCGGTCAGCTCAGCTCAGGTTGAAAATCGCTATACACGTAATCCAATGCGAGCATTCAAACTACGCGGTCCGCTCAGGTCAGGGCAGGGCAGATCAAACTGAAGATCGCGCCGCCACCGATCAACAACGGTCAAGACCTGAGCTGAGCTGAGCTGACCGCTAGTGTGAACGAGCAACGGTCAGGTCAGGTCAGATCAAATGGGTGGCGAACGTCTGAAAACTATGCTCGTAAGCAATTAAAAAAGAGTAATAAATAAAAAATAAATGTTTCAACGGTATGTTATTTCTGTTTATTATAAAGTCGGCAAACTTTAATATAAATTCAAATATTATTACACATTTCAGTACTGTCAAGATAGAGATCCTGTTTCCGAATTTTTTTAAAGAATATATTTTTAGAATCAAATGCTTCTGTACCAGCGTTGGCACATAAACAAAGAAAATTTGTAGGATTTCTCTCGCTGAACCTGAAATTCACTTTGTACATGGCATGAAATTTTATCCTTCCGTAAATAATTATTCAAAATACATCTTGCTAAAATTATGTTATCAATTAATCCTGGAGCAGAATTAATTTTTCTAAGATAAATTTGAAATCTTTGAACCCTAAAATATCAAAAGCATTTCCCTTCACTCGTCTTTCACGGCATAGCCGGTAGTTAGCATTCATTTTTCTCTTGATCTGTTTGCGCTTGAAACTCTGGATGCACCCACAACCATCCTCTTTTTGATCTTGACGTATTTTAGGCTCTTGATCCAAAATCATTGCGATTTAATTGACTTTGGGGTAGAAAACGGCATTGTTCACTATGAGCAACGGAAATTAAATGGCCTCGCCTACTACTTGATCTGGCCTGACCTGAGCTGAGCTGACCGCTAGTGTGAATGCTATCCTGCAATGTGAGCTGAGCTGACCTGAGCTGAGCTGACCTGACCGCTAGTGTGAATGGGCCTTTAAGAGGCGTGATTTCATGTTACAGCAGTGACGAAACTGTGGAGCAAGTACACTGAAGAGCCAAATAAACTTGTACACCTACCTAATATATTGTGTAGGGTCCCCGCGAGCACGCACAAGAGCCGCAACACGAAGTGGCATGGACTCGACTAATGTCTGAAGTAGTGCTGGAGGGAATTGAC
The DNA here is from genome assembly GCA_031002005.1 of Vandiemenella viatica. NCBI lineage: Eukaryota > Metazoa > Arthropoda > Insecta > Orthoptera > Morabidae > Vandiemenella > Vandiemenella viatica. The sequence goes on along the minus strand of JARYHS010013631.1, from coordinate 57,818,539 downwards.
ACCATGCATCCTGCAGGGCTGTCTATAAATCCGTAAGAGAACGAGGGGGTGTAGATCTCTTCTGAACGGCACGTTGCAACGCATCCCAGATATGCTCAATAACATTCATGCCTGAAGAGTTTGTGGCCAGCGGAGGTGTTTAAACTCAGAAGAGTGTTCCTGGAGCCACTCTGTAACAATTCTGGACGTGTGGGGTGTCGCATTGTCCTGCTGGAATTGTCCAAGTCCGTCGGAATGCACAATGGACATGAATGGATGCAGGTGATCAGCCAGGATGCGTACGTACGTGTCACCTGTCAGAATCGTATCTAGACGTATCAGGGATCCCATGTCACACCAACTGCACACGCCTCACACCATTACAGAGTCTCCACCAGCTTGAACAGCCCCCTGCTGACATTCAGGGTCCATGAATTCATGAGGTTGTCTCCATACCCATACACGTTCATCCGCTTGATACAATTGGAGACTCGTCTGACCAGGCAAAATGATTCCAATCATCAACAGTCCAATGTCGGTGTTGACGGGCCCAGGCGAGGCGTGAAGCTTTGTGTCGTGCACTCAGCAAGGGTACACGCGTGGGCCTTCGGCTCCGAAAGCCCATATCGATGATGTTTCGTTAAATGGTTCGCACGCTGACACTTGTTGATGGTCCAGCATTGAAATCCGCAGCTAATTGCTGAAGGGTTGCACTTCTGTCAAGTTGAACGATTCCCTTCATTCGTCGTTGGTCCCGTTCTGGTAGCATCTTTTTCCGGCCGCAGCCATGTCGGAGATTTGATTCCCGATATTCACGATGCACTCGTGAAATGATCGCAAGGGAAAATCCCCACCTGATCGTTACCTCGTACCTATCGAACGTATGGAGGGAACTACATTACCGTTTGGATATATGCCGGGTGACATAGGGAGCACACATTGAACATTTATAGTAGGTATATGCCAGAATCTTGGCGAGTTTATGAATCTTTTCATGTATCACTTGTCTTTTTAGGTCGCATACTTTTAGATACACAGAATGCTGAAACCGGATGAATCATTTAGGCTAACCCTGTAATTTATTGGACTGGCTACCGTAGCAATCGAACTTGAGATCTTTATGAGCACAGTGAAGATTACATCAGTAGTCATATGAAATACAGCACACGTTTTCTATAGCGAATTATCAAATTGATGAACCATAGAGTACGTTTCATGGTTTTGGTTGTAGGGTACGACATCGTCAGTTATCATAATTTATGTTATACTAGCAGAATTCCCGGCGTTGCCCGAAATGATCTAGGTTGATTTGCCCACACAGCAAATATTGAAGTTCATTGGTTTGGCTGCCCCTTTCTCCACTGATCCTAAACTGGTATTAACCTATTGAAATTTGGATTATCTGGTTCCATACAATGTCCTCTTCACGTTTTGTACTCTCCTTTTACGAAAAAGTCTCCACCTGTGAATCAAATTTCATGTCAGTCGCTCCATTTTCTATATGTATTTAAACAGCTAATACCCGGTGTAGCAGAAACGAGATGGGGTTAGTGTTGATTTATTGCTGCAGTATTTTTAGCCATCCTATCAGTAACAAACGTAGGCCCTACCAAGTTTCATCAAAATATCCACAGTGATTCGTGTAGCAATAGAGGCAATGATTTTTCAGGAAATGTGATAAAGACGGAATCGTTCAACAATAAATTATAAAAATACCGAAAATACCAACACTAAAGATTTTAAACAGTTCTCTTTCATGTTCAAACACATCAAATATTAATTATTTAATATTAACAGCTAATTTAATTTAACTTCCATACCTCAGAGATCGTAGCTGGCGACCTGAGATCGTAGTTTCAAGAAGAAACATGTTCTCGGAAGGGTCTACGTTAAATGTTTTAAACAGTTCACTTTCATGTTCAAACCCAACAAATATGTATTACTTACCATCAACAGCGAATATAATTTCACTTCCTTAACATCAGAGATTGTAGCTGTGTTGCCTGAGATAGTAGCTTCGAGAAGAAAAGAAAATTTCAAAGGTTTTTTCATTAAATTATCAAAATTAATTTACATATTTTCACTTTAAGTAGTTCTTCTCCGTATTCCATACAGCCATCTATTGGTTTAACGATTTAAGGAAGGAAACTGTACATGCGATGATATGGCTATTATTTTTTTGACGAAGTATGACGCGTGCATCTAACTGGTATTTCACCTTTGGTGTTCACGCAATACGTTCAAATTTTTGCTTACTGCTGCCGTTATGTTACGTTGAAGTATAAGATATACCAAACAATTCAGTTGAGATACTAATATTTAAAATGGTGAAACCCCATCCAAATATGCGCAGTACATTTTTAGTTCTTCTGGAACCAACATTTCCTGTTTACGTTTTATAGATATAGATGAGTTACCGGGATGTGGACTCAATTAATCATCAGCCGTTCATTGTTGCGTTACACAGTGTCTGCGCTGTAGTAGTAACGTCCACGAGACAGGTAGAATACGTCAAACAAAGTGTGAACCACACAAGTAAATATCGCTCTGCGTACAGCCTGTCGCTCGTTGACGTGTTTATGAGAGCTGGAGAATATATCTGCCCTGCAGATAGGCTGACGCGCCTGAGTACGCCTGCGGGGCTGCGTGGGAGGCGGACGAGGGAAATGCAATTCCGATCCAGTGGGCGTCCGGAACAATTGGAGTCTGGTCTGAAGCGCGGGGGTGGCGAACAAGTGCCCGACAGGTAGCGCGACCCGCACCGCTCTTCGTCTTTTAATGGCACACTGGCTCTGTGCTTCACTACTGGCTCCAAGCTTTGGCAGACTGCATAATGGACCACACACAAACAAAGCGAATTACTGCGTCGATTACACTATGAGACCAAGCGTCGAAGGTGAACGGTTAACGTTCTGGCCTCGCATTAGGGAGGGCGCGGGCTCGAATCCCCATCCGGGTATCCAAATTTGAGTTTTCCATGGTTTTCCTAAATCACTCCAGGTGAATGCCGGGCTGCTTGCTTCAAAAAGGCCATGACTGAATTCCTTCCCGCTCCTTGCCCCCCCCCCCTCATGTCCTTTCCCGCCTCTAGTGACCTTCGACGTCGACGAGACGTAAAGCAACAACAACAAAAAAAAAGGAAGCACTATGAGTACAGAGACCTAACTTTTTGCTAATTAATCAATTATTTCAACAAAAAGAAAACTGATACGGCCATTAAAAATCTTTATCATACCATGTTTCTTGCACTATTTTTCCTCTCGGTTGACAAAAGTTCTTTCAAATCAAAGGAAAGGAGTATCAATAGTACGAAATACAGCGTGAGGAAGCTTTTTTTTTTTCCCGAAGAGGTCCTGGTGAACCACGAGACAGACGCCTGGCACAAGCATCAGGTGTGTAATTATGAGAGAGGGTTGAGATGTGTCGTACCCGCGTCGACGTTGAGGTCATTAGAGGCAAGAAAGAACTGGTGTCGAGGGAGCATCCATAAACTACGCGGCTCAGTCTGGGAGGGAAGGATTGGACTGAAAGCCACGCAGGGCTACGTGGAAGGGAGGGATGGGTGTGTTCTGTGTTTTTCATTCATATTATTTATCGCATTTAATATAAGGTACATACTTTATCATTATTCTTGGCCGCCGCTGAAAAATTCTATCACTCTTATATTACACAATCCTACATCAATGTCATCCCAGGAAACTGTAACGCAATACTTACGAACCAGTATTGCGTTACTGTTTCTTAGGATTGATGTAGGATTGTGCAAGATAAGAGTGATAGAATTTTTCAGCGGCGGCCAAGAATAATGATAAAGTGTGTACATAACACACAACAGTATGTGAAGATTTATTCCGTCATTTAATTATCTCCGTATGTAATTTACGGTAGTCTGACTAGAGAAAACGGTAAAAAATGTCTTCTGTAATCAATAGGGGAAAAAGTTACGTACTACGCAGAGGGTGGGGGTGTAGAAGCAATAGCTACGTCGGTCTGCGTGGATGGGGAAGGGGTTTCAGAGGAGCCCAAATTGGGGTTACGTAGTTTATGGACGTTCCCCAAGGAATTCGGTAATGGAATTTTTAGAGAAATCATCCCCCGATTCGTCTGGAATTTTTGGGAAACAATGGAAACCCCAAAACAGGATGGTTGGATGGGGATTCGAACCCGCGTTCTCTCGAATGCGCGGACAGAACGTTACCGCTCAACTACCACAATCGGTACCGTGATACAACTAGATTCGTCATATCCAGAGCCTTGACACTATTGAAGGAATGTTGCGTTGCCATCTGTTTACGAAATATCTATGTTCTGTGTGTGATAAGTGTATGTTTGTTTCTGAAAAGTGTAATTTATGAGACGGAGACTGAGGTTCATTTCAGCATTAGTGGGAAACCGCCTAGAAACCACAATTTTTTCGGGTTCAGAACATCAGCATTGATATTTACTAGATTAGTTTTACAATATTTAAAATTGTATAAGTCTATTACTGAATAATTAGTAGGGCACAACTAGAGTTCGTAAAAATAGTATCTCATACACCGAGAATGGTAGGTGAGCGGTAACGCTCTGGCATTGCTTGCGGGAGGACGCCGGTTTGAATCCCCTTTCGGGCATCCAGATTTGAGTTTTCCATGGTTTCTCCAAATTATTCCAGGCAAATGCCGAGATGCTTCTTCCAAAAGGCAATGTAGAAATTCCATCCCACTCCTTGTCCTCACTCCTGTTCCGCCTCGTGTGACTTCAACGTCGACGAGGCGTAAAGCCATAAGTAAAACAAAAGAACAAGTATCCAATTAGAAAGATAAGAAACTTGTATGTTTAAGCGGGATTGATTTTATACAAGGATGAATGCACTACAATATTACAGGTTGGATGTGAGTATATATACCAGAGTGACAATATACGAAAGAAATGATTTGAAAAGAACTGTTTCATTTCAGCACTATAGGATTACATGTAAAACACACCGTTTTATTTTTTACCATAATTTTTGCCATACGTATTGTAGAAAAGTGTGAGGGTCATCGGTCACTGAAATGTTTCATTGAGAAAGCAAGTTTACCATGCCATACACTCTGGCTGTTTCCATAACTAATTTATGGTTACAATGCTTAGCGAAATTCAAATGTCAGATGTCCGGATTGTGAGCCACACAAGGTTAGTCTCATTTACGAATAAGAGCATTGTAACTTCCCTTTCAGTGTTGGTTAAGTCAGTATAAACTAGCCAGTATAATTCGTAACAAAACTGAACAGCGCTCGTAAGCTCCACAAATAAAGGGAACAATAATGTGGTTTGATGCCCGTGGACCGTGGGTTGGCAGCTGTGGCCCAACTCCTGGGAGTATCAGCACTGTCTAGTGTGAAACCTCTCCGACACGGCGCAATTAGACTAACCAAATCCTGGATTATGTAACACTCCACCGCCTAATGAGAGAAGTTCACACTTGGCTCCAGGCAAGACTCTAATCTTCAACCTGGCTTCACGTAGAACATGCCCAATAGCTCCTCCACACGTTACTTTAACTAAATTATCACGAATATTTTATAACTAATAAGATTCTTATTAAATTTTTAAAATCTTATTTCCTTGTTTATTGGCTTCAAGTTCTCCGTCTATCTGTCTTCCTCTACATTTCATCTCTTCAACTTTACTTCTACAAACGCATTAATGGATCATATACGAACGAAAAGTCGTTGCAACATTCTAATTTAAAAAAAAATTATTATGGTTAATGGTTAATACTTAAATGATTATTATTATGAAAGAGACAACACATGCAAATGTCAATCTGTTTTTCATATCCTCATAGCTTCAACCTTGTGTTTGTATTATTGTACAGTAACATTCCATTCATTTTTGTAACAAATGCTTGGATGGTAACCAATTTCCAGGTTGAAAATAACACAATCTACTCTATAATTTCGACTTTTCACTCTGCACTCGGCTTTATAGATATTGGCTCGAAATGACGTCACCGAATGCATGGCCTTTGTTGGCCTATTAATAGCGGCAGAGATGTTACTAGAAATTCGAGGTTATGAGCACAGTTTAATATGTAAGCATCTGTGAAGAAACGATAATACACAATATTTTAGTTAAGTTTGCTTTTTGTATTAAATCAAATACTTTCAATTAAAAACATGTGGTAAAACTTTACGGCTGAAAACAAAGTGCAATAAAATTGTATTTTACGATTGTGTGAAGTCCTTCCGTCGTTGCCATTTTTCAGTCATTACTCGCTGCTCTACCATCTACAGGTATGTAGGTATTTACATTGGTGATCAGATTTGAGATTATCTCAGTCTTGAGGTTACATCAGACGTGGTATTAAGACTGTTAAAAATAAAACGTGTGTATTTGTTTGTTTGCGTCTTATTTGCTTTTAGCGTTGGGTGTGTGTTCATTGTACCCTAGTCATTAGTACTTACTCTGTCATCTTTAGGTATCTGGCTATACCGTCTCTGGCCATATTTAATGCTTCTATTATTTTGTTTAGTCTTTTCAAGCTCAAGAGATTTTATTTAAATTTTGCAGAGATAAACATTGTAGTAGCGGTAGGTCAAATTTGTATTTCAGCCAGATCAGGCACACATACATATTCATGACAGACGGCGATCCAGTTATTGTACAAAGAGCTTCCAACACTTTACAATTAGCTGTGTAGGCAGACAGTAAATCCTTAATGAAGAGAGGTGTGAGACCTTTTCTCCTTTACAGTATTGGATGTTTTAAGGAGAAGAAAAACCACTTGAACTAATTTCAAATTAATAGCAGATTAACAACTGGGTATTGTGGGTCATTTCCTCAATTGCGAGTTAATCAATTTTTATAAAGGTTAATAACACGTCAATGCAATTTAATTACATTGCGTTCGCGTGTTATTAACCTTTATAAAAAATTTAATAGCAGATTACTTTTAGCATATGAATACTGAGGACGCTACATGTAACCGCGAATCGTATAGAACAAGATTTGTCATCCAGCATCAATATACTGTACCAGTAACAGTTATTTAGTATACCTACCTCATCGAGAGACGTATGCTGGGCTGATTTAGTCCTAAGTTCAACACCACCCAGTGCCATTACTTTGAGCAGGGTACCAGATATCCGTGGAATGTTCAAGAAATTTTTAAACAGTATCATTTTTCCAATTATCTTGAATATATGAAGTCCGCCAAAGTCGTATAGTAATATTAACATCAACCCCTCACGATTGCGTGAATTGGCAAACTGGAAACGAATGATGTGATTTATTTTATGTAAATCTTTTTTATCACCTGTGAAAACGTGATAGGACATAGGCCGAAGAAACAATAATTTTTAATATTTCTTATGTCGACACCGTTCTACATCTGCCACAGCCTTTTATACGCCCTAACTCACACACCTAACTGTTTTCAATTAGGTTAAACATCCTGTATCGTACGAAATTTCTAAATCATTACGATATTTTGGCAGGTTGTCACTAACTTGGTAATGAAAATACACATTTACTATGGCATAACTTCACAATGACTGATTTAGAGAAACCTTTTTGCTATAGAAATAAATAAGATGCATTTCACATTTTCGAACAATTGTTAACTAATTCAGTAAAATCTCCAACTAATACTGCCTCCACTAATTGAACATTTGGTTAAATATCGAATGCGAACAACGTCAACATCAAAAGAGCGAAATTCAGTTGATTGGCAGTTTTATTGTTAAAACATCATGATCGCTTGTCTGGCTGCAGACGTTTGTGAATTAATATTAGTTCCCATACGCGGAACCTTCTGCTGATTAACTCTAAATTATTTCTTCGAAATTGCAGACTAGCAACTAATCGATATGCCAGCAGCAGGTAAATGTATCCACGAGACAGTAAGTAAAACAAAAGAATATGCTCAGCAGTTTTATAGTCTCCTCTTAACCAGCCAATGAAATTCTTATATTGCCGGCTATCAATGTTTTCTTACTAACCTGACGTCTGCAAGTTCTTCTACCAGCCACTAAAATACTTTTTCACTAGTTTTACAGTCACAAAATTCCCTGGTGTCACACAAATAACTTCTGTTACTTGGACATTAATCAAAATTAATGTCTACTTTCAACCATTTAGAGAAATATCTAGGTTTTTAATATTTCTACACAAATAATTTTAATCTGAAATTGGAATTTCTTTCAAAGAAGAGGCTTTATGACTTAACATCATAATAAACTTTATACGTGTCATGAAACCATGTCGTTTACATCTAAATGATAATCAATGTCCGTCACAGTGATTTCGGTACATTACAACTAGTTTACATAAACAGCGTAAACTCAACAACAAAAACGAGTTGCAAATAATTCTCTTTGGGTGGAGATGAATTGCGGTTTGTGCATACAGTCGAGAGCTTTGGGGTACTTAAAGATTTTGCAAAAATTCCTGGATAGACACCGTATCTCTTCGTGTTATAACATGTAGTAACAATAATCACTGAAAATTGTTAATATTGTCGGACACTTATGCCCAAATACTTGGCACTAAGAATTATGTGCAACCTCGCAATTCTTGTTCTTTAAGGCGTCTCTTTATCCAGTCATTCTTGTCATTCGCCGGGGTCTGTGGGTTGAATTGTGAAGTGCTATTCGGTGAGGTTACATCAATTTAGACTTGTATTTTTGAGTTTGTGCTATCGCATTATAAAACTGTCATAAATGTTTTGCACCCAAAGTGCACAAATTGCAGAAATTGTTGTTCGATTGAACGTCAGTTTTTACTGAGAAAAAAAAATGTAATATTTCCTCTGACAGTTGTCTGACGAAGATTGCTTAACGCATCAAGTCACAGTAACGACACCGCTCATATGTGGTTTAATCGGTATCACTGGGTTTTCTGCGAGGTCTGAATAACCACTGTAATCTAATTGTTTTCACACAAAATCGATAAATGTTGGTGAGAAATGTCGTTAGAGACTTTAACAAGCTTCATTCGTTCACTGGTATGTGAGTCAGGGTTATTCTGCTTAGAATTTTCCAACCGAAAATGCTGGCTCAATCACGCGCGAAACGTCACAGTTCTTACTCATTGACTGGTATATCCGGACTTCGATATTTTTTTTTCTTTTTTTGTAACTGCTTTACGTCTTTTTTTTAACATCGAGGTCTTTAGAGACGGGAAAGGATGGGGGGCAAGGATGGGGGCAAGGAATGGGAAGGAATTCGGCCATGGCCTTTTGAAGGAAGCATCCCGGCATTTGCCTGGAGTGATTTGGGGAAACCATGGAAAACCCTAATCTGGATGCCCGGACGGGGATTCGAACCGCCGTCCTCCCGAATGCGAGCCGACCGGACTTCGAATGTAGTACCAAACTGTATCGTCAATTTTGATATAAATTAAAGACGTATCCGTGTGAAAAAGAAAGAAAAAAAAACTTTCGAAAAATTTGCATACTGATTATGCCTCTCTACCGTGCACTGCGCTAGAATTCCTGTGGTGCTGTTCGCCGCCCTTGTCACGTCGAGTGTGCGCCTGTGTGGTAGGCAGCCGGCCGTGCCTGACGCGGGGGGAGTGCTGTACCATTAGCACAGCGCGTTGACGGCTGACGGAGAGCAGGCGGCGTTTGAGGTGCTCGGCGCGTTGACGGGGCAGCATTTCACGCGCTATCGCAGAGGCCGGCCGTTAGGCGGTGAATACGCTGGCGCGCTCTTTACCACCTGCCGGCAGCCAGCTCCCGCGTGGCGCCACTGTACTGCTTACAGAGTATAAACTCAACACAAATTTCATTTCTTTGTCACCATTACAACTGAAACATGTTTATCATTTATAGTCTCAGTGTAAATACTTAAATGTTAAAATCAAAATTTCTTTTGGTAATCGTTAGTAGAGCAAAATTAGTACTTTTTAATTTAATCGTAAAGTAACTATGACATTGTTTCTTCTGATTATCATCCCTTTAATTAGTTTATTTCCTCTAAATAAGGAGAATGATTTACTTCCTGGAGATTATCTTAGCCTGTATTAATTAATAAGTGACGTTATGCAGTGCATATGATATAAAAATTACATGTGTTTTTTTGTACAGAATCTTTATTATTAGGTGCGCCAACGGTCGTTGATATATTCTAACTCATTTTTTGAAATTAGAAATTATTAACTATGTTTAAAGTAATATTCAACATATTCATATTATTTTTATAATAATTTAAAATTATATCGATTAGGGTTTAATCAAAGTAAAACACTTTAAGATTGTTATAATTTAATAATAACCGATTGCTTTCGCTAGCCTTAAGCCATGGTGGGAAGTAAACTCTACGTTTGGAAGACAGCACTTAATATCAGCGAAGCGTGGACTTTAGGAATACCATAAAGAATGAAAATAGAATTATTTGAAATATGGTTCTATAGAAGGACACTGAAAATTAAGTGGACGGATAAAGTACGAAACGAACGAGTTTTGGAATTGATGGGTGAGGAAAGAAGTTTGTGGAAGAGTCTAACAGAAAGAAGAGAAAGGCTGGTAGGTCATATTTTGAGACATGCAGGATTGGTTAACTCGTTAGTGGGCGGAACAGTCGAAGTTAAGAACTGTAGAGGAAGACGGAGATTAGAATATATATGAAGCTGATAATTGAGGACGTGAGTTGTAAGGGCTATGTTGACATGATAAGAAGGTTAGCGCAAGATAGGAACTAAAGGAGGTTTGCATAAAACCAATCGAGAGTCTCATGACAGCAAAAAAAAAAAAAGCCTTTTTATAGATTTTTATTACAGCTGGAAAGTTAGAGAAGTTTGCCTTAGTATAAATGTAGTAGCGTGCATATCGTCCAGAGTGGACTTAGACAAACAATGTTTACAGCGAACTCACATAGTACAGTGTAGCAAATGTGTCATTATGAATGAATAAGCAGTAAAAGATAATCATCGAATATCGTCATTTATGAAACATTCTTTTCATTTTAAGCAGCTAAGAAATTGATTCAACTGTATTAGTATACATTTAAACTGCTTGACGCCGAGATTACCTGTATCATTGACAGATATTTGTTCTGTAGATGTAATTCGTTAAAGCCTTTTAGCGACTTATAACATATTAAAGACCCTTGCCAGGAATGAACTCTACAAACACAGAGTTGAGCTAAAAAGAGGTTAGAATAAAATTATGAGTTAATGTGATACAAGCACAAGTTGAGGAAATAAAGAAAAATTTCAGGCCAAGAAAGAGAAACGAAATATTTTTCACAGGAGATTTGTCTGCCAGGTTAACGAGCATTTAATACAAATTCCTTAGTCTCAGGAAAAACTTATTATATATGACACTTTCAGTGACAATTTTTGCATCAAATCCAGTATTTTATTTCTTGTGGAAAGAAAAAGTTTCATTATATAATTACGTAATCTTTCTCGGCGTTGAGAATACAAATAATGTTCTCGGGTGACTAGCCGAGTTATTTCATTTTTAGTTCTTTTGCCTAGCTTCAGTAGTAATTTTTCCATTAACAGAGACAATGGATTAAAAAGGGCAACCTTTCGTAACGGATTTTCTTTTAGGATAAAAAATGGAGTTCTTATGCAGGCAACACAAATATAAAGGTGTATTAAGTGACGTCATTTTTTCAGCTTTAAACTCTTTCATCAGCAGTAGTGGAACACGTGTGTGAGGGCCTGGCATTTGGCAGGGAGCGAGTTTGATCCCAGGTCTAGTCAGTTAGATGTTGATTTTACATCGTTACTTGAAATCACTCCAGTTGAAAGCGAGGACAGTATTTTCAAAATTCCATGGTCCAATTTCTTCCTGATCCTTGTTGATAATCCCTTTCCAACACTAAAAACCTCGAGATCAACCAGCAGTAAACCTGTAATGTAGAAATCCCTACAAGATTTGTCCATGTACTGACTGATGCAAACAAACGAAATACCAGCGCGTGGAGCAGATGGAAAACAACTGCTTGATGCATAAAATAAATTAACATTGACCCTTCTGTTGCCACATACACAGTACATTAAAAAATTAATGAATTTTCTTCACAGATGTCGATATAATATACTTAAGGCTTATTTTAAGCAGACAACTAACCTCATGAATATCATCTTTAAAGCGTACCATCATTAACATTTCTGATCTCACGCTGCAAACAAACAATATGTTCTTACTTACTTAAATACTATTTTCTTGGTGCTAAATAAATATTTGATGATGTTGTCAGTCATGTGTGCAAGCATCATCATTATTTTCACGTATTAGATGTTTCGATTCTAAATTCCTCAATCCTTTTTTTGGCTGTAGTTTGTTATCGTTTTAGATAGACTTTTTCCATTTGCATAGGTGTTATATCTTATGAGATAGATATATAGATTTTGGATAAGCTATTTCTGTATATAAAAGTTCATTTCTGACTCCCGTAATTTATTTTAGGTCACATCTCGCATATCCATACAACAATGCGAGAATTACGACGATTTTATAGAATTTTGTTTGTGTACCTCTGCCTAGAGATTTTATTGTTACTTTATTGTTAATACGACTATAATATCCAAGTAATAATTTAAATCAAGTTTCAAGAGTTTTTCGTATCCTAATTGGCACTTAATTAATATTCTGTAACTGTTTTACTACATAAAAAGTTATTGACTTCTTTTATCAAATCAGATAATAATTTTGTGTGTGTTTTCTCATACGTTGTTAATAAGTTGTGCTAACAGTGTAGCTAATTATTGTTCATTATCGAAAACTTTCGATTGTACATACATTCAAGGACAAATTCTGTCTCGGTAGAGCATTCTGATTAATTTGAGACATTGCTATTGTCTACTCTTTATCGTTGCATAATATAATCCTCTTTCAGTGAGCAATGAGATTACGTTTTAACTGATACACAATATACGATTCACTGTTTTCCATCACTCCCAGGACTTACAACCCTCAGATGTTTGTTGTATGGAGTTTCTCGCTTGGCGATTTAAAGAACTATTATTCTAAGCCCGTGACCATTTTTTGCGTATTGTCAGAGGTCTAGAATAGTTACAATATTTACGGTCATAGATTATGACGGGTTTACCTGATCTGGCCAAATACGAACTCCATCGGGGTGTCATCCTGAGGGTGAATAAAATCTCTCGAGCTTGAAGAACTCAGAAGTATTAATAGACTCATTAAACACGGACAGAGGCGATCGTTCTATCTTATAATTGTTTCAGAGGTTGTGGTTGCATACTCGAACTTGATGACATACAAACTTGTATTTCATCCTAAAAGTGCACTCTGCAAAATTTTAGGAATATTTGTTTAAAGAGAGTGCGCAACTGCTTCGAAAGCATAACTTTTTTTTTTTTTTTTTTATAGAGGCTGGGCAAACTTTCATAATGTCATCTTTGTTCATATTGCCTGTAACGGCCAGGGAACTTAATACAGATTCAAAATTATTAAATAGCTGAGCAACTCCAAATAAATGAATTGCCAGAATACTAGATTTGGAAACATATTTGGTTTGCTGTCCACTTTAAATAACCCAATAACTCAGGTACAGCGAACATGAATAAAGACTATTAACGAAAGTGGTCAGTAAGTATGTAAAAAGCAAATAAACCGTAGTGTATAAACATTGGTTAAACAGTAACATTAGCGAAAGTTTTAATTAAACTGATATTTAGCCTAAGCTGGAATGACAATTGGTATTCGTATTTGTAGCAGAGACCATGAATAATTTAAGTTTTTTAAAAGGTTTTTTTTATGTTGCTTTCATCAGCGACATGTTAGAGAAAAACAGTTCCAAGTTTTTTTTCAGCACTAAAGTTTATCGATATATTTTTAACTATGAAATGAAAACTAAATGAAATTGATTATGATAATTAATTTTGTAACAGTTGCTTGGATATTAAATTGTGGACATAACCTCAAATTTCTTCTAATGATATCTCTAGCCGCTGTTAATTTGCGAGCGACGGCTGGTGCCCACGTCACCGTTAGCTCCAGCCAATAGCTATAGAGTGAGTGGGTGAGTGAGCTAAGGAAATTATATAGTAGATGCCATTTATTTTTCTGCTCAACCTGAATGTTGGTGCAGGTGTTCATCACGGAAGACATGATATGCGCAAGGTTCACAGTTTCTTTCTTCAGTGTTACTTTATGTATGCATGATTGTGATAGTGTGTTTCTTCGGTGTAGTTTCTCGTGTGAGACGAAAGAAGAGAGAGAGTGAAACTATTTAATACTATGTCATTACACTTCTTCTGTAGTTGTTTGTTAAACAAATAATTATTATTTAATAAATAGTCCAGTGCAACTGTTGATGGATATTATTTATTCTGGTTGTGGTATTTTCAGCGTACACTGTTTTACTGTATTATGTTAACAGTTATAACTTTTGTACATAATGGTTTTTGTTTATGTATAACAAAAACATTTCTTATATATAGGAAGCATAATGTGACTTACATTTAAATATTATCGGTTTTTGAATTTTCATGGCCGAACGTGGAGTGTGAACGGTTAACATTCTGGCCTCGCATTCGGGAGGACTCGGGCATCTAGATATGGGTTTCCATGGTTTCCTCAAACCACTCTAGGCGAATACCGGGATGCTTCCTTCAAATGGCCATGGCCGAATTCTTACCCGTTCTTTGTTCCCAGTCCTTTTCCGCCTCTAATGATCTCGACGTCGGCGACGCGTAAAGCCATAAGAAGAAAAAGTTGAATTTTCATACAGACTGTTTTGTTTACATAGGTATAAGAAGATATGATTCATATTGGGACTTAGATTTACATTTCCGTTTTGAGGCATGGTTGTTTTTCATCTGTACCCTATACCAGTATGCTGCTTCCAACATTGCACTTAATTTACATTATTTGGATGTAGTTGAGGCAACAGGTGACCAATACCACACCTCAAAACCGAAATGTAAATGTAATTATAATATGAATCCTATCTTATTATACCTGTGTAAACAAAATCTTCTAAATGAAAATTAAAAAAAACCGATAATATGTAAATGATGTCATATTATGCTTCCTACATATAAGAATAGTTTCGTTATATGTAAAGAAAAACCATTGTGTAAAAATGTTAAAACTAATCACATATTACAGAGAAACATTGAACGCTGAAGATATTTGGAAGAGAGGCGAAAGGTGACCGTGAATAAGTAATATCCCCCAACAGTTGAATTAATGTATTATTAAATAATAATTATTAATTTTAATACTACTTTTCAAACTATACCAGGGCCACAAAGTTGTGTATTAGAATATGTCAGACATCACAATCAGCAACTTATTATGCTCTCACTCTATACCCTGTGAGGAGAGGGTTGAGATTTGACCTGCGACTTGGGTTCACAATCTGGTGATTGGGAATTGCGCATCACCTTGCTGGACAATAGAAGATTTACTAAAATTTCTGACCGAGCATGATGATCCGTGAAGTTCGGGCCTGGCATTCGGGAGGTCGCGGGTTTGGAACCCCGTCCAACCATCCAGATTTTGCTTCTCCACGGTTTTTCGAAATCATTCAAAGTGAATGCTGAAACTGTTAATTCAAAAGACCATGGTCGAATTGCTTCCCTTTCTAGCCTCAATCCTTTCCCGCTTGTAATAACCTCGATGTTGACAAGGCGCAAAGCACTAAGAAACAAATCTTTCATCATCAACCAATTGACCCCCTGTCTAACGTGAGTTTCAGTTATTGTATCGTAACCTTTATCGAATGAAGTGGGTATAAAGCACCGCGAAAATAATATTGTAAAAAAATTTATGGCGATTTATTTCAAGAATCCATCGTTCAAGTTGTTAAGCTTATTGGCAATTAATTAATAACACCGAATATAAAGATTCCATAAAAGTGTAGCCGAAAATGAATCTATCATTTACCTTGTGTAAGATCTTAATTTTCTTGCTGCTGTATGCCATCGTATTGTGATTTCCGACTGAAAGCAATTTTCAGCCAAAACTCTAAACTGTTTTCACTTTTTTTTTCGGTAAGGCAAATTAAGGGAACAATTGTGGAGTGGTACTTAGATTCCTGTGCTCTGTTTAAAGTTTCAAGTAACGACGGAAAGTAAACCGCTTCGGGTGTTGATTAATTATAAAGGTCTCGAAAGAACTTTTCTCCCGGCAGAACTCGGCTCCCGATCCGGAAGAAAAACATTGGGAATAATTCAACAGAGGAGCTAATCACATTTGTTTCCTGATTTCTTCCTGCCGACTTGCGGAGCATAGGCTTCCAGACTTGATTGCTTTCGGTAATCGAGTTCGTGTTCTGACCTGACTCACCTAATAGGCTACACTGGCCGAGAGGCATAGCGAAAAGAAGGAATTTTCTATTACATTCTTTCTGTATAAATGCCACTGTTTTCACGGAAGTGATAATGATTTTAATGCTACAACTCTACTACATTCAGCGTCACTATGTAGAAAGTAAATTTTGTTAAGACTGCATTGAGTGTCATATTTTTTCGACCAAATCAAAAAATCGTTAGGTTCCCACCATAACATATTCTCCATGTTATAATAATGTTACGCATTATCATTCCATTCCAAAATATTATTTCTGTTATAAGACCCGTGCGAAAATTTCGCGAATACAATGAAGGGATTAATGGAGGAATTAGAGATGGTCCAAAGAAGAGCCGCCAGATTCGTGACAGGTATATATAGTTGGAGGGAA
Source organism: Vandiemenella viatica (assembly GCA_031002005.1). Taxonomy (NCBI): domain Eukaryota; kingdom Metazoa; phylum Arthropoda; class Insecta; order Orthoptera; family Morabidae; genus Vandiemenella; species Vandiemenella viatica. The sequence continues at coordinate 57,801,926 of JARYHS010013631.1, read as the reverse complement.
AGCGTAAGTGCGATGTTGAAGGAGTTAGGTTGGGAAGTCCTGCAGCACCGAAGGCGTTGCTCTCGACGGAAGCTAATTGAAAAATTCTCGACTGACGTATTTCGGAATGACAGCAAACAAATATTGCTACCGGCAACATTCATATCTCGGAATGACCGCGAAAATAAAATAAGAGAAATCAGGGCCAGAACCGATTCATTTTTTCCACGAGCGATTAGGGAATGGAATAGAACAGATTTACCGGGCGAGTAAACACAAAATCGGACAGGAGTAGCTTCCGATAAAGCACTCCGGCCATCCTGATCTGGGTTTTCCATGGTTTCCCTAGATCGCTCCAGGCGAATGCTGGGATGGTTCCTCACAATAGCCCATGGGCGCCTCCTGCCATATCCCGTATATCCCTTCCAAACCTTTACCTTTCCTGATAGGTGCAATGCACCCTCCGCCAAACACTTTTAGTGAATCGCGGAGTAATAGTAATAGTAGTAGTAGAATAGTAAGGTTGGGGGTTTGTAATAGGATGGAATAAGAACCACCTCATTTGTTTCAATTGTTTATTTGTTTATAGTAATAGGTACGTAACGAAAGTCGACGCCAGTGAAGTAGTTTATTAATATCTCTGTGATATGTGCTACTGCTATATAGCGGCTCAGCTCTGAACTGTCTCATAAGCGCGACATTCAAGGTTATTACTTTTGCCCATTAAGGGTTGAATTCCGAAAATTTTCTTGATTAAAATATGATTTGACCAAAGCGAAGATCATAATCTCTAAAATTATACCTCATTTCTCGATTTCGGTTAGATATCAAGGGAGATAAAGAGTTCGTAACAAAAAATACGTTATAGAAATAATGATAGTTTTGTCCTTTAAGGGTTGAATTACGAAAAATTGCTTTCTTAAAATATGATTTGCCCAAAGATGAGATCTTAATCTTTAAATAGATACTTCATTTATCTATTTCGGTTAGGAATACAGGGAGATAAATGATTCATGAAAGGAGATAAACGGTTCGTGATACAAAAATGCGTTGTAGAAATATTAATACTTTTGGCCTTTAAGGTTCAAATTCCGAAAAAATCTTTTCTTCAAATATGATGTCACGACGGCGCTGACCTTAATCTCTAAAATGACACTTCATTTATCTATATCGGTTAGATATCAATAACGCGTTGTAGAAATGTAGATTCTTTTGTCTTTTTAGGATCGAATTCCGAAAAATTCCTTTCTTAAAATATGATTTGCCCAAAGAGGAGATCTTCATCTTTAAATAGATACTTCATTTATCTATTTCGGTAAGGAATACAGGGAGATAAATGATTCATGGTACAATAACAGAATTTTAGAAATATTGAAATTTGTGCCCCGTAAGGGTCGATTTGGAAAAATTACTTTCTTAAAATATGATGTGACTAAGGTGGATAACTTAAGCATTAAAATGATGCCTCGTTTATAGGGTTTTCGTTAAGTATGAAGGGAGATAATGGTTTGTGACAAAAAAACGCCAGTTAGAAATAATATATGTGATTTTTAAATGTTTATATAAGGCAAATGAAAAGGATTACATGAACTAACCGAATTAGATATTCCAGATATGCTATATATGTTTCATAAAACGTTTGATTGAGGTGTTATATGTAAAATCTCGTTGTGTATTTACACTTGATTTTAGTGTATACTTTATTATGTTTGACTTACAAGTGTCGATTTCGATGAAGCAATTCAATAAAAATGAAAAAATAATGTTTTTTTGGTATACGCTAGTAGATATCAGCGCAATGCAACAAATCACAATATTGTTTCAAAAATGACAGAATCTCAGACGTGGATATTGCGAATCTGATTTACGATAATACCTCCACATTCCCTGTATCGATTCGTGTTTTTGTCTACAGCAGGTAAGAGAGCGGTAGGTAATAACGACCTAATGATCTGGAAATTAAGGAGTGAGGTAATGAACTCAGGAACAACACATGAAAAAATGTTTATTTGATTTGCGCACCATATTTTTATATTTTTTTGACACTCTTAATTGCTTCCTATGTAGATGGAAAGTACCGTAAATTTAACGACGTTACGACTGCAGAAGATAAAACTCGATATTCGGAGATTCACGCCGCAGCCTTTTCACATCTATATGTCAATTTTCATTTTGCACAATTCCAAATCAACCTGGGTGGTCGTTCCTGGATTTACCTACCATGAATAAATAATCTTCGTTTACATCTGGTTTTGAATTCTGGTCTCCGGTGGTGTATGTGAAAAAATTATTTCGTTACATTGCGTAAAGCTTCTGATTTCATGTTCGTAATTTAGTTTTATTACATATCCCACCCTCCCACACTGACGAGACGTGACAGAGAGTTTCAGTGTCTTCGCTGCTTTGCTCACCAAAAGTGATCTTGATATTTAATTATTTTCCGTTTCCGGTATAATTTAACCAAGAAACGGAAGAAAATTCTATTAACACTGTAAAAATCAAGTTGTAATAAAAAAAAAAATTGTCATGCATGATATAAACTAACGCCTTGATTTCCTTGGAGGGGTTGTGCCGGGGAATTGTGGAGGTAGCAAGGAATCAACATTACGGATACGAAACCTAGAGTTGGAAGGAATGCAGTGAAGACAGCTATATTTCTTTGCGAAAATTACCGTAGAACACAATGAGTGAGTGAAATGATGGAGGATCTGGGCTTCGAATCGTTGGAAGACAGGAGGCCTGCGAAGTGATGGATGGTTATTTGAAACTCACACTTTGGTGAGAGGCCTATGTGGATAATGGGTGGAGAAGTACAAGTAATTTGAGAGAGCAAAGAGGGGATCATTATCATGAAGTAACACCGAGCATGGTGGGTGAGCGGTGAACGCTCTGGCCTCGTATTCGGGAGGACGGTGGTTCGAATCCCCATTCAGGCATCCAGATTCGGGTTTTCCATGGTTTCCCCAAATCACTCCAGGCAAATGCCGGGATGTTTCCTTCAAAAGGCCATGGCCGAATTCCTTCCTGTTCCTTATCACTATCGATTGCGGCGCTGTAGATTAATTCAAAGAAACAAATTTACGTACTGCAGAAGCAGATATGTAAGGAAATTACTCAGGGGCTTAATCTACTTCAGTAATAAGGATCCGTCCAGCACTTGTTGGTCCTCCGTCGCAGGTTTCCCGTTGTTCCGCTGGACTGGAGAACTCATCGCCGACTCTGAGAACACTCCAGAGAGCCAACAGCACTTCTCCAGACGGCGGAACAAACTGCCTCACCGCAAACTTCCCTCCGGATCGCCCGCCATAACTTCAAATGGCTTCTTCTTCTGCTGCCGCCGGAGACTGCGTCAGAGGCTGCTAGGCTTCTCTCAGGACCAGCACCTCCGTAAACGGGATAGCATTTCAATTTAGGCTTCAATACAACACTGAGAAGCCAGAAACAACTAGGCTCCTGTGTGGTTGAAACTGTAACACTGGCTTCTGTATACCTACTGTGTGAGAGAGGCTAACAGAAAGAAAATGATTCAATGAGTGAATCTGAGATCGATAAAGCTTGAAACTAAAACAGAAACTAAGAAAAAAGTCATTGTTTCAGCACGTACAAGATGATTTAATTTTGGATCATTAAAGCGACGTACTGCAAAGCTCGAGTTTCATTACGATTTTGTTAAGTTTACTCAAAACAAATTATTATGAGCCTTTTCTTATTTTAAGCTACGAGATTCATGCATATTTAGTCCTGTAAATACGTTGATGAACTTATTATATATTCCTACACATAATAAAGCGACAAAACTTTGTATTCAGCGTTAAATTGCGCGAAATTTGTGGTGCTTGTTGTAGGTATTGTGTAAGTTTTTAATAGACTTTCTCGTGCGCTTCTGTTTGCCTGATATTCAATTTTCAGGTTTAAACAACGTACCACACCTAAAGTTTGTAAGATGTTTGTGAAATAAAGCCTACATATGGTAATTAAAGTAGTTGAGGAAGTCCATATTGTAATTTACTTTTCGGTTTCATGTAATTTATCTGTGTAATGATATTCACTACATTTCCGTTTTCTACTAACGTCTGTTAATTCCTTTCAAAAGATTTACTCCAATTGAACGATGTGTCACGACCTTCCTTAACGAGCAGTGTAGCGTCAGTCATTTCTGCTTTATAAATACAAGTAATGTATGACTAAATTAAAATATGGGGCAATGTTGGAAAAGCATAAACATGCCTGATGGTTGAAATGTGCCTCACTTATAATAAAATACATATCATACTTCTCGAATGGGTATAAGTAAGACGAAATTGCAAATAGAATCTTTTGATTGTTACTACATTCACTTCTAAAATCACTGTAACTTTAAATCATAGTAAAAGCTGACAGCAAAAACTGTAAACAACATTATACTCATAGCTTTAGCTTGAAGCAAACATGGGCGCTTATGTTTTTTTAAGTGATGTCAAATTTCCCAATATTATTACGTCTGTCATAACCCGTCAGTGTGGCCAGGGCGCTGAGGCACCGCACACTGGATTGATGAGGTATAACGGACGGGGCACGAGCCCAGGACCTGCTTACCGGCCATCCTGGCTGTGGTTTTTAGGCGATTTTCAGCAGCATCCAAGGCGAATGTCGGGACGGTATCCAATCTCCGCCTCATAAACTACACATTTTTTTTAAAAAAAAAAATACTCTTATCACATGTTGAACATAGTTAACTTTTACAGGTAGATGGCAATACTTCACTTCTCCCATTAATACTTATTACTACCGGGCAGTAGCTAAAAATGCTTGAAGTCAGCAAAGCTATGCGTTCGTAAAACTATATCCCCAAATTTGATCCTACCAACGATGAGAAAAATTCATCGAAGACAGACGAGCCCGAAATATTCGGAAAAGATGGTGGAGAACAAGAAATAAAATTCTTGTCAGTCAGACCTCATGAAATACCTGTATCGGAAGTAAGTAGACTTTCCTGAAGAAGTGTCTGAATCGAAAAGCTGTTGATGTAATTATTAGCCTAATACAGAAAATTAGTAGAAGGACTCCAGGTGTTACTGATACCCAGATATACCATTATTTTAGAATTTTAATATAGGCCTACTACGTAACAATTTTTCACTACTGAAAGCAAGAAGGTGTGTCATTATGCCGGTATAATGAACTTTTTACTTTTTAAACTTTCAGCCAGTTAAATCTTAGAGATCAAATTAAGTAAAAACTATGTGCCATCCCCCCAATGCATAAGCGGTTTCTGTGTTGCTACTACACACCAAATTTTCGTAATGATAAACTACGGTTTCTTTTCCATATCTTTTCCCCACCTGAGAGTACTTATGTCTGTGTGGATGACTGATGGGTGTATGTTCCATATAGAGTGTTGTGGATAAGAGATGAAGGAAGGGAGACAGTGAAAGCCGGTAACAGTTCGCACAGGTGTACTGTGCCGAAAGGAGCTTATACGCGTACTAGCCGCATAGTTAAATATTAAACGGACGACACTATCAGCAGAGTGTATGCCCACTTCAGGTTTAAAAAGTGGGTTGGAAAAATCCCGGTCCAGCCATCCAGATGTTGGTTTTCCATGGTTTCCGCAAACCATTTCAGGTGAATGCTGGGATGGATACTTTAAAAGGCCTCTGCTATTCTGTCGACCAAGTGAATAAGGATGATGAAATTCCACCGCCACGGTTCACCGAAGCTAACTCCTTCTCGAGCTCCAGATACGAGACTGACTAATGGCTTTAAAATTTTGCTGCCGTAAAGCCAATAGTAAATAATTGTGCCATAGAGAAACCAAAATAGTATACCACTACGTAAGTTCAAGAAACTGAGTAAAATATCGTTTATCTGAAACAGTGTTGTTTCATTATTTTACACTATTATTTATTTATTTTAATTAAAAAAAAAGCACTCGATAGCCATGTAAGCAGCACAATATGTTTAATGTATATTCTCACTTCATTCGTGTAAAGGGGCCTACACACCTCCAGTCCATCTGACAAGCTTATCACGTGTGACGTCATGTCTTAGGGATAAACGGAGGCAACAGCGCAGTTGAGCCATGTTTTTACACAGGCATGCGCGAGGGACATGCCTTTTGCAACGATAAGCTTTGCAGTTTCCTCCGGTTATTGTGCAAACGGTACAGTCTTGTCGTGACTAGTCGCCTTAATCTCAACGTATTGCAGACTTCCACGGATTTTGTTAAAAACTGTAGGGATTTTCCTGAACTTTGGGATATAGAATGTGCTTCATATTCAAATAGTTTACAAAAAACACCTGCGTACGATGTTTTAATAGAAAAATTAAAACTTCTGACCTAGCGTGATATGTGAGCGGTTAACATTCTGGCCTCGCATTCGGGTGGACGCGGGTTCAAATTCCCGTCCGGGCATCCAGATTTGGGTTTCCCATGGTTTCCCAAAACCACTCCAGGCGAATGCCATAATGGTTCTTTCAAAAGGCCATAGGCAAATTCCTTCCATTTTTTTGTCCCCAGTCCTATCCCGCCTCTTAATTTCGAAGCGTAAAGCCATTAGTAAAACAAAGTGAAACTTCTGGAGCCTGAAGCGAATCGTGATAATGTCGTAAAGAAAATAACTTTCTATACCACTCTCGAAAAGAATTAAAGGAAGTTGGCAATTCAAAGAAGCCAGAAGTGGATAGTGCCACTGGTATTTCAACGAACCGATGTTTTATTGTATTATTGTTACATGTTGCTATTCATTTTATGTTACGTACAACGACCTTCAAATGTTTTTGTATACCTTATATCGCAAAATTGACACATGAATTGTAAACAGGTTTCTGTAGAATTAAAATGGAAAATTGACACAGGTCGCTGTTATTATGTTCCTGAGTGCCTAAAATGATAAACTCGTATAAAATTTCAAATCTTGAAAATGTATCCCAACAGTAACAATCAGTCCTACATGAGTAGTGTGTCCTTTTTTTTCAATAAGGGAAGAAACTTTGTTCAAAGAGCCTTTGAAATCCTGTTTCGTCCATTCTCACGTAATTCTTAAAATTATTTATTTCCCCTCCGTCTTGTAACTCATTCAGTAGGTGGTAATCACTGCGCAAAACGCTCCTATGCAGTAACCAATCTTTGTTCCAAAGTTCACTGCGCCTTTTCGTTTGTTGTACTAACACAGCTGCAACCACAAGCAAACCGCGGCTCTCTGTTTTCTGTCACCCATTCTCACTCGTCACGACTGCACTGAATGAGATAACTGTGAGAACTGAATAACGGAAAACTGAATATAGTCTAAAAACGTTTAGTACAGATAGCTACATAGATTTTTACACAGATAACTGCGCAGTTAAATTGAAGGTGTGTAGGCCCCTTAAAAATATTCGTCTTAATCACAGTTAAGACACAACACGGCGATTACAACACAGCCTCACAGTACGTGCGCGCTAAGTTACTACGCTTTTGAGGCTCGTAGGCAAATGCTAGTACCATGTCCGACCCCGCTTAACACGTCCGTCCGGGAGGCTGATACGTCACTGCGAGATACGACTGTGGCTTGTCCAGGTAACTCAGTCGGCTCGTCCAGCAAAGCAGGACGAACTGAGCTCTCATTAACATACGCGCCACAGCTCACGAGCTGAGCGGCGCTGACGACGGCATTATAATCTGCGTGAAATGTGGCGCCCGCATTTGCATGAAACATGTGGACCAACTCGCACCGCTTTAAAACGTTCCCGTCTCGCGTGCCGCTGAAAACGCGTTTAGGACAAGAGGCTCTCTCAAACTTAGTCGGACTTGGTTTAACTTGGACAGTTAAACGTGCACACTTCACAGGCTCATATACTGAGAAACATCTTCCCAGCCAACTGAAATCTGGTTGGTAAGGGATGTGAGTGCACCAGTCCTCTAAGAGAATGAGACAAAGAAATCTGGTAGGCTACCAGTCTAGTAATTTGAAAAAAAAAAAACCAAAGATGGTGTTAACATTGTTGAAGCACGCACAATTATTAGGAAGCGAGATATGTGAAATTTCTAGACTTAACATTGGCTGCGGTGATGACTTCGATGGAATGCTGCAGGAGCAGAAGAAATAAATAAACTTATGTTTTTTTTTGTGAAAGTTTGGTTCTTGAAATTAAACAAAACAAAGCAAAAATTAGGTATAGGAAATATTTTATTTAATATGTTGGCCCTTGGGCCAAAAATGCGAAGACAATAATTGGCGCGGATTTAAATATATTTCTTTTGATCCACGATATTGGCTACCCTGTATAACTGTACCATAAGTATATTGCACCGTATTGCGTTGTGAAGTCATTAGTCGTTGCGTCTGATAGTTTTTCAACCCGCATCGTGTTCTAAAGTATTTTCGTAGGTGTAACGTTCAGCCGGAATTGCAGCATTTAGCTTATGAGCCTGGAGCGCCTATAAATTAACCTCAAATCGAGATGATAACTTAATTATTTGAACAGTATGTAGTACGCAGACCTCAAATACAATACAGTATTATATATTATAGTCAGAGATGTACAAGATACCTCGTAAAAAGTATCTGGAATACAATATACCTTTAAGTAATTGATTTGAAATATGAAATACAAGATACCTTTGAAAATTGTATTTGAAATACAAGATACAAAATACGTATTTTCCAAATACTTTTTTAAAATAAAACAGTTTTTGTAGTGTATTTTTTTTTTAATTGTGAAATATTTTTGTTTATCTCGTAAATGAAACTCGACCATAAAATTACTATAACAAGAGAATTTAAAGTGTAAACTGACAAATCTTAATTAATGATTGATTTTCTTTGCGGATTAACATTGGAAGTAGCAGGGAAAATTAAGAACAAAATTACTGGCTGTAGGTATGTCTCTACGATTCTGACATACTATCTTACTACAGGCATCCAACTGCCGGAGTTTCTCATTACAATCATTAAAGTATTCCGACACTCCAGATTTTACGTATTACCAACATTACTCTAAGCTGTAAACACATACTGTCACATGCGACTCTAATATTCCTAATAAAGACATATTTTCCACAACGATTCTTCCGACTGTCATCCAGCAATCAACCACAGTATTTGACTTCTTCGCATTCTTTAGTCCTGATTATTATCTATTTTCCTTTTTCTTATGAATGCCTTTCCCGTTGCCAATGCAACGTCTCGGTAGATGAACTGGGATGGTTTCCTGCTGCTTTCTCCAGCTTGACAGGTGTTTATAAGTGTGGGTGACTATGATAGAGTATGTGTGTTCAGTGTATAAACTACGTAGCTCTATTTTTGCCTTCAGTGACCTCCCGCCCCTCCCCACGAATTAGCTCAACGTGGCTTTTACCCCCACAGTTAGGGGGCGTACATAAATTACGTGAGGTGAAATAGGGGAGGGAGGGGTCCGGCGAAATCTCACTAAGGGGAAGGGGGTCATCGGAAATCTCACGTGAGGTTTTAAAATTTTTGTTGGACTGTCGAGCTTAGAAAAAAGGTAGATTTTAGGGGGGTATTACGTCGAAAAGGGGGGATGTCACCGGCTTTGGAAGGGTGAGACCTAAAAAAAATGGTCTCAAAAAGTGGCGAGGGCTATTTCTAGGGGGGTGGGGGGTCTCACGGACCACGTCTCACCAGAGGGAGGGGGGGGGGGGGCCGGAAATCAGGAAAAACACCTCACGTAATTTATGGATGCTCCCCTAATACGTAGCTTTTTGTACCTCATTGTGCCTGTGACAATAATAAGGATGGAAAGCTACATGATAATATGAATGGAAAGCTACGTGGGCTGGCTCGGAATCTCCCCCTCCCCTCCCCCAAGTAGCACAGCACAGCTTGCCAGTCAACCCCTCCAACCCGTAGACCGAACACCTAGTTTAGGGACGCTCCCAAAGTAGTGTTTGTGTTGTGCATGAGAGCTAAAAGAAGGGAGAGATCGAAACCCTCTGCTGGTCCATTCAGGCCAACTGCTCCGAAAGACTCTAGGCTTAACGGTTCTATCCGACGGACGAATCATCATCAGCAGTGTCGTATGCCATCACAGCATACGAATTGCAGAATGGTTTGGGATTTAACCAAGAACTTTGACGCACAATCTGGTGACTAGTAACTGTGCACTAGGGCTGTTGATAAAATATCGATATATCGATATATCGATATTTTTTTAAAAAAATATCGATATTTATGAGTGATATTTTTAGGACGATATATCGATATATCGATATTGAAATCTGGATATCGGAGTCTGATATTTTTTAAAAATAAGTTGTTATTTTCCGTTTTCCTCGTAGAATATTCCAAGTTATTATTGGAGGGAAAACGATTACCTGTGTTTCACATGCAATACATTTTCATAGATAGAATTTTAAGAAACAATTTATGATCCGAGCACATGGAGAAGCAGGGCCGCCGTAAGCGGGCTTGCAAGGCAGCATATTATGTAGCGGGCGACCCTTTTTTATTTAGCTCAACAGCTGCTTCGGGTGGTCGGCGGCGACACTCGGGATGGTAACAATGGGGGCGGCAATCTCATGCCGCGTTTACACTCTCGCGCGAGCTTAGACGAGGCGAGGCGAGACACCGCGAACGCGAGAGTGTAAACGGTGCACTCGCGTAGTCTCGCCTCGCCTCGTCTAAGCTCGCGAGTGCCGCTCGCCTCAGTGGCGGTCTCTTGGCGCGAGTCAAAGGCGCGAGCACATTGTTTACAGCAGAGGTAGTCAACCTTTGTACCTACCGCCCACTTTTGTATCAATGTATACCTTATGATAGGAAGGGATGAAGGATTGCATCAAACCAGTCTAAAGACTGATGACAGCAAAAAAAAAAATACCTTATGAAACAGACGTACAGCGAGTTAAAGCCCATAATAATAATTTGCCAAATACTTTGTCTGACTTTCACTACGTTTGGCACAATAAGTCTTTATAAAACTACTCACTATAGTTAAATCTGTCTTTTTATTTATACTTTACGTATATAAAAGGACGAAGTTTGGTGAAATTAGATTTTATTATTTGTTTTATTAATGATATTCCTAAGGCAGATTATGTTAAAATAAAAACTGGATATCTTGGTCAATTTTGCAAGGAACAAACAAAGGCCTCCTCTTTCGGTTTCTTTCTTTGGCTATAATATGATTACCACCACAAATGCCTGATTACATGAGATATGAAGGAAAAGTTTTCATTAAACTGAATATCAGTTGTCATACATTTTGATATGACAGGTGTTTTTTTTTAATTATTTTGCCACAGGTCGAATTTATGTTTACTTTCTGCGTCATATACGATTTCTAAACCTTCTTCCTGTCAAGTTCTAACAGCTTCTTCAATATTTGCGGTAGAAGGATTTTTCATTCAGTCATAAACATTGAATTTCAAAATATCTACAAATCGTTTTTCAATGTCTAAAGTTAGTTGAGGTGGGTACTGAATCTGTCAATATCCTCTGGAGTTATTATCGTTTATAGATAATATTTCGGGAAACTATTGAAATTTTCTTCTTAATAGATTGTAACGCAATAGTTAAAAGTTTACAATAAATAATGACACAGAACATTTTGGTAACCTATAAGCGTTTTATTAGCTCCTTTAAGATGCAAATCAACATAATTAAATCTATAAATGAATGCAATTTTTCTCGGCGTTGTTTATTTATAAACGTTTCTCGGGAAACAAACCGAGTAATATTGTGCATCAATAATAATATTACTCGGTTTGTTCACGAGAAACGTTTATAAATAAATCATTAAATCTATTTAAAAAAACTTAAAAAGTCAATTAATTTTTAGAAAAATAACGAAAGCGTTTAGCTATTGGACCAAACCCCCACAGTCCACCACGAAAGCTGGCACGCCCACTAGTCATCCATGAATGAATTCTTGCGAGAGTGTAAACGGCAGTTCGCGTCAGCGCTCGTGCACGAGGTGCGAGGCGAGGCACGAGGCGAGACGCGAGGCGAGAGTGTAAATGCGGCATCACAGTTTTTTGACCCGGTTCGGAAATTTCCTATATCCACCACTGGCTGTAGTTGGACAGGGGGCGGCATAATCGCTATTGCACGCCGGCGCTCAACCAGCTAGCGGCGGGCCTGTGGAGAAGTAAAAAACGAAGGTAAAATAACTCATTCAATATTCATTAGAATTCTTGTCTGGACATTTTGAAAAGTTTTTAAAATTTGTATTCAATCAATGCAAAAGTATTAGCATTAAGAAACTAATCGTAATGTACCAGGTATGGGTAGGGTTGCCAGATAGCCGGAAAATCCGGGAATGTCTCGGAATTTTGTGTCTGATCTCGTGTCCAGGAATTATGCGTTACTGTCCCGGAATTTCCGTATACTAGTTTTTTCCTCAAACTCAGTTCACCACGGTGGCCATGAGGCCAATCCAAGTATCCCATGCTTGCAGTGGGAGGATTGAAATCAGATGAATTGAAACTGACAGGAAAATACTCTTTGCATTTTCTGGGACTTTAGAAAATTCTAGACGCAGTTAACATTAACTCCCTTTATACAGAGTTCACATGTCTGAAACGTGTTTTTCAGGTTCTTCCAAAAGGCTTTCCAAACGATAAAATCTGGGCCAATTTCTTTAGAATAAGCATTTTTAATGATTTTGAATATTTAAAAACAAAGTTGGTTTTATTTTTTCAATTCCAACAAGCAATGACTTTTACGAGACAAGTTTTAGCGCGTTGAATAATTTATGAAATAAGAGCTGAAACAGAACGTTCATGGATTTGATCAAGGCTGAACTGCAAACTCAATCAATTTTGAAGACTCTTGCTGAGAAATTTATCAGTTTTGCAAAGCAGTGACGGAGAAATATTTATGAAAATGGCAAAATACAATAATAAATATTTTAAAATTAGTTGATTAAGATCTATTTTGATTGATGTTGATTTTGATTTAGCAAAAGATAGATGCTAATTTTTTTTTATTTGTTGATAAAACCTGATGCTGATTTTCTACCTAATTTTAATTAATGAGCCTAACAGCAGTGTTCAGTTTTTGTTTAATATTTTGATTGATGATAATGCCCGATGTTGATTTTGTACCAAAGTAAAAAATTCCTAACGAGGTGGTTAATTTTTATTTTAAGTTTAGTATTTTTCCTTTTGATTCATAATACCTGATGTTGACTTTCTACCATAGTTTAATTAATAAACTTAAAAGAGGTGGTATATATACGTTTGATAGCATATTTACCTAAAATAGAATTTTTTAGTAATTTGCATTTTTGTTCACTCTTTAAACATACCGCTAAAATACTTTTTAGACCCAGAAATGTCCCGGAAATTATAAGCCTGTATCTGGCACTCCACAGTTAAATATTTCGCGCCAATGGGATACGCTTCTTGTTCCATACCAACAGAAGAATTGAGCTCCAAAATTATGTCACAGCCAGTTTTGTTATATCACTTACGAATTTATTGAGATAAGAAATTGAAAAAAAGAATCTACCACTTTCGGATTGCCTTTACAAAGCGCTATAGCTAAAAACTTATTATTATAGATTGGTGCCTTTAAAAAACAATTTGTTAACGCCAAAGGAACTGCCTTGACAGTAGCGGCTCTAGGATATTTTCAAGCCGGGGAAAAACTGAGATTGCCGCCTCTTCAAACATTGTTGCCAGCCAGACCCCGAGAATCAGCCGAGAATCGCCTCCTTGATTGTTGGCCAAAAGCATTGATGTCATCACTTTAACTGTTTGCCAAACGCAATTGTTGGATACGATTTTGCCGCCCCCCATCCCTCAAGTTAATCGCCCAGAACAAGTACCCCAGTTTGCCCCCACCCCTCGCCCTAAATCCTGCATTCCACCTAGAATCTCAGCTTTAAAAAATTGTATTATGGTAAAGCGTTACCCATTTGCAAAGCAATATCAAAGAAGGGGAAATTTTCAATTGATGTAGGCAGTTCTCCATTTATAGTAGAAGAAACAACGGGAAAAACATGAGTTCATGCTCTTGAAAAGTATGTCCAATGAAGTTTCTGACATGAGTTTTGGTGCAAAATTTTACTTCATTCACGACCTTAGTTTGGAACTTTTTTGGATTTGAAACTCTTTTAAATGACTATGACATTCTCTCATCATAATTCTAAGCAACATCCAGTTGTCCTAGAAAATGGTAATTTGGTAAACATACTTGGTTTCATGCCCACAGTATAAGAAGAATAGTTCCTGTGTTTTTTCAATGCCAATCTAAAAGCTGAAACGTCTTAAGCCTCGTATCCACTTGAGCACACTCAGGCGAATGAGCCGCTCATTCATTTGAGCGCGCTCAAGAAAAAGGAAATTTTGGTCGAACGAGCCTGGTTTCAGTGCTCAGAAAACGCTCGGCTATTGACGTGTTGTCAGGTGTACGCGCGGCAGCTGTGGCCTTTATTATTATCCATACGATGTCAACGTAAAGAAGAAAATTACCAAATTGGTGGATTAGAGAAAGTCATCGTCAGCGAAGAAATTATCTTAATAATTTAATTCACGAATTGACTTTAGAAGGAGACAATGAGCTATTTCAAAAATTTACGAGATCGATTTCGAACATTTGCTGTCATCAGTTGGACCTCATATTAAAATGCACGATACGCCTATGCGTGAGGTGATCCCACCAGAAGATAAAATTTATAATAACTTTAAGATTCCTAGCCTCAGGAAGTCCCTACACAAGCCTGCAGTATATGTTCAAAGTATATAAACAAAGCATCAGCCGTTTAGTACGGGTAGTCTTTGATGGCACTATTGAGTCACTCCAAAATTATATAAACGCTGGTACCTATTTTTAATTTGTGTTTAGAAATTAGATTTAAAGGTTACTTTTATGGTTTTTTTTTATTATGGACATTAATTTCAAGTTTTTATTAAAAATTATGTAAAACAATTATATTGCCATAGATGAATTAGCCTGGCACAAAATCAATATATTTTAGATATTTAGGATATGAATTACGTAACACCCAATTCAATCAAAATCCGTGCAGCTGTGAGAAATACTATTAAAAAAGACTTACCACTTCCCGTTGTAGAAGTTCTCTTCTGTATTTATCGTCCTCGCCTGAATGACCCTAGTAGCTGGCTTGTTATTTTTTTCTTTACATCATCAATACCTAAGTTTAATATCTCGCTGATTTCACGCCATGCACCTTCTTTTTTAGTTCGATTATAATACTGGAGCTATCCCATAACACCCTCTTTGATTCATACGCATCAATTAGAGTTAAGCAAGTTTCATTGTTCCACGTGCTCGCGCTCATTGTAGAAACCGCCAAATACCGTCCACACTGAGCGCCGAACAAATACTGGCTCGCCTTTGAGCATTCTAAAAAACCGACAACCGATCGGCTCGCCCCGAGCGCGCTCGCTGTCGTTCGTTGCGAGCGTGCTCAGGCGTCCACTACTTGAGCCACTCGCTTCATTGAGCGGCTCATTCGCCTGAGCGTGCTCAAGTGGATACGAGGCCTTAGAGAAAATTTGTACGTTAATTGCTTTCTTCTTGATGAGGTTATATGCCTTAAATTTCAGTTTTGCACAAAGATCAGAAGCATAAAAAACACAGTTAATTTTACTTTGTTACTACATTTAATTTGGAAGTTACAAGTAGTCCTACACCGATGGTAACAATGCAGACACGGCGTCGCTCGCACAGAACGAATCGGACTCGAACCCGTTGTTTTACATGAGCGTGCGTTGTCGAGGAAAGTATTTTGACATGAAAATTGGATGTAAGCAGGAATATTGATAAATTCTGATACACAATCTTTGTTAAGGTGCAAACATTTGGTCCAAAAAAGTAAGAAGACTCAGAATAAGCTATCAACCTACAAAAAGAAATTAAATTCCACATAAAACAATACTTGTAAAAAAAAGTGACTTGGTCATCATGCAAACTCTGATAATAGAACATCAACCTAAATAAATGCCTCTACTATGTTGCATTATTGAGCTTTTAAACTCACAAAAGCCAAGATTTCCCTCGATGCTCTTTCTGGATTCACAAGGCTTCGAGTAAATCATAAACATTATGCCTTTCCTTTTAGTAAAGTAGTAGTATAATGGCTAAATCACAATTTAAAAAAATATGATTTATCCGTAACTTCATGCAAAACTATTTTTTCATAAAATCAAAACTTAATTCAGAAAAATATCTCACAACTCTTCATCATTAAATAGCTACAAGACTTCGCCCTTTTTTAAAATGATTGGTTTTTGTAACATTGTTTTTTTTTTTTTTATAATAGGGTCGATATATCGATACTTTTTCTTCTATATATCGAGTCCGATATAAATATTTTTTAAAATATCGATATATCGAAAATCCGATATTTTTTAAAATATCAACAGCCCTACTGTGCACGCCACCTCTGCTACCCTGCCGGCCAAGTCCTGATGATGAAAATTTCTTTCATAATCAGGACTCGAATCATGTACTTCGGATCACAGCTGGACATCATATAACCAGCCTGTCATTAGTCGCCAGTTATTAATTACCATAATACAAGGTCGTCAAATATAACCTCCCATTAAATATTAATTAAATGCTTCTGCAGAGAATTGCTTGCTATAAGCTTCACGATTATTGACAACTTCCTAGGGAGCGTTTTATAAACCACGTAGCTCCATTTTGGTCTCTACACCCCCCCCCCCTCCCCCACGTAGAACTTAGCATTCTTCCCTTTTGATTCCAGAAGACATTTTGTACTATTTCCTCATGTCAGACTATTGTTAATTACCACAATTAACTGAGGGAAATAAATATTCACATGCTGTTATGTGTTCTGTTTCTCATTTAAACTGTGAGAAATGTAATGAAAGGAAAGATACGTGGCCGGGCTCGGAACTACCCTCCCCCCACGTAGCTCACGTAGTTTGTGCACGCTCCCCTACTACGAGTCTTTGAACGGTATTTTGGACCCTTTGTACACAGTCTACTCGACCGCGCACGTAGTATGGAGTTAATAATTTAATACACTGTCAATTCTAACATGAGGTCAGTTGAATATTTCTAATTAAAGATTAATACTGGGAAAAAATTCACTACGGTTGGATTTAATGTTAAACAAAACCAACAACATAGACTCCAACAAACAAAAATAATTAATGAACAAGAATAAGTAATGCCACAACATTCATGATACACCGTCCGCGCTTGGTATATTCTCCGCGATAACCACCTCACTCGTTCAGAGCACCACATAAACACTCTATATGGCCGCGCCAGCGGACCAAAGATTATAGTAACTTAAAAATACCTAAAGGACATTATAATTATTACTAGTCTGTGGAATTCGTGAACAATTACTTTATACAAATTATTACATTTCATTGGTATAATACATTGACCATTGATTTAATAATAATTAAGATTTACAAAAACTATTTACTGTAAAATTGGGGTGGTAGCATATATGTTACAACCATCATGATGCCACAACCAACTGAATTATCGGGACGGGCTTATTTTGATTACATATGCTTTTCCTTTCTTTCAATTTCTTCTTCTAACAGTGTTATCTCACTTTGTAGAAATATTTGTGTCGCCTGAAATTACCAGCGTCTTCTTTTCAGACTACTCTCGAAGATTTCATAAGCTGTAAGTTAGCTCCGTTGAGCCAATAGGCTTCCCTGGTAACCTGCACCAACAGTTTCCAGCGTCACGGAACGGATGGCTTTGTCGGGAAATAGCGCATCGCAACGTGCAATGCTCTGCTGATGGGATATTTCAATTATGCAGGACTACCGCCCAGCGTGGGAGGCCTCAGTTCCTGTGATTGCGGGAGTTCAGCTTGACAGGCGGCGCGTTACGATGGCAACCGGCCTCCGCACAGTAGTTCTGCACAGTGGCGACCGCGCGCAGCCTCCATTCATTCTCTCTCCGACAAAGCGCAACCGAGCGCGCATTCCGCGGACACTGGGGAGGCGTACACCCCTCTCGGCCATTGTCGAACAACAGGGAGCCGATTTACTGCTCCGACCTGGGGTTTGCATTGACTGGCCAATCGGATTGTGGGGCCGAATGTCCTACAGGTGACATATTGCTGTATATGGAATATTGTTGCCAATTCGTTACGCTCTGCAGGATTGCACCGACCGGGATGAGTCTGCATTTTTACTTTGTTATTTCAGTCAATTCAAATCTTTTTCATTGTCTTCAAATGGAGTAAGAGATTGGATTCATTAATTGTAAAATGATTACACCTTATATTATTGGGAGAAGCCATTACATGTTTTGAGTCCTTTAAAATACAAAATTTCAAGTTGACACTTATTCCACCTATATCATGACAACAATAACAACGACAATATTTTTATTTTACCCGGCATTTGGAGACTATCAAACGGTCATACATAATAGAGCAAAGTAATAATACTGGATATGCCAAAAGCATGTTCCGACCTCAGTATTCCTGTAAGGTTTATGAACAATGTATGTTTTTCTGTGGAACGATTACCAGCCTTTCATACAACCGCCAAACTGTAGGATCGGGTTTTCTTTCCCTTAGTCGGAGAGGGCCAGTTTCAAGGCGCCGAGAGCTCGTCTTCCATCCTCTAACATTGGCTACACTCCAAGGAGTATACTTTCCAGGTGGCATTTTTCGCCTTTGGGGACGTGGAAGTACTGTTTGCTGGTAGAGCAGATAAAACATATTGCAGAGGCATTTCTCAAGGTTTTACTGCCTCACCCCATTCAGCTGAGACCCTTTGAGGCTATGCCAGCCTTCGGCCCCGCCAAGTAATAACGTAGTAGTATATTAGTACACACGAGTAGTTTCTGAAGTATATCTGACCTGCTTGTGGCCACTATAATTCACATTTAACTAGCTTGGCAGCTACCGTCACACTAGCTTATTCATACACAAACGGAGCGTGGTGAGTGCGTGGTAACGCTCTGGCCTCGCATTCGGGAGGACGCGGGCTCGAATCGCCGTACTACCATCCAGATTTAAATTTCAAAGGCCAAATCATTCCATGTGAATTCAGGGATGGCTCCTTGTTAAGGCTATGGCTGAATTGTTTCCATTCCTGATCTCTAATCCCTATCCGCCTCTAATGACCTCAATATCGACGATCCATAAAGCCACCCCTTCCAAAAGAAAAGATAAAATCATACTCATAGTGTAGTCCAACACACTACGCGGTTCCTATATGGTCTTTGCAGGGGAAGATTGGTTGCCCCGGACACTTAAAATTAATTGCAATTAAAAATAAAGTAAACACATTTTCTGTCTTTATTTTTATCATAAAATTAAACTGGGAACTTCTTCTGTTATGTTAATTAGAAGTTAGTAATCATAACATTTCTTCAATGAATTAATTTTAAAACACTTTTGCTTTAATTTTTTGGCAACACAAATGTTGTCTGGTAGCCCCGGACACAGTAATAAATGGCGGGATAATCGTATTTTGCTCTTGCAAAAATGACAATAATAATGGATATCTGAAGAATGTAAATAACACAATCTTCATGGGCCCTGTATTTGTTTCATAACACTGAATGCAGTCTTCTTCAAAAATTCCTGCGCGAACGATGCAATCGTCTGTTGTACTTAATTTGCTTCGGAAGGACTTAGAATACATTTTTCTTTTTATTCAAAGTCTTTATAGCGCCTTTGCCTTTTTATTTTTCCACTTCCCCATTTAACGGCCGTTTCTTTTTTGCCCATCCTCTCAAGTTTTTTATATGGTGAAGATGTTAAAATCTCATCCTTCTGGATTTTTCGAGCCCACAGTTGACGCATCATATTCAATAATCTCCAACGAAATTTAACAGGAGTGACGAATAATTTCTGCCAGGAACAAAACCACACTAGTGGAACTCACTGGGTGCCCAAGCCGCAGTCAATTGCATTTGTTTTTGCACATACACGGTGCATACTTGCAATAAATTTTCGCCGGCGCAGCGTGGTTGGTTTGTTAGACCTTTAAATTTCCGGGGTTACCCGCCATCCAGGGCTACCCGACATTCCACTAATAAACTGTTTGAAAGCTGGGATGAACGGGATTCAAGCAAAAAAAAAAAAAAACACACTTCTTGGATTTTTATTTTGTTGTGACGTCGAAAAGCCGAGAAATTAAGATGAAAGTGTCTACAAATTAGTGTCGTAATCGTAGTCGAAATGTTTTTCGGGAGTCGCTTGATCGAAGCTGAATTTGTGTTCTATGAGCCTGGGGGTGGAAGATGATGTAGCTCTTGGTGTTGTGGCTTAAGATACAGGTCTCTAATTAACGTGAGCGAAGTTGGCTAGTTAAAGGAACGTAATTGTAATAAGGCAACTGCAGTGCAAATTAATATTACATTTAGAGGATTGTATGAAGGACATGTTTATATCCTGTGTGTGATTTTGTAATTCTTGAAACGTTGTAATGTCCGTTCCACTGTAGGCATTGTCCCTGGATTATGCTTGTGAAAGTCGCTACTTCCTCCCTTAGACTCTCATGCCGGGACCACACGCTTGCCAAACATTGTCAAACCTTCACATGTGCTTGGCTTGGCTTGTGTAGGCATGCAGGAACTTGTGGCTGATCCGATCGAGTGTCGGTTTTTTGGCACAAATCAAAGGCGTTTGCGGCAAGTGCTTGCGAAGCACCTACACGTTTGTGGGAACTTAGTATTGTTTGTGCCCTGAAGGCGGACAAAACGTGCGTTTCTTTTTGTTGTATAAAAGTGCTGCAAGAAAAATGAATAACTGGTGCAACGAGGATATTGTACGATTTCTCGAATCTACCAAGTAGAACCCTACATTTTTTACCCGAAGAATAAAGACCATAAAAAAATAGCTGATGCTTGGAGTCGTCTTAGTGAAGTTTTAAATAATACTGTCATGGAGATTAAGAAAAAAAAAAGAGAGAAATTCTTATTGCCACGTTTCGTAAACATTTAAGGAAAAAATAAGATTCTATTCCCTATGGCTCAGGTACAAATTTATTAATTTAGCTGGGATAGCTTCTCTGAAGTCTGTATTTTCTTTAGAAATCATAGGTGAAATTTCATTCAGCGAATATTCAGAATCAGCATAGCTCATCCGGCAGAAGTTATCAAATTGCACGGCTGGCTCAAAAAGCAGCTCATTAAATTTTTCTTTCATAAATTCTCTGCAGTCAAATAATAATTGATACAGACGTTATAATACCGTTAAAACAATAATTATTATACAATTCTAATTATAAAAACAATACACTTATATTAAATCAAATACATACATGAAACTACATAGTATTCATAGTTGCATGAATGAAATTATAATAATTACCTGGTACGGTTTCTATAGATTTTTTAACACCCACGATCTTCTTCGTCGTCTCTCGTTTTTTAATTTCCTTTTTCTAAAATAGGTTAGGGCAAAAGTTTTGGCCGACACAACCTCGACGTCCGTCATGCTTGCTTCTCCACAACATACGAGTACAAGCGTACTAGCAAGTGTGTGGATGACGATGTTTGGCTCCCATAAATTAACCAAGCGTTTGTAGAGGTTTGGGGTTTGTGACAAGCGCCAAGCGTGTGGTCCCCGGGTCAGATTTGCACAGTTGCCACTCTCACACATTTTTTTTCTGTCACTGTCACTGTCACTAGTATCTCGATCTATTTGTCGCAGACATCCATCTCATCGTTTCTTGAGCTAATCTCAGCATACTCATTACAACCTACGTTCTCTGTTGTTTGTCTCACATATTCCAAATGTTGTCTTCCTTTACAATTATTTCATTAGTGTATGCATCCAACAAGATGTAATGTAACGTCGTACTGATTATTGGACTGATACTGTCAAGTTCTTTGTAAATTTGACTCGATTTCGTAATCACTGAAACAGCATTACATACCCTTCACCCCATGAAGTTTCATTTTATTTCCTTCTCTCCTTCTGGGCGCTTACTTTTTTTGCCAGGCAGTGTGAATGTTGATTCATTTCGCTGTCTGTCCTGAGACAGTTTTATTTCTCGAGGCTGGCTGTAACAGGTGCGATGCCTCTGAGGGGTGGTGCCTCTCGCTGTAATTCCGCTGTTATTACCGAGTAATAAGAGCCATGCGACGCGCGTTTACGAGTTGAAGCGCGTTGCCTAATGGCGCCATATCGCCACTGCTGTAGGTACTTACGCTCACGCCAAATAATCTCAAATAGCTAATTTAAATTACCAACTTTAAAAGCGTCCTAGTTCTTCACGCCTCTTTCCGTGGCAGCTTATCTCTACATCGAGTATGTGTCTTCTGTCTACTTTTATCGTTATGATTCTGTTGTTTATTTTTAGCGTAAAACTTCGAAATTTAAAAGAATGAGTAGCGGCTTGGCGAGTGGGAAAAATGTCTTGCTTGAAATGTATCGAACCTTTCGGACGTACTACACTCAAAACTGATATGTTAAAGAAATAATGGCTTTGGAAGTATTAATTTTCAACGAACATAATTACCGATCGCTTTCAGAATTGAAACTATGGATTGATTGGGAGGAACAGCATATTTTTGGAACCAAGAGTAGCTTCGTTAATAAAATCGTAGCCACTTTCAACAAGAGAGCAAATTGCAGTAAGGAGATAGTAATAAAATCCGTTTAGAAACCGGCGATACGAACATAACAGCTTTCTTATAATTAGGTCTGAGATTATAGGAAAATATCTACCATATTTCCCAAACTATTTTTTCTTTTATTTATAATTGTTTCTTCTTCGATCTCTCGCTACCTATTTGAAGTTATTTTACGGTTTATACATGATGCATATAATATTTGGATTCTACAGTTTTTAACAAATAGAAGCACGTGCAGTCTTGTATCCAATGATACTTGGCTTTTGAAATGCCTACTGGGGGACTGGGACCGCC
Organism: Vandiemenella viatica; assembly: GCA_031002005.1. Taxonomy (NCBI): domain Eukaryota; kingdom Metazoa; phylum Arthropoda; class Insecta; order Orthoptera; family Morabidae; genus Vandiemenella; species Vandiemenella viatica. The sequence goes on along the minus strand of JARYHS010013631.1, from coordinate 57,779,166 downwards.
TAAACACGGCAATGATGATTGAAGTGGCGACAGGATGAGGAAATCAAGGAACGGGAAGGAACTTGGCCATGACCATCATCAGGAGTGATTTCGGTAAACCAAGGAAAATTGAAATCGGAATGACCTTACGTGGATTTGAACCCGCGTCCTCTCAAACTGTAACCAGTTGGTGGTGCTACAAAGCGCACCATCCAACTGTGAGGTCCATACTAATGCAGGTGAAAATAACATTATAAAGTGTAACTCGAAAACAACTAGGAAAATGGAGATCTAAACTTTTGAGAAGTTTCAACAACTTAATTCCACCCTCTTCCCCAAGGAACCAAAAAGAGAGTCCTCGTTTAGCACAGTTCGATGATTTATTCTAGAGAGAAGTTTTTCTATTAAGTTACCTTAGAATTGCAAGTAAAACATAACTTAGTTCTAGTATTACATCCAAGTAAAATGTGATTATTGAATTTTTAATCAATAAAATCCAGCTTTTTCGAGAAGAGAGAGATCCGTCTGAGAGAGAATCAAGAACATAACATAAATGATTAACGCAATGATTTCCTGTTACGTAACTGAAGTTATATTTATTTCAGATTCAGTTTTTTTTTTTTTTTTTTTTTTTTTTGGCGTTTCCAGTTACAGTTAACAACAACATTTAGTATGAAAAACTTACTACATAAGGATACTTAATCACAAGAACGGTCATTTTTCCCTTAGGCTCCATATTTTCCTTGTATGATTCTACTAAGCAATTTCTCCAACAATTCCGCGCTACTTACAAAGTCAAACGATGCGTGAATATTTCTTAACATGACAGAAATGTTCTGCTCGGTTCAAGATCTTAGGACGGGCCACAAGCAATGGATCATGATAATGTACTGTACCTTCAGCGCGATGATTTCTGTATAAAAGTTATATTTTTTAATTTAAAGCTTATAGCAGTGGAGTTATTAGATGGAAAACGACATTGCTGATACGGGATGGAAAGAAAATCAACATTTTCTTTATGGTTTCGACTTGTGGTGATTTTGGGAAACAATGCAAAAACAGAAATCAGCAAGAATGTTGCGGAGAAACACTTTCTGGTACAAGCGTTACTACTAGCTTCTCAACTTTTGTTACAAAGTCGTTGAACATAGTGGACAGATCTGCTGTCAAGCTGCTAACACGCAATGCCAGGAGGCCAAACTACCTGTTTCGTCGCTCCTCCCATTCTAGCAGTGTTTTCTCGTCACGCCGTTGTATGCTCCATTAGCTCGTAACAAGCCCCCAACTTGTTTTAAAATAGCGGCCGTGGGGATATATAAAGCCATTTCGCTTCTTTTTTTTTGCACTCTACACTGCTTGTTTTCTTTGCGTGTCCCATACAAAAAAAATCATTTGTTGTATTTGTAGCGACGCTCCAAGAGAAAAAAAAAGCTTTGAATTGTCACCGACACCGACATTACATCATAGTCTGCGGAATGTATAGAAGCAAATTTTAAACGTCGATTACAATTGACAGCAGTCAGATCATATATACGATCATAATCGTTTTGTGGGATTACGACAATTCATTCAATTATGTGTACAAGTCACATGATAACTTTTCAAACACCAGCGAACTCAAATGGTTGTTAGAATAAAATGCAATGTTTAAAATTTTTTTGTAGACAATTAGATGAACGGGATCATGTATCTCCTCATTCGCGTTTTGCACCATCATCGATCAGTAGGAATCTCCTTTCAGAACTTTGGTGTTTCATCTAGTACAATATGTTTAAAACTGTATTAATTAAAATCCTTTGTAATTTCTTCTACTGTATGAACTCTGGACTCTCTTTGACGTTTCGAACTCCATCCGGGACGATTTTCAGGAAGCTGACCGCATGATAAGGCGAATGATAACGCTACACAGTTTGCATGGGGAATTCAG